>LUCH01000412.1:88478-152018 GCA_013368495.1 Paragonimus heterotremus
ATCAAGACAAGGGAGACAATCTCCTCATTCGGGTGGACAACTTTACGGCATACTCCATACTCACCAGATCTCGCGCCTTCAGATTATCACCTTTTTGGCCCCATGAAAGAGGGTTTGAGAGGCAAACATTATTCTAGTGACGAGGAAGTGAAAACCACAGTGAAGAAGTGGCTCAAAGAACAGACAACAAAATTTTACGAGACAGGGATACATGCCCTCATTCAAAGGTGGAACGTTGCTATTGAGCGTAACGGTGACTATGTTGAGAAGTAGGGATGTGATCCACAGAGGACCAGCTTTATTTTGATGTATAATACATGATCCTGTGTTGATAATTATACCTGTCCGAAACAAAGTGGCATTACTTTTTGACTCCCCTCGTAGAATCGTCTCTGGTCCCATTAAACTACATACCTTCAATTTTAAGTGTTCCGCCCCTAGTTTGAGACCCATACTTCATTTTTAGATCCAATGCCCCAATTCAGCCTTAACGTTCAACACTCATTCATTTCATACTTCGACTAAGCTTAAAACCTTCCATTTGATGCATACGATATCGAACGGTCAACCGAAATATTCGCAAGCATAGTGGATACGATATTAATGGGAATGTTGTAGAAAAGGATTAATCTAATTACCACAGCATATGAAAGTTATATATCAGACTGTTAAGTCTATTAAATAACAACACTGCTGTTTGGTGATATGGTCTCATGAAGCGTTATTCATTCGGACAATATATGCTTAGGTAACTGGAAATTTCCTGAGAAAACCAAACCAAACAATTCATGTCTCATACGGCATCCTGCAAGAGCATTGAGTGCAAGGTGTACACTTGGTGAAAAGCAGTTCCTGTTTACTGGCGGCGCACTGCCAAAGTTGAAACGTACATTCTGATCAACAACTGCTTGTTACCTAGCCTGAGATAATGAGCTCAACACATGCGTGAGTGGATATGAATATGACAGTGTGAAGATAGTGAAAAGCAACTTCTGTCACTGGTTCGAATCCAGCCGAAGTCCAGTTTTTTCGCAATTGGGTCTCTTCTAAAAGCAACCTTGTCTCATTCACCTCATCAGATGCCATAGAAATATAAAGCTCTCCATCTTGTGAAAAAACACTTGCTCTTCTTAAGGGTATTCCTTGTTGAGGGAGTATGGTGTCTAAACCAGCTAATGCTCACAAGATAGTGAGACACAGGGTTCTATTGATCGAACCAGCAAAAAGATGTTCAGAACCAAAAAGTCCGCTTACGTTGAATTTAACAGGCAGAACATCGCGTAAGACTCGAAGAGACCACAAAAAAGCCTGAAACTGAGATATAACGGCAAAGTGAATTTTAAGCTTGTGGCTGAAACTTTTGCCAGTCACAATTTGAAATGGTATACTAGGTTGACTGATTCAATAAGAATCCATAATGTATGATGTAGTGTAACTGCCACTGTGTGCACTATCAGAACCAGCTATCATGTGATTGCTGACTGACAAAACATCCAGGTTGATATCTAAGTAAACCAGGCTATCGTAGCTTAAAAAATGATGAACGTTTTCACATACTATAGTGACAGCTACACATGAGGCCAAACCCCATGAAAAAGCAAATTCTTTGGAAAGAAAGTCAATAGTATACAATTACCGACAGAATATTCGGCAGACGGATTAATGGACAGCCGCACAAGACAGACAACACTCAACTTCATCGTCATGACAAATTCATTATGTACTGATCGCACGGCTCAATATAGGAATTCTTAGACCTACATTAGGTCGATGCGGTAGTGGGCAGTAACCATAACCTGCTTCACTCATATGATCAAAGTCGAGCCAAGCAAAGGAATAATTCTGTCGTCCGTATCCAGGCTTAGTCACCTGAACGCTGGTCATTATTAAGCTGAATTCATTCTGACGTCCTTTGAGGAACTATAAGCCGATTCATCTAGAGTTATCGATTGAGCATGCGACTTTAATTGATCGGCTGACCGGCGGGGAAACAAACGGCCTTAGCCTTCTTTATTACTGTCATCGTTCATCGGGGAGAAATGATCGAGTCTTCACAGAGGTTGAATTTCACGACTGATCTGTGCGTAACATTCGCAAATGTTTCCAGTGGACGAACCCCGATGTTTTCAGCCGAAACAATTCAGTCCTGTCACAAACTCAGTTACATTACTCACGCGCCAAATGCATTTTGAGGGCCATACAACATAAGTCCATACTGAGTTCTGGTTTGTGATGGCTGATTCATTGGATAGGGCTTAGTGCTTACACTTGTATTCGTGGCCATCAACGCGATTGACTCGAATCGAAGATCACTAGCCAGTGTCCAACACATCCTTAGGTGTGATGCAGTTTCTTAACTGGGTCAACATTTATTCAGTTAGGCAATCCACTTACGCTGCTTGTGGACAGTCCCGGTGTGGTAAAAGTTTGTTCCCACCTCTGGCCCAGCCAAACTAGACTGGGCTGGAGTAATCAAGATGGTGTATCGCTATGTGAAATGATGGACTAAATACCGTTTTCTATGCACAAATGAAACGATGCAATAGAAAGAAACCCACGACACAACGGAGCGTCGGTACTGAGTCTATAACACACACCTACCACGCCAACACGGATCACCCTGAAATTCGTTTGGCTGGGTCAATTTTAAACATTCTGTTGACAGACCTATGGATGTCAACTTGATTATGACGTTAGTAGTTAAAACTTCTACGAATACCGGGACATTACTGCTATCCCAATATGCTGTATTCATCCGGAAGATGTGGTTTGATTCTCTAAGGAGAATGTGAATGCAGGGGACGAGTGAAGGTGTGTGCAGGCGCTCTTGTGGCTCGACGAAATTCAAAGGTAGATTTGACTAAATGTGTCTTATTAAGCACACCCGTTTTTGTGACGAACAATTGTACTTCTAGCCGAGCGTTTGTATCCGAACGTATTTCGCGAGATTATTCACTCTCCTCCAAAACAAACATCTCGGAAGACTTCCAGAAGCGTGCTCGATGCTAAACAGAGGAGTGAGTGCCAACTATTTTAGATGTATTGGACTTGAACACTGGTGAGCTGTGACACTTAATCCATTCATTCGTGTCTTGCCCTAACTACCAACTGTTCATGTGCTCAAACTGTAATATGTCTGTAGATGATTTAGTGTGACACGTGGGGTTTCCAAATTGACACTGAGCTACGATTCAAGTAAAGGGACTGAATAGCCCCCCGGTGACCCGTAATGCAATGTACTCAACGGCTTCCCCACAGCTTTCGCTGTCTGACCTTATTCATTGCAGTCGACTGACGGGGGATTCGGCCAAACAGTTGTATCAAAATGAACACCACCCACACATGACCTAAATCCCGGAAACTCAACTCAAACTATATACACTGCTCAGTTAGTTCAATGAAGTCCGTGACTTCAACTTAACTAGGGAGTCCCTAATCGTGAGCTTATCGATTGCAGTTAGCAGGACAGTTATTGTGTACGTAGTCGAGACTATCGGGCAACCTGAACACTATCCACACAGGGTTGTGGTTGAGCGTTTGGATGTGACTGATCGTTCATGCCTAGTGTGGGCCCATTGGCGTTGTGGTCAACACGTTAGTCTCACAAACAGGAGGGCCGGAATGTAAATTCCGGCTTGGACATGGATATGTACCACTGATGAGTTTTAATAAGAGCGGAACTCGAGTCTAGTGTTTCCTTACAAAGTAGACTGATCGAAAGGCTGCTCTGAATGCGATAACTGTGATCAAATATGGGTGGTGTTCTATTTGAAATAATCTAAATCCAGAAACTCAAGCCAAACAGCCGTAGCATTCACATAACTGAATCCAGTGAGCTTCTACCCCCTTAACGTCTTCAGCCGTTGACTCGAAGAGCCGCGAAGACAACATACTAAGAGGCGAGTTCGACCATCAATGGTAAACCCTTCGGCCTTCGATTTCATTTCTATAAGGTGAATCATCAATCACTCATCTCGCACTCTACGTCAGTCAGCTGAGGTCTTAACAATCAGTACTCAACGTTACAGACCACTATCTCGCATTATTAATACACAGTCCAACCAACTAAATCTGTACATGTTTTAGGACTGAACAGGAGGATTTACTTGATCATCGACAGCAAATAACCGCCTCAAATTTACCACTGCCCGTTGGGCTTATCCGATGCCAGCGAATGAATTCAGACAACAGTGGTCGAATATCTGAAGAGGATTTGCGTTTTCCACTCTGTGTGGCCGCGCGCGCATAAAACACCCTCAACTACGTGACTCCAAAACTTCAGTGTGAACAATAAGCAAGATGCTCGCCCATAAACAGAATACTGCCATAAACCACGGTGTTCATGCAACTTTTGAAACACACGAACCAATCAACACTCTCCATAACTTCAATGTACACCAGGTGATGCGATTAATTAAGAGTACACTCGCGCAAAAAGAATTCATCAACAAACGACAGAAACCAGATATTGCGGAAGACGGGAAATGTATATTGTTCATCATCATAGACAGCAATACATCAGTGGTTCACACTGATGCTTAACCGCTACACAACCAAGAAGAAACGGCAAGCCCTGAATAGGAAGGAGGAAAAAAACAGAGAAGGGGGCCTAACTATTAAAAATAGCTGTCTACATTAAAACACAACCTGAAGGCGCCTACACCTTGCAAACAAGCAACCGAGCTGTAAGTAGAAGTAAGGCGTCATCAGCAAGACAGCTTCCTTACGACTTTCGCTGCCCCTCGTCATTAAGTGCACTCACTTCACAAACAAAACCATTCACCTCACTGAACTCGATTAGCCGCCATCTCATCTAACGTCTCCAGCCACCGATTGTCAGTTGCAAGGGCCCCAGCCCGGTGGACGAATCCGATCCACAGTGCCCAACCCCTTCGGAAACGATTTCATTTGTCTACGCCAGCTCATCGTCTGTCCACCTCGCGCCAGTCGGCAAACAGTGCTCGGTGTGGCAGACGATTAGCTGGCATTCTTAGTACATGGCCTAACCATTTAAGTCTGTACAAATGTAATGATTGAACAAAAGAACTTGTTTGGCAATCAGTGCCAAACACCCGCTTTCTAATTTCCTCGTTGATTATTCGTTGGTGCCGCTCGATACGAGCGATTGAACGCACACCAGTGGTCAAATACTTGAAGACGGTTCACGTCCTCTATCCTGAGCGGCCAGGTTCCGCTGCCGAAAAGTAATACGGTCCTCGCTGTTGTTTTATATACGCGACCCTTAAGCTTTAGAGAGATACCTCTGTGTCGCCATAGGTGCCTCAGACTAGTAAACATCGCTCTGGCCTTGGAAATACGCGATTATATTTTATTCCGTACATCTCAGCCGCCGCCGCTGATATAGCTTCCCAGGTGGAAAAAACCGGTCCACAACCTCCATGGCTTCATTATCTAACATTAAATCTACGTAATCACAACAATCTTGCAGAAGTACTTTGCATTTCGAGGCTGCAAAGTGCATTCCGAAGTACTTAGCAGAACGTGAAATTGCGTCTAGCGTTGTTTGTGCCGCTTGAAATCTGTCAAACAGCAACACCTTGTCGTCAGCAAAATCAAGATCAGTCAGCCTTCCACCAGGTAGGAGGTCCACACCGGCATTATTTGAGTGCCGCAGACAGTCCTCCATTATTTCGTCCATGACGAAATTGAACAAAAATGTTGATGTACGCCATTCATGGTGCTGAAATTGTCAGATACTTCACCGCAAAGCCTAACCTGAGCTGAAGTATGGGAATAAAGTGCCCACAATATGTTCACATACTTAGTCGGTACACATCTGTGTTTAAGCGACTCTGAAGGTGTAGATCGATCCACCGAACCAAACGCTTTTTTATGATCGAGAAATACGGCGACTGTTGGTCGGCGGTACACATGACGCTTTACCGAAAGTTGACGAAGGGTGGAAATGTGACCTATACAACTCCGTGGAGAACGAAATCCTGCCTGTTCTTCTCTGTTTAACTCTCGAACTGCAGTGAGTCGACGAAGTATAATGGACGCCAGAACTCTTGAAATGACTGGGGTCAAACTAATCCCCCTATGGTTTACACAAGACCTCAGAGTAAGAACTACTAAGGCAGCTTTCTAAGCTGGTTTAGTACTTATGTCTTACCGATGGTAGAGCCAGTTTCTCAACAGCCAGTCGTTGTTGTCGGTAGGGTCGTTGCTCAGCAAACGCAACAACAAATGGACAACGTACCAATGCATAATCTGAGTCCAAGTACGTGCTCCAATAAGAATGACAACCTTAAATGGAACCTCCCCACCTATAACTAACGGCTGTGTGGTCAATCTGAGACCATGCCTGATTCGAAGAAGGAGGGCGCCAAGTATAACAATAATGTGCACGATGCCTAAAACTAGTGATGGCTAAAAATAGCTTATGCTCAGCGCACAGCTGCAACAATCGCTCACCATTATCTGACCGATGTGACGCTATCCGAAACCTACCACCGAAATGAGATTTGGCCTCACCAAGGCGACACATCTGGGTATTCATATCTCCGGCCAGAACGACTATATCAGGGCCACATGTCGACCGAAGGAGAGCGGCCGGATCCGAGTAAAATACAACCTTGACGCCCAAGTCACTACAGTAAACAGCAGCGTAGGCAGACACAACGAATAAATTCCTGAGTCTTGCGCCTAGAGCTGGTCTTAATTTAACCTGCTAAGGGGAGGGCACAAAATCTACTGTTAACAGGAATCCAATCTACTAATGCGGCTGTAGCTGTCGAGCTAAGGACTATACCTACTCCAGCCTGACTTGTAACGGCGGCTGTGGAATCACCCGAAGTGTATAATCAGTATCGGGTAGACAATGCGGGTGCTGTTAGTTCCATACGTTGACTACTGTCCCGGATTCTAGTCTCTGAGATACAGCAGAAATCGACATGCAATGAGGCTAACGTTTGTGCAAGAGCGGCCTGTTGACCTATTTGTTTTAGCGTACGAACATTGAAGGTACCTATATTAATTAGCATCCTAGGCCGAAGCAAGGGACGAGAGAGGCTTCAAGCTAGATGGCAAGAGACGGAACTTACCGGCTCAGTGTTACTACGGTTAGCTACATCTGTTGTGGGACCTGTAGAGTAATTGTCAAAAATGGAGGTCGGGAGGGGCCTGAGAACTAAATTTGATAGGACAGTGGGGGAGGGGTCAGCAGTAGCATGTTTTCGCCGATCCACCCTGCTGTATGCAGCAGATAGGGTGACCCGGTTTATACTGCGAGACGGCCGATGCAGCATGGAATTACTTATGTTGTGAC
Source organism: Paragonimus heterotremus (assembly GCA_013368495.1). Taxonomy (NCBI): domain Eukaryota; kingdom Metazoa; phylum Platyhelminthes; class Trematoda; order Plagiorchiida; family Troglotrematidae; genus Paragonimus; species Paragonimus heterotremus. The sequence goes on from LUCH01000412.1 coordinate 95,767, forward strand.
TATTCATGGTTGTGTATGGACTGAGATACTGCCAGAAGAACCATTAGGGTTCTCAACCAAAGCCTTTGGCTCAAAAGCCTATACCGCAAGGCAGCAAGTGGGTGGCAGTGTACCAGAACTGGTACGCTTTCCGGGAGAAAATGCCAACCTTCTTCCAACCCTCAACCTGGAGGATCAAGAGATTGGTTTGTCAGGCCTCTACCTATTGGCCGGCCTGATATGAATGACTATCGCTGTGGTGGCCACACCGTCCAGTCTAGCCTAAGAGGTCATCTAGATGAGCAAGCCGTCCCACCACGTCAACGTACAGTCTCGTTGTGTATACTGTTCAGCAACACAAGCGAGTGATAAGTCAAGTAGAAACTAACAAACCGTAGCGTCTAGGGGACAAACAGTTCTACTCGAGAACAAGACTTCCATCGAACGTTTCGAACGGAAAACAAGCTCGATGTAACTCACCACCAATATCAGGCTAACTTTATAAATGTGTATGGTGCGCTTATAGCGGTCTATTCCTTCTCGTTCTGCATAAACAGCTCCTCTGATGAGTTGACTTTTAAAGACATAACAGCACGTACTGTTTGCTGTTATAAATTATCTTGCGAAACATTACCCTGAATACGTAATAACACTTTAGAATCGATACCATCATAGTGTACAACTAATAGAAAGCAAACCAACCTTTATCTAACTTGACCACAAACGTTTAAGAGTGAGCTAGCGGGGTCAAAATAAAACAGAACAGAAATAGTGGTATGCAAACAAACTCAGAGATTATAATTCAACTGCGCTCGCGCACACATGCGCACATATATACGATCCAAAGGGGGTAGTAAGGTAATGAAACCAGATGGAAATAAACGGAAAAAAATCACCCGCAAGAGAACAAAGAGTCACATGAATGCAGAAGTGTATATCACAGAACAACTGAACTGAGAAAAGGTTATGAGAGAGATGCAAACGAAACGAAATCAAGCCAAGATGTCTCCAATAGGTTGGAAGGAGCAAAGCTGAGGCGCGGATTCATCGAAATGATCAAATTCACGGAGTTAGCAGACGGCAGAATGCATGGTGGCCATCAAATCGTCGGCGAAATGCATCGGGTCAAGTTATTAACGACTAAAGGGACTGGTGTACGATTTGGAGATCAAAGGCCACAGCGTGGTCCACATTACGTAGGTAAAAAAGCACAGCGGTCAATGAGGAGAGTGAGTGAGTGGAGAAGAGGCGGAGTCATTGTTGTGAAAAATCAAAACAATAAGCACGCTTCGACGCAGAAAACAGGTAGCTAAAGGGACTAACGTGATGAATGTTTGAGGGTAAATCAAAGGCTTGGCAGAGCCCAACAAACTACACTCTTGTCTGCACTCGAAGTGACGAACGATAACTGACTCGGATGCCATCGAGCTTGGATAATTTTGTCCGCATGTTCGGCCAAACGAACACAGGGTAAAGGTTGGGACAAGTCACCTAGGCAGTGAGAACAAAAGAAACAGTAGATAAGACTATTAAAGAGTAATTCCATGTCGGTTATGACTTGACAGAACAGATGCAGACATGAAATTGTCAGGCCGCCAATCAAGATAACAGCAGCACGGTCTGACGAACGCACGACGGATAGTTGGGTACTGCGACCACCTACCTATCATAAGTTAAGCTGTTGGAACATATCAGTTGTTCTGAAACGTACGTCCGAATGGTCGACCGCCTTTTGTCCAGCTAAGTAGATTGGCGGTGTTGCATGAAACCATGATCAAATAATTACGCGAGCTAATTAGCCGTCCGGACGACGTTATCACATCGAGCCGACTCAGATGACGATTTGTCTCATACTTTGGGTAACTAAAAATTGAAATAACTGAGTGTAGTATTCAGTTTAGTATTTACTGATAACTGTCGCTATCCGTCACCTAATCAATAAGGCAGCATCATGCTTACCGGTGACGAACTGCGTTAAATTCATTGGTTTATACACAACTGACATAAAATTACCAACAAAGGCACATATTGCATTAGTGTACGGCAACACCCATGATCAAATAAATGGAAAATCGAACGCCAAAAACCTTGCTCTATACTATGCGAAACTTGATAGCTTACGCAAATGCAAGGTCTCAAAAGCCTTCACGTTAGGAAAAGATTCCTCGGCAGAGTGCAGATAGTTTTAAATTCGGTTGCAACGTTATGTGGACAATGAAGCAGCGGACACAGTTTCTCTTATATTTAGGAAGTAGACGAATTAGAACATAATACACATGAAAACAGTTACGCAATTGAAGTCGAGGGAAGGCTAATAGGGAGATTCTGAAAGGCATGGGTGACGATAGTGATTGAACGCCAGGGATGTTGAATGTGAGAACGACCTAATTCTGAGAGAGACCTCAAATATTCTTCTCATTCCAGCCTGTTTGTATCCACCACGGCTCTTTCAAGTGATAACAGGAGCTGTTCTTCAGAATTTACAATAAAAATGCACGACGTTCAGGTCACTGCATATGACAAGATATCAAACATGACATCGCGTAGTTTAGCTTAGAGAAGGAACTACATGATGGTTAGAGTTTCAACAAAACGAAACACTAGAGGAAATGAGCGAGAACTTACGTTGTTGTACAAAAGAATGGGGTTGGTTAGTTCTCCCGTAGCGCAGACCACAAGTGACAAACACATGGTTCGAAATTTATATATGCTGAACTTCAGTTACGCATATCCTTAGTTCGTTATCGATCGCCTAAGTGACTGGACTTTGCTGAAGGCCTGTTAGCCTTCGATTTACCGGTTGTCACAATAACAAAGTTTTTCATGTCTTCGACCGACTGAACACTATATGCTCTAAACGGTTGAGAAGGTTCAAAGGTCAGAAGCTCCAATTTCGAGGTGGATCATGTTTAGGTGTTACAAATGTTAGAACATGTTGTTTCTATCTTCGTCAGATCTAGGCGCATGGGAACCGGTCGCAACAGTAAGCTACTTATAATTAACTTACTTATAATTAACTTACCGCAATGAACGATTCATACACGAACTATGCGATTAGAAAGGGGAATTTCACTTCCCGTCGGTCGTTTTTGGAATCATACAACGATGGTAATCAGGCTTGGGCGTGACGATTACTAGTACCATCAGGTAAGACAACCGGGAGAAAGTGCAAATTTGGGTTTCGGACAACATTCATAGCACAACATCCTGCTTTATGACAAATGCTCATAGGTTAGGCAAACTTCACGCTCTGCTAAACATACTAAAAGGCTGCCCAAGAGCGCTTACCGTGGAAGTCCGTCAAGATCACTCGGCGATCGTAACTGGCCGAAAGCAGATAGTAGGCGATAGGTGAAAAGCGAACACTTCGCACCTCGCTTGTGTGTGGCCGATAGGCATTGATGTAACGCGCGCCACGAAGATCAAACAAAGAAACAGTAGAATCTTCATGGCCACCGGCCAATAAATTGCAACCCGGTTCGACACACACGGAGGCGAATGCACTTCCTGAGGCAATAGACATTTACATGAAAATAGGTAGGCAGAGGGATAAGACAATGAGATAGGCAGATGGTAATACAAATGGTGCTGAACAACAAAATTGGAGTACATCTTCGCAAGCATATGGGAAATCTCGCGATAGCAGCCAAGATCTTCAAGCTAGCGAATTAACTCAGGCAACGCAACACGTAACACCCAGTCAGAGACATGTAAGACAAAAATATGCATAGCATAAAGTAGTGTTGTGTTAATTACAATCTCATACAAGCGACAGCAACAAAAGGTTCCCAGTCTCAAAACACCACATAAGGCCAGCTTGCCCCATGTGCGTATGCAGCAGAACACGCACCAGCTTGAGAATGTTAATCCGTCCAATTCCTTTAATTCACCAAAAAAAGTGCTGTGTCAGTAAGTTAAGACCACCCCATAATACATGCACACGCGGCGAAAAAATAAAATTCAACAAGCCTTTGGGAAAGAATAACACGCGCACTCAGCGCACCTTGTGTACCGGCGTAGGACTGGACAATCAACACCGGCGCGGGAGCACGTAAGTCCCACAAACGTGCGGTCGCGTCTGCACTACCAGAGACGAACAGCGAGCCAGGACTCCAAACATTGAGCGCGTACACCGGAGCGGTGTGACCAGACATGGAGCGGATCACGTGGCTCGGTTTGGTTGGCTGTCCACCCAACGCGGGGTTGACAGCCTCAGCTCGACTGCAGTCAACCAGACAAATTCGTGCATCCCCAGCACCGGCGGTGAGTAAATGGGTGCTAGCTGCGGTTGAATTGGAAATACGAGGCGAGGCACTGCTACCAACCTGTTCCGTTGGGTAAGTCGATAGCTGACATTGGTAAGATAAAGCAGGATGAAGTTCAACAGTTAGAAGAGTATACAATAATAGATAAAACACTCAGTAGCGGCGAATGACGGATGGATATGCTTTGGAACGATGTGATGTGGCAAACTGGATAGCGCGCAAAGTCTCCTTGTAAGAACGACAGTGTACCTAGACTTATGGCAAATTTATGTTACTATTCAACTTTGAGTATGACAAGGTTTGGTTGATCAAGTCACGCCGTAGCAATGTTTGAAGGTGGCGCCGATCAAATCGATCATGAACCATCATAACCGGTGTTACAATGGTCGATAGAGCTCTTATTCGCCAGTGTACATGCCTGAGTTCCTTCATTACTAGACGCAGCCAGATGTGAATAACAAAAAGTAAAAACACGAATGATGTGCAATAGGGCGTCATTGTGATGAAAATGCATAAGACATTTGTGTACATTATTCTCGGACTTCTGAATTACTTCGTCACTTCAGCCGCCCAGTTGTGAGGCGAGTTCGAATACATATGGAACCGACTGAAGAACAAACACCGTTTGCGAAATACGAACAGGATTATTCATATGAATAAACGTACGAGGAAAGTCAGATCTCGAATCGTTCCATCGTGATGTCGTAAATCCACACATTGACCAGCCGTGTTTGCAAGACTGATATCACCGTTGGCTGCCTCAGGCAGGCCGGTCTCAGGGCACATGGCCAGCAAGCGCACTGTCGTATCGTTTGAACCTGTGGCAATCAAACGGCCGTCCGGACTCCACGCGACACAATAGATACTGCCTCGATGGTACTTGGGACGACGCATAAGTATATAGGGAGCAGTGGGAACGTGATCAGCCCTGGACACAACCAACAAAAGTAAGAGACGACGCAGTTAGTAAAAATATCAGTGAAAAACAAGAAATGCAACAAACAAAACCATCCCTGCTCCATGGATGGTCGCCTTACCTAACATCCATGTGGTATGAGTATCACATTGAGAAGACAGCTTGTGCAAATTTTAGCTGTACATTTGTATGTGTTCTGGTGTCTGTTGTGCTGTGTTGAGAAAATCAAGTGGAAACTATCAGACACAATCCGTGAACACCTTTCGATACTCATTCCGAACGTCATAGGATCGACACAGTTCACCAAATGACGGTGGATAATGGATTTATGAACATCTAACAAGTGGACCGTATCTCTGTCGAACTCACCACAGTGATATTGTTACTTAAACGGACATGCTCGCGATCACTCTGGGCCACATGCTTTACATCACTCCTTGGAAATCAGTCGTGGATCACATGCACTCCTCTAACATGTAACACTCAAAAGCGTACCATTTATCTCATCTACACGTTATTCAGGACAGTCCACACTCTGTATTGTCCCATTCCAAATTTCTACGTGACCGCTGGTCAACAATGACAAACAAACGTCTAACAGCTGCTGTATCCAGATCATATAACACTACAAAACTATATTTAATACAGCGAATCAAAGCTTTACCAGTCTCGACTATGAACAAACAGCTTACGTCTATCACATCTGATTGTGTATACAATATACACATGATCCTGTAGCCGCAGTATGAGCTACATAGAAAGCACAGACTGAGAAGTAGCTGCTCGTATCAAATGGCTAGAAACACAACTAGAAACGTCAGGCGCTTGCATAGAGACCGACGGATGGTACCCAGTGTTATCAATAGCAAAACAAACCCAACAGGATACGCGACCAAAGTTTGTGACATAGTCTGTGGAAATTTTCGAAGCAATCGGAAATGTACTCCCCAGTCTGTTAAGGCTTTCAATAGCAAGCGTCAAAATCTCCATGTGTTCCAAAACAATTTGCGCTGACGTTGTGTCTGCCCTAGTAATCAAAATCCCAATATTTTTAATTTCCATTCTCTGGTCTGTCTGTCTGTCCGATTAACCCCTTAAGCCACGACTCCCGCCCCATGGAACCCCACTATAATGTTTAGAATTAGTTACATGTCTACAAGTGATCAGAATGTAGTTGGACTCCTTCATTTCCTTCTGGTCAACAGCAATTTGGCTTTTCACAGCGAGATAGAACACTCGAGATGACAACTATTTTCCGTAACTTGCTTCGTTAATCTTATACAAGGGACCGCGACTGCCTGCTTGCAAACACTGATAAACCTACAGCTTTTGACCACATATCCAATGACTCTTTGAGAAGAGCATCCACTGATCATAACGCTCCTACCATTTTAAACAACTAACTACATTCACTTTATAAAACTGGCAAATCTTATTTTGAAAGCAGCCAGTTTTTCCTCAAAAAGGTGTTTTTCAAGGAGACCCTCTGTCCCACCTATTACTTATAATGGTCTTGAATGAACCTTTCATTATCTTTTGATTACGATTTTCTCTAAATACACCAGGAGACTAATTGAATTGTCTGACATTCGCGAAGAATGTCACACTAACAGCTCCCTCGAGAGAAACATTGACAATCTGACTGGAACATCTACAAGATAATTTGCATTACATCGGTTGGACCAGTTGAAGTAGGTAGGAAAAGAAGTATCACTGATCTTGACGACTGACCCTTGGAAGTAAATGGAAACATCAGTGTCCGCTGCCTCTACAACAACAGTCACCATTTTCGGTATAAAGTTCAAATAGAGGAGTATCTTACTAACAACTGTAACCACAGATCTATCGAAAATGTTACGAGATGACGGCAGCACCTCTAAAACCCCAGCAAAGAATCGAAATCTTGCGGACATATCTAATACCGATATTAACACATCAATCATATTTCACGATCCTCCATAAAAAAGACGGTCAAGTCCTCAGATCAAGCAGTGAGAATGAATATTTAAAAATGGCTGCGGTTGCCAAAAGACACATCCAACACTTTCTTTTACTCCGGTGGCTTTTTACATCTCTGAATAGAAGAGCTCGCATTGAAAAACGCCCGTCATAAAAAAATGCGGTTCTACAGTGGGTTCAACGCGATCCCTTATTTCAACCGTCTCATCGCCTTGTCTTCAAACCGATTTCAGCAGCCGAAACGATTATTACATTCAAAAAGGAGCACACTTAGCATGGTATGTGACCCTCTATAACACATACGATGATGACCGTTTGTGACATTCTCCAACGACAGCCACGTCATACCACTAGTTACGGAACCCAACTAGGATTACTCTTCGTCTCTAAATCCCAGCGATGCAACTTACAGTTGGCATGTTGCCCACAAAAATCCGTCGCTCGCGTGGTCGTCTGAAATCACTGGAGGAATTAAAATATCACTACGGTAACAGCCATGAAAGATTGTCTCACATTCTAGTCAAACACTTACCCATTCTGACAGATACATACGATACAAACATTGTAACCACAGTAATAATATGCAAATTGAGGAAAACGAAACGCTCAATGATCTCAGAACCTCATATCTTCACGGTCAACTCATTTGTTAAACCCGACACCCTTACGTCCGAAGACGGTGCAACTTTAGCTGTCGATGTGGCTGATGGTTACCCGTACAGAATGAAAGCCAGTCAAATTGAAGAAGGAAAAATACAGTTCCCAAGAAATAGTTCAACGCACATTCTGAAAACGTCCTTTCTCCAAAATATCGTAATGTCTCATTGTGTTTAATAACAGTATGCATCACGTAACCCATGAATCACAGTATCGAAGCATGCATGTCATTCACGCAGGAGCACTATACTTCATCTCGGCGAATGGTGTAAATTCCAAATCTGGGCGATGTGTGTTTCATTAAAAATAAACGCTTAATATTACTCCAGAGAACATCACATGATTTGTGTCTTTTCATTGCCTTAATCAAGTCTATTGTAGATTATCACATTAATATTCATCACGTCAAAAATGATCCCGAAGCAGAATACGAGGATTTCAGGAAAAAATAAACGGCACACAAACGCAAACATGACATCAGATTAGGTAGACATTGTCACAAACTTATTCCGTAGTCCCATCACCGTAGTAACTTCGACGTGCACTGACTACGTATTGTGGTTCGCGCGACTATACCGATTCACTGGTGTCCTTATGACAGTAATCGTACTCTACACCACACACACCGTTAGAATACGAAAGAATTATTCGACTGTCAATATATATTTGACGCAATAAGCAAATGAACCTCAATCTTGACTACACTGAATAAGTCCTGGTAAACGATTGCAAGTTGAGGGTCAAAGAGGATCCACATGGCGAATCTTAAAGACAGCGCAAGTGAGTAGAAAAAAAGCCTAGAAACATGGAGTGTGGCAGTTAAGCATTGGTGAGAACCACTAATGTATTGTTGCCTATGATGATGATGATGAGAAGCATGGATAAAACGGTTTGAAAGGTGATTAAATACAAAATATTCAACTAGTAAAGAAAACGTAGGCCACATAAGTCGTCATTCATCCACTACTGTGCGTAAACTGTGACGACGGTTGCACAACAGAGGCATAAAATCCACAGAAGGACTAAGGTAGACTAGGTCGCAAGATGTCGTACGTGGGATTATGACAGAAACCGTGGGTGTATCAATATGGTTAGAAATACATTCACAGTTCGTACCGGTGGTACACTGCCATTCGAACAGATCCACATTGCTATACCGTTGCACTGTCAAAAAACTCCACAGAGGAAACCTAACAAGTGTCATAAACGTTGAGTGCACACTGATGAAACATCTAACTACTGAGTGATTTTTTTCAAATGTGACCACTTAAAATGGCCAAGTATTAAAGGAACACCCATTATTTGAACATGACTGACAATTGAAAACGAATGTCAATATGTGACCTAACCTACACAGAATGCAACATCCGATGACTCATAAGAACAGTTCGACTTAGCTACGCTGTCTACAAACATACAGATAAGGGGTAGTCTATGTTGCTGTTTTTGTGAACTGAAGGAAATCCGGCTGCAACCAATAAATAACAACATAGCATACCAGAAAGAGGCATTAGTACTAATGGCGATGGAAAAGTTTCCTTGTTATAGGCTTCAAGTCTCCAATAGAAATTGTTATGCACTCAAAGGGAAACCGACTTAAACCACCTGACTCGGTGCAAACTCACCGTAGTGTCCGAACATCCGGGAATTGGCAAACGCGTAAAAATTTACTGTTCGATCCTACCGCATAGAACTGACCAGTCGGATGGAAGGCAACACAACGTATAGCCTGACTATCCTCCAGCACAGTGACCGGTAGATAGCGAGGAGTGCCCGAGGAGGGCACAGAGGTGACAACAGTATCCCCAACACGAGTCATTCGATCGGTAGGTGTATGTGGACTGCTTGTCGGGATAGGTTGGTAGTCAGCAGGGAGTGCGACGGAAGTAATTTTCTGGGCGGCAAGTGAACCGTTCACATTCTGTTTAGAGTACAGAAGCAGGTGGAAACGGCAATACTTCATTACAGTCAGTCAGCGAGGGCTTAGAGAGGCCTAACAGATGAATTTTTCTGTAAAGCATTCATAATCAACACCATTACTACTGTATAAAAATAATTGGCAACAGAAGACTTCTCAATAAAATGAACTTCTCAACAGGATGGAAATCAGACGATAACACAGAAGCTGTCTATATGCAACCGGACAGATGACACAATAGTAAGTTCAAGCGCCAAAAGGACGGCTATCCATTACTGAAGAGGTCATGGAACAACTACCGGTGCGGATAAGATATACCAAGTCCTGGGATTTTATGTCACATGTTTGCACATTCATGCTCAATCGGGTCAAAATGACAGTTGTATCAAGTCAGGTCACCAAAAATGGGACACCATATGTAACTCGAGGTAACGGGGACTCGAAACTCTATCCATACGTCGATGCTACACTCGTCAGTAGGCTTTACTACTATTGTGCTTTTTCGGAAATAAACCCTACAAAAATGAACCAACCTATTCTCGTAATCCTAAAAGACAATAAACATCAGTACAGACAAGTATTAATAAGAATGATTCTTATATGCAAAGTGGCGAATTTGAATCCGACTTTCCAAAACGCCAACGTCAGAGTCCTTAAAACAGTACAATAGCAGGTAGCGTGAATACCAGAGTGACGTCACACTGTTAAGCTTTAGAATGTGTTCATGTACCGTCCGCTGTGACCGCACAGATGAACTGTGAGACAAGGAAAATCACACTGGGTCCTTACCGTTGTCAGGGTACTCACTGTGCTTCCTCGGTATCACAGTGTATGACTTCCACTGCCGCATACGACATACACAATTTCCCAAAACCTGCCTCAAACTAGATGAAAACAAGGGCAGCATATGAGGCGTCGTGTTCTGAACAACTTAAAAATCACTGTAAATGCTACTTGACTTCAGTGGTGCAAACGCATAGACGTAGACCGACATAATTCGAACAGCACGTGGGAATTAGAGTTCGTGGTGTCTACCTGCCGACCAGTCGCACGGTTTCGGGTAAGATCACAATGACCGCAACTGCCCTCGTCTAGGCATGAGCAACCCAACGGCATTCGGCTCACATGTGATCCAATGATACATAAGCTGAAAACGAAACTATGTGGTACACACATAAGGAGATATTTACGCTGTCAAAATATTGCACATGAAACTGAAACTATTGCGCAAGCACGATAAACTAGGTTGTGGTGTGGATTACCGAGACACGAATGCGGACTCACTGACAGGTGATGCATGCAATCAGGTCGAAAACTGTTTAAAACCAACGATAAGGAACAATCCAAATCAACCCATCTGTAAACCCTTCATTGACAAAGCTTGCCGATCATTACGCTGGAAAATGTTTCCTTTTGGCAAACAGTCCAGATAAAAATAACATGAAACAAGTCTAGTCAACTTGGGCTGATAACACATTATCGACCAGAACAGACTGCGTGGCATGTTCAAGTCTCAGCAATCCAAGCAGAAGCAAAGTGTAAAGTGACTCATGCGCCTCTACATCACTTGGTGATGGAGCTGCTCAGCTGGCAGATGTTGATCGCTTATAACATACAGCTTTGATATGGTAATTGTACCGTACAGTCGCGATCCATTCAAAATGCTGAGTAAGGTTAACGTATGTAAGTATGTGATCAATGGCAGAACAGGCACAGCATATAGAGATACACTCAACGAAACAACCGCATCTACGGCAATTGACAGATATAGTCACTCTGAACAAACGACGTAATGGTGCTTGGAGTGAGGAATTCAACAATAGTACATTATCACCCCTATTTGACTGAGGGAGTGTGTCATAGGAGTGTTGGCTAGCTAAATCACGCAAGTTAGCATTCAGCTTGTCCATTGACACTATTCAACAGTTAGGTAAGTGGAGCCAGCAAAACCAATGATCTCGGGTGAATTATCGAAACCAGAGCTTTCTATCGTAAACTCAGCAGCGGTATAACAACGGCGGTTATTATAGAACGGGACGACTGAGAACAATGGATGCATAATTAGAAAATATGGAATGGTTCAACAATGATGTGGCACTAATAGATCAGACGGCTGACGAGATGGGATTAAAAACGATAGTCAACTGACAGAAATAGTAAAATAGTATAATAATATAATATAATATATATAACAATAATATAAGAAAAAATATAATAGTGAACAAATGATAAATTAGAGTGATCAATATACTAATACGTTTGGATTTCAAGGGAGCAGAGGTTGACTGAAACGCTTCCGAGCAGTAGTTCAAAGACACACCAAAAACAATAAATTACCGCGGTTGTCTCAACGATCGATTTGTCCGCAGGGGTCGTCGGTTCTCTGTCCAGACGGCGTTTTTGGAACTCTTGAAGCAAATCACCAGCTCGTGAACCCAACTCATGAGATTCTGCACAAGAGACCAAAGCACGTGAAGTGATGAATGAAAATCTGTTCACAATAAGAACAAAAAGAATGAGGGCTAAACTTTTTTGTTTGCCAAAAAGGTGTACCTCATAAGAACATGACAGACAGTCGATCGTCCACACTCTGCAATCCTAGAGGCCATTGGACCACAGCGGTTTATTCTCAAAGATGGCATTTTAAACATGGGTTCAACGTTTGGTTAATTTGGATCTTAGCAAAAGAACTCAGAGGGTAGCTGATACACGACATATTGCATGAAGCACGTCTAGCGAGCATGGTCAATAATGCGCGTGATGGTTACGAGGAGCGGAGACCGACTGATTGTGATTGCATATCAAATCGAGTGACAGGAAGAGCACTCGGGTCTTTCTGACCTGAGTTAATCTGAGACGAATAATTTTCGTGGCACTATAAGTGAACTTTTTGTGCAATCAAATGGCATGTGTTCATCTGCGGTATTGAAGAGTTATTTTTGAGATGTCGCTCCAATAGGTAGTTGAGTTAATTATTGGCTTCATAAACAGGTGGAAGACAATCCACTGAAATACCTCCCAGGATATGGACGATATATGTACATTTGAGGGTATTTACACATGATCGCTTCGGGTGTTGATGTATACAGTGATTAACAGAAAACTCACATAATCCAAAATGAAGTTCGCTAGAAGATGCTCTGTGTCGTCCATTTTTCTACGTGAGATCGACGAGACAGTGTTTAAAAAGGTTTCCGCTTATACGTGTAGTGCACAACAATATCATTAGATGTCAGTTCTCCACAGCTCCTGTCATTCGCTGGACGAAATGTCCCCGATATGAACTGCTGATAGACGAAACTGTCTCGTACATTGATACGAATAAACAGTGGGGGTAAACTGTCATGCAACTAGTGAACAGTTATCGTTATATTCATGAGGAACCTATAAACAATAACACCACTCCAGATAAATCATCTTTCAAGTGTGAAAAAAAGTGGGCGCCTTGAGAGAACTTGAAGAACAGTTGAAAATTACATAGACCATACCAGTCCGGAAAAAGGATAAAAAACTAATGTTGAAAGCAGTCGCTGTATAGACTGTTTGCCATTAACACTACATATGTTTTTTCGTTTGACCGCTTGCGTACGCCCGCTGTCTGGTGAAAACAACCTTAGATAATCCTTGAAAGCACACGTGATTGCAGCCGAGAGGCGATTGCTACAGCTCCTCTGACTGACAAACCTCTTCTTCCATATCTGATTTCCTGTCGATGCTTGAATTGTTATTTTCGTAATGACGACAGGTGCGCCTCAGTATTATGTAAAATGCAAAACTATAAAAACCGAAATAAAACTTGACAGCGTTTGTGTATTTAACCAGTCATTAAGTTTTATGAAGCAGATGACGAAGAAATATTCGGCTGAGCTGTTTGCATTACTGTTGGGATCTGTCTGGACGATGTCATCTCAGTTTCGCGGGAACTTACGATATTCGAAACGAACTGAGTAGAGACTGCAATTGTCCGATAGAGCCTTTTTCGTTAAATCACTGCATGATAGCCTCGAAGTAATGTGCAGTAAATTCGCAACACAGCCAGTTTGTAACATATACAACAATTATTGTAAGATAAGCAATGACCTTTTATCGTCAGAGTGGTTTGTGGGCCAAATGAGTACCTTTCATGTTGATGAAATTAGATCCGATGTCAGACTAGTGACAGAACGAACTTCGGTTTGATTTAAAGACCAGAAATGTGGTCGTGAAGGACAGTGACTGATGGCAGTTACCAAGAGGATGTGGACACCAGACGAGTGGTCGCGGAAGAACAAGGCATTGCGATAGACATTTTGCGAGGTTGAGTTAAGGCGGTAACAACTGGGAAATGGTCACTCATAGCTGGGTACGCTGCGAAGAAATTTTATTGAACTTCCAGAATGCTAAATCACTCATAGTCAACAGTAAAAACAGAAAATCCGGATACTGAAGTGTGAAACACAAAAAGAAGTTTAGAACAAGTTCCGTCTCATTGTGGCGATTCGTCTAAACTAACCGCCAGGATGGACCAATTCTTTTGGTGGTAGCTATTTATTATCCGCTTTCTATATACCGTTACACATATGAAGTAGCAATACAACGTAGCACCTATCGTTTTATAATAGACCTTGAGTGAGTCAACTGTATTCTGACGATTACGGTGGATCCGATCAATACGCGGCTAGTGGGAAACAAGTTATTGCTTGCTAACCATAGGTACTGATAACAGATTACAATACAGAGAGTAAACATATGTATGCCAACTCAAACAAGCACGTCTTAAAATCGACTGAAGTTCAAACAGTCAGGTAAGAGAGAAGTTAATACAGACGACTCCGATGAATAAAGTGTACATTGATCAGTTGAATCGGCTGCACTGGGTTGTGGGCAAGCAACATCCAGTGATTTGATTGGCCCGCTCAGTATACCACTTGATGTGCGACACACTCATAACTACCAAAACGGTGATTCGAACCGCTCGTTCTATCCAAGAGAACACGTATTACAGGGGAAATGAAAACTCTAAGTTTGGTAGACGGTGGACGGAATTACCGCATGCAAAGCGGAGACGAATAACAGAAGCGGCTGCCAATCACGCCCTATTGAGGGTTAAACTTTTGGCAAGGTTTGGCTGATCCTACATTATCATCATCATCACCATAGCAGCCAAGAGCCTGACCAAAAACTTCTGTGGTTCGAGCCGCCGCCCACCTCGACAGTGATGTGGAGCATCTTAGAGGAGAACGCTACTAAGAAGACTGAAAATTAATAAAAGAAGACTAAGCAGAAGAAATAGAAATGGTGTGGCTGCAAGTACGAAATTGACTGCAACACATCGCCATCTCCGACAGTCTTTCTAACCAGCGGTTTGAGTGACCACGAGGACCCCAGTCAGGTAGCCAACACCTGCCTACTGATCCTACAAAAGTGTGACAGTTGATACTGTGTGCCATTTTAAACCGGACCGGTGACCATCCTGGATTAGGTTGATGTCACACTTGACAAGAGCGGATCGGATGGTCAAGGTGATTGAAATACATGAAGGGAAAATACAACAAAAACCAACCTCCACTTCCAAGATGTCCGAAAGTACTCCCCGTCAGACGGACGAATTGACTTAAAGAGTCTTTCGCAAGTTGTGAACAGTGGTGGTGTTGTTCGTAGCTCGGGTTGATGGTTTCGGTATTGGTATGTTCGCCGAGCTTGGCATTTAGGTTGCAAACGTTTCATCACCAAGCGAGGTGACATCATCAATGCATAATCGTTTATCTCAAAAAACTATACGCTAAAACGATTAAGCACTGATGATGTCACCTCGCTTGGTGATAAAACGTTTGCAACCTAAATGCCAAGCTCAGCGAACATACCAATACAAAATTCTTTCGCAACTTGGTACGTGTACCAAGTAGTAGTAGCTCGTTAAACAAAAGGGTCAGTGTGAACACGAGGATGGAGCTAAATAATTACTCAAAATTACCGTGCATCCAGCATGCTCTTCGGATAGTACGTATTAAACTTTGGGTGCATATGTCAATTACTGACAAATGGCTGAGGGGGTCACACGTGGTAGAAATTATGTCGGTTCAACAGGGTTCGAATCCAAAACCTAGAGATTCGCAGTTAGGGTCGACCAAAATGGCCGCACATTGTTTGTGTAACACCAATCGTGACCCTGCACGCAATTAACTGAGACAATCAATTACTGACGGTCATTCAGACGGCACATAACTGCGTGTCTGTGAATGCAAACGCACCGATTTCAGCGTCAAGAATCATGGAGCTTTGCATCGATCGTCCATCTTTGGACGACTGACTATCAGAAAGAGGGACACCCGACAAGGGTTGTCTAGATTTCTCGGCAGGAGAGGCGGAGTCGATAGAAGGTTCCTCAGCGATCGCTTGCATCTGACCGGTTCCGGGACGAGAAAGAAGCATGGAGGAGCGCAGATTCGCACAGGAATTGGCACCAGACTGTTCCAATTCAGTTGTACCAACACCCTCCATTAAACCAGAAGAGCTAGTGGTCATTTGACCTTGAGTGGCGAAAAGGCGGTCCACGCTGGCTTGCATGTTCAGATGAGTATCATCGGGACCCGTCACACCGGAATCGACAATACACCTGCCTGCTTTCGTGCCGGCTGTTTGCGAGTACGGAAGGTTGGGGTTGGGTGGAAGACGAAATCCGGACAGAGAATGCGTCATCAGGCGGGACTACCAGGGAATAAGTTTGAAAAAGAAACAAGGTAGATGACTTGATCAAGAAAAGTTCATTCATACAACGCAGCAGCCACTATTACTTCTCAGAAACGAACACCATTCTGGTGTTTGGAAAACAACTCTTAGTGGGTTGCATAACCTTCAGTCAGAAACCGATGCTGAATCCCAGAGTTTCCTGTTGCAGCTGAACCATCTTGTAAACGCGACTATATCTATCACGAGGAGTTTGATTAAGTTAACGATTGATCTTGACGAAAATGTAAGGTTAAAACCATCTAAGACACTTGGACCAAAGGAGATTTCCTCTACTACTGAAAGAATTTGTTGTTTTAGCCGAATCACGTGTCTTATTTTTCCCAAATGATAAACGGTTGACGGATGGCGAAATAGAATGATACATCTGTGCCGAGGAAAATAAACTGCAGATCAATTGTTCGTCCGTGGTACTGAAAAGTATTTGCGCACTTCTAACCTAATAAAGCTAGTAGCGATGGAAAGCAACTTGCCAATCGTCCAGCTCTGGATGCCGGTTTTACAGTATTATACTTCACTATTTGCTCTTTAGAGAATGATGACAAAAGAAATCGCTTGCGTTTTATCGAATGCTGGTAACACATTCAGTATGTTAGATAGGAATTACCTGTTGTTGCGTCTTACAATGCAAAGAATAAGCATCTCATTTGTCTCTAAGGTTAATCCATGAGCCACCAGCAGTTTGTACAATGTAAAGGTCAAACATTTAAGCCGATATCAAGCAACATTGGTATCTGGCAAGGTACTGTTCCTAATCAGTTTCTTCTTTCAGCCTCCGATATGCCTTCTTTAACAAACATTAATAAAAATCTAGAAGAGATCCATTTGCGAAAAATCTGGACTTCGGCTGGATTCGAACTAGCGACAGAAACACCATGCCCAAAGCGCTCTACCAGCTTGCCGTGTTTGGGCATGGTGTTTCTGTCGCTGGTTCGAATCCAGCCGAAGTCCAGATTTTTCACAAATGGATCTCTTCTAAATTATCAAATCTGCCAAACTACTTATCAGTAATCAATAAAAATGTCAGCAACGTCGCTTTTGGAGACATACAAAACCACTCACGATCAAACCATAAACGACAAACTGTTTAATGTCCTGTTTTTTCACACTGGTCTTCATCCTAGCACTCATGGGTGCAGAGAAAAAGAGTCAAGTCCACCATGTGTGGATGATCAACTTTTGACTGGTCGCGTGATACAATGCACTCGTCGTTTGCTCTGAAGTCTGCAAAGTTTCACTGATTTTTTTTAATCATATCGACGTTTACAGCAAGGCTTGCCCTGACAGCTATTAACGAGATATAAGCAAGCGGATGAAAAAACAGTGAGATACCGTCACTACCGAAATCTGCATGTATAAACACACAGCGATGATGAATGAACTTGAAATAAGACAAGTCGACATTGCTAAACTTAGTAGAAAATATCACAGCCTGCTAATCAACACACAGAATACAAATGTGTGAAAACTTACTGGATGATTCAATACAGAAAAACAAGCAAGCGTTTTTGCTGAGAAAATGTATGTACTCTAGAGTAAACCAACTTACAAAGCTTTTGGACACGTGCGGCATTCCTTTCTCGTGAATAAGCGTCGATTGAAGGCCTCTGCTACCACCATCTAGCCCGGACGTGGCGGGTCTACCATCAGCTCGAAGCAGACCACTGGTCAGACCCTCGTACGCTGGAATCATGCTACGAATAAGTTCGCCTCCTGGACCCTGCAGTCCGCATCGTAAAGACGCAAGCCTGGATGACAAGCCAGAACGGTGCATACTTGTGTTCAGCAGTCCCGTGGAGACAGGCACATGTGTGTAGGGAAATACCAAAGGTTTCACGGTTGGTTCGGCTAGGATATGCTCCGGCCACAATGTAGGTTCCAATTTCGGTCGATTCAGCGGATGCACCAGCAAATTGAGTTCGCATGACTGAAACGGTTGCGCGAACGTAGAGGGTCCAAGTGACTGAAGCCAAGAGTTTAATGAAAGGTCTGGAGGAACCGGTTGACGAGCGTATCCGGATGGAGTCGGGGTGCAGTCCCCGTTGACGGAAGTCCCACCGGATGGCAAAGCCATGTAGCGTCGTTCAGTTTCATCTTCTTCATCAACGTCACCTGGGAAAAGATGGAGTAGACACATGCACACAAGAAACGAGATGTTGTAAGGCGGCTGCATGGCCGTAAACAACCACAACCGCGAAAATTGAACTAGACCTAGTGGATGTATGATTGATGGACGGAAATCGTTGCTAACGAGCATCAGTCGTACGATTATTCTAAAATACAAAAAGATGAATGTTTCGCAAAACGAATAGCGGACTACCACAGAGTGAACGATATAGACATTTACGCCTCAAAAACCGAAACAAAAAACAGACCGTTCAAAATTGCATTTCATACCAAGGTCTTCATGACTGATGTGACGTCGGTCCTAATCACATTACCACTCGACATTGAAGAAGTCAAAATTTTTTTGCTTAATCAGTGGGAAAACCAGACAGACATGCAGTCAGTTGCCACAAGACTGGTAAACTGCACCAGGAGACAGCCTTAATGCGTATACAAAGAAGTGAGAGTAGACGTTCTCAGCGAACGAAGTACGAGTGTATTGTCTCTTGGACGGTCGTGAGTATAACTGGTTTCTCAAAGCATGCAGTGAACACATGCCCGTATTCGGTTCAATGATTCAAAAAACCCACGAGGACTCAGCGACTTGGGCACAGATGGCTCATAGGGAGTACTGCGGACTTGTCAAATTACAACAGTGAAAAGCTTTAACTTTTGTGGATTGAGTTCTCCGTGGTCTAGTTTAGGTTCCAAAGCATGTTGCGACTGGTGCTCATCAGCAATTTCCCCCAAAGTAAGATGGTACCAGAGCGCCGAAGCAGTCCACCGACCAGGGAGAAAGAAGCTTTGGCGAAATGCACAGGCAGGCATGAGTGCGCAAACGACTGTCTAGCGTGACCACATCTCACCATGCTACCGACATCGACCTACCAGGTTCAGAAAAGTATGACAGGATCTAGCTAGAAGAACTTACGAGGTCCGGTGTTTGTCACTGCTTCAACCAGAACACAACGTGCGTACATATTGCAATGAATCCCGTCACCGCACTGGTATCCGTTCCGTTAAATGGTTCAGTGACCAGATTGCGTCTGTTCCGTCGTATAGTGTGGACTGATGCTTAGTTTCCACGAGTTGGTGAAATTTCAGCATTGGGGTGTGTTGTAAACAAGATTTTACTTCAGATGGTTGTACAGTGTCACTTAATTCCTTGAGGAAATCTCTCAACACAAAATGATTGAAGTAAAATCCAACGTGGGGTCAAATCGTGTAACGTTCATAATGGCTATGTTACATTATTTGTAAATTAACAATTAGACTGGAAAATATTCTCGTCCAGTGTCGAGAAGCATGTCGAAGCTATGAGCGTTGTGTTTTAGAACAGTAACTAAAGAAGAAAAAACCTGGTTGACCAGAGCACGATGAATCTCGATGAAGAATTTATCTGTTGTCAACCTAATTCCCAAAAAGTGAGATACGTTTTGTTAAACTCTGTCACTGCAATATACGGAGTGTCAGGCAATCTTTCCTGAAGTCAGGTTATATGGGTAGAGTTCAAACTATTCCATCACGCTCAAAAGTCCTGCCTATTTCCTCAGTGAACGTCTATTCCACTAAGGCAAGGAATGCATGTTCCGGTGTTATGACACTTTAATAACACTGAACATTAGTTAATGTTCTATCCGTAACCGATAATCCCGATCGTTAAGATGCATTCCAACAAGGAAAAAGAAGCCGCATAAACCTGTTCGCCATGTTTACTGTGTCAAAGGTTGTCTATAGATGAAAACTCCTATAACCTGAAACAAGTTCTGACTACTGATCACCTTACAGTTGTTAGCATACAGTTCAAGTACACTGGGTCTTGGTAGATAATCCACGGCCTTTAACTGGGGTTAGGCTCTTACCTTTGAAGAACAGTGGAGGACGTTCACCTGGACTGAGTGTATCGGAAAGTCATTCAATGAAGCGGGATCTTTATTGCCCGATTCGCGCATTCCCACGCCATTCCTGCGCTTGCGTTCATGAGTGTCCATACTATGAAGTAGCGATGTTTCCACTTCAATGTCATGTGCACTTCTGTTTGGTTCTAAGCATTTGACTGACGTCATCTACCGTAGACTTTCGTCCATCGTTTCTCGCCTGTTAGCCCGATTTCACTGAGTGACGGCTCTTCCGATCATTTGCGCTGTCGGTAATCCATAGGCTCAGAACCTTGACCACATCTTACCGCTCAGGTGAAATAATTCCTTGAGTGATGGAATAAACACCTGTCCGACCCGGTCACTCATCACCACAAGACTCTGTAGCCATTCAGCAACTCAAACTCATGCAAACCTCAATTTTAGACAGCACATGAACACCCGTAGAATAAAGCAGACCGTGGAAGAAATCCCAAGAATAACCATCAGTGAAATACATCTCCAGCTCGATCACCTGTGAGTTAAATCGCTTGAATTCGGTTTAGATCAACATATTTTTGGGTGACTAAAGCTGCCGTGAGATCTTGAAATCCAGGACAACGCTGAGTGGACTGAACTTTGTTGTCAATAAAACAGTTGTCGACGTCGAGGAGTTCAACTGTAATTTCAATAAGATAACGGGCAATTCCTTCTCATCTCTCATATACCTTCCGTTTTACACTTATCCATCTACTCTCATTGGGCGCTCAGTTGTATTTAAGGAACCTATGCGAACGAAGTCCACCAAAACGAGGGGACCTAAAAGTTTATTACCGGTCGTTCTTAAGTTGTATACCAACCTCATTCAGCGTATTGCAGAAAGTAAACTTCTTAAAAAAAGAAGCAAAATCCCCTCCGATAGCCAGCAAATCTACAGCATAGAAAATTGTCGAAAGGTTAATTATCGCTCTAGTGAAAACTCAAGTGAATATTACGGATTCTAGTCAGTTCGCCTATCGTCGCTTACGCCTAACCTCGGTGATCACATATGTTCGGTTCGTTCTCTTCTGTTAACACTTAAGAGAAAGTCTAGAACTGCCGGCATATGTTTCTCAGAAGCATTTACAAAAACACATTACTACATGTTTAAAAAGAACTCGACATGCAAACGACGACCGCAGGGATTTTATGCGACTATTACACGAATAGAAAATAAACGTTTGCCAACATGACAGTCAAACTTCATGGCCACTCGCCGCCAGCCCTGGAGTTCTACAGAGTGCAAATATCTCCTACCTCAGTTTCACTTTATATTCCACCCATGCAGGATCTTGATCACATATGAAGACGGTGTGGTGTTGGGTAGTAAACAATTCGACTTTCTTCTCTCGCCCTGCTGGAGAGCTTACCTCAAATATTAAGCTAATCAGGGTCCATCAGTTTGCCTCTCGACAGATCCAACTATCATATAGATTGAACAGCACCTACAATTGACCGCGGCTATCGCATTTCCATAGACTTTCCAATCAGCTCCTCTCCAAAAAAGCACTAGACTCGAACTTCGCTCTTGTTAGACCACGTCAGTAGTGCACATATCCTTGTCACGGCCAAGACCACAGAACTCCAGCCAACCGTAGTGACCACTGTGCCAGACCTCACACTGGGCACGATTGAATCATCATATGTGACCGGTCAACCACTTTCGCTTTGTGAGTAATGATCAGGTTGCCCGATCGTCTCGAAATGGAGACACAGTTACTGTTGTGTTAATTTTAGTCGATGGACCTTTGACTAGGACAGAAATTATTAACTTTTGTTCACTGATGAGTAGTAGGTGATTTCGGTTTTTCAAATTATCATTAAATCTAAATGTAATGACATTTTATTTCCGCTTATCGAAGAGACTTACTATAACGAACATTCCTATGGATGCATGTATTCCAGTGCATCCACCTAAATAGTAAACCTTTCTCTCGACGTCCTCCTCGCAAGCATTTGGCAATTACTGTGAGTAACGACAAGATATGATCACTTCACGTTATTGATGTTTTCAATGAAGTTTGAAAGCTTTCTTTTTGTGTTCCCCAACTTAAATTCTTTCTCCATTCCACACCATGTTGTCAACCAATTTACTCAGCCCCACGTACTACCTCATTAGATGTATTATTTGTCAGCTGCTTTCTCTAGTTTGCTGTCGAACAAGTTTGTGTATTTTGCTAGATCTTTAAAACACCTATCCCGTTACAGTGTCATTCCCCATTAACAATTCGTTGTTTCTCATAAGTCCACAATGTGCAAAAAAAATTTATAGAAAAGTCCTGTTCATCACAACCCGACCGTTATATTCATATCTCTCCAAATGTATTTCTATATGTCACGTCAGAACTCGATTCAAACATCCATCCGGTTTTACTGTTATTCCGTTATTCCCTAGTTGGCCCGATTCGTACATAAAATCAGCATTCTAATTCATTCACTAACCTCGAAAACAAATCAACTGATTTTTTTCACAATTGTTACCGACTGTGATCATTCACTAACTTTTTCGAGAGTTTCAAGATTATCATTAATTTGTAATTGAGGCACACTAAGGTAAGGATGTAAGTATGTAGAAATCTGAAAATTCATCAACCGAGGGGCACGAAGCTCACTGATGACTTGAAATGACAACCGGGGTGCAAACATGAAGTGATGACTTCGATGAGCACTGCAACATCATTGGACGCCTCGAATGGACCGGTCTCGGAGAGGTTATGCTAATCACTAGTACCGGTATTTCGAAAGCATCGTACGACAGGACCCTCAGAAGATGATGTAAGGGTCGCCGGACAGATTCACAAGGTGAAGCTTTCGTTAACTTTCGTTCTTCAACAGATCTACCCCAGAAAAAACATCTGGTGTTAGAAAGGTAATGCTTCAACTCACTCATCCAGACTGAGTGTTCGGGAGAGGGATATCATTGTTTCTTACAGCCTGCATCTTTGACTTTCAGCCAGTTGCCGGGCGTACTACGGAGATAACAGTATTACAGAATTGATAACTCATCTACCAACTTGTGATAAGTGTGAGAAACGTGTAGAGGAGTTTCCTGTTTGTAAAAGGGTCGTGTGGTGAGGAAAAATCATGGACAACTTCAGATGACAGAAATGTCGAAAAAAGTGGTCCACAGCAGTCAGAGTTCCAGCAAACAGAGCGTCAGTGCATATACACAACGGAGTTTCCAACAAGAAGAATAAAGAAGTACAGATAAATAAAAGAAAGTCGTAAAAACGTGTGCGAAGTTGTGCGCATGCCGTTACGTATTACGATAATTACATGTTAACTACCTAACGTCTGCGCCTAACGTTTTGCAGTGTAACTTCCACGAGGGATGACGGAATGACATTTGCACTTCAGTAGGGTGCTCATTACACATATATATGGATTTGAGAATTCCTCCGTGACGACCCCGTACGAAATGGTATTCCAGTAAACACGGAACGCACAAATTCTTCCTACAACACAGTTTGCTGCGTTGTCTATCGAGCTTTATCAAATTTTCTCTGAGACTGGTCTTATCGCTAAGTTGAAATAGACGAGTAGTTGAGTAACATCTCGTACACTATTAGTACGTTGTCTCAAAGACGACGACGCCCACTGTTGAACATGCTAAGCCGTCTAAGTTTCATAGTGTACGACAATACCATCAATTGTACTACTCGTTTAGTGGTCTGTCATTGAGTTTGTTCATGGAAGGTGATATTCTGATGTAGACAGAGTGAATAGGCTTGTACGTTCAGGTCCAAATAAGACCTCACTAGACCAAAAAAGAGAAGTGGATATGTTGTAGGCGAATCAGATTCCTGTCGTCTAGGTGCATCGCGTCGTTGGCTCTGCGCGCCAGTGTAGATGTGTTGCAGGAAACTATAAATCTTCACAAACCAATGCTCTAAGATCGCGCCGCTGTGATACAAACGGAAGAGGGGCACCGGCCACGTAAAGTGTTCTTATGGTACTCTTGTGAGTGTGGAGAGCTGTACATTAGATCAGGTTGAGTGACAGACGGTTTTCTACCGACAGTTCATTGAATTCGGACTGAGGCGAATTGGCATCTCATGAACCGAGTATAGAAGATTTAATTATAATATCATTTGCGAATATCGGAGACTCACCGTGAGCCATCGGAGCGGCGTCGTTGATGAACACGAGGATAAGTAGAAGGCCTAATATTGATCTCACTGGTATACCTTCAGATGGTGGGCAAATTACGGTGTATTCGTTGTGCACTCTGTCACTGTGGGATCTGTCAGAAAGGTACCCTCTCAGTCAGTCTAGCCATCTTCGATAAACTCTACAAGACTCAGTGCTAGCCAATAGGACTTGGTGATTGATCCCTAGTTTGATCAGTCCAACATAAAACAATCCCTTCGTTTCCCAATTATATCATTTAATTCAGCCCAAATCCCAACCGAATTTATTTATCTCATCAACATTCGTCATATACCTTGCACTCTTAGCGTGAACCGTCATTATCGTTCCATTTGATTTCCAATGATAATCGCAAACACACATACTATCCATTCAGTGATTGATCATATCATAACTGTGGAGTTCTGGACAAAAATTCACCCAAAACCTACATCGTTTGATACCGTTGTTCTCGTGACATGGGGTTATATGGGCGACACTATGTAAGAGGGCTGTTACAAGGGCCAAACGGACGGAGAGGAGTGATATAAAACTAGGAATACAGCTCACCACCAAGAAGCCCGGTCAACTGCATGTCCGCTTTTCGTTCAGTTGCCATCAACGCGCAATAATCCACACAGGCTTCGTACAACAGACCTTTGATAAGCAGACGGACAAGTCGATCACCTCTGGCGGTCTCCTCAGCTCCGGATTCCGGTTTACTCAAGCGAACAAAAGGTTCTAACAAAGGGTAGATCTGTAGGGGTTGGACGAAGCAGAAGTAAACAGACGGGTAGGTAAGCCACACGTGTGAAACACTGGCGTTATTTACACATCAACGATGGAAAACCAACAGATGATAAGAAGGAAAACAGAAAGGAAGTTTTGTTCGGTAACGTCCGGACAGGTTAATTTCACAGAAAATAAGCAGTAGTTTGGCGACGATGACACTAACATTTCATTCGTAGTCGTGGTTGCTAGGGTTGAACGACCTGCTATTCATTACCTTCCATGCGCGCAGCTTATACCACCTGCAGAATTGTGTCAACCCGCATCATGTTTCTCGGGGTAAAACCAAGATGGCTGAATAACCAAATAACAACGGCATAAACATATTCAACAGAGACAAGGTTGATAACCTACGTCCTGCGATTCCAACAAAGAATGTGACACACACGAGTCCGCGTTTGACGTAAAATCAATAAATTGATGAAATGTTACTCACCAATCATGGAAATCAATACTATAAGATGTAGCTCAACTGGAACTTATTGAGATGTAGCGCACTGATCAACCTAGATCAAAAGTGTATGTAAATTCTGGGGAAATTCTCTTCCCTGGTAGACTGTTGATACATTCCTGTTCAAAAAAAATACACGGCGTCCATTTAAAAGTGTATAAATGTGCGAATACCTATCTAGGAGAATGAAGTATAAGAAGAGCAAATAAAGGCACCAGCTGAATGAAACTCATTGAACGACGCCCTAAATTTAGGCCCCATCCAACTTGTTGCCAACCACAACAGCATCTATAACTAAACGACATGACGGACGCTTTGATAAAACAAATATCATAACTGAATCAACTTTTCGCAAATATCAAGTACCTTCATTAGTCCTAGGAGTTTAGTTCACCGTCCGCTTAGCAACATGATTTCTGGCATCCTTCCGGGAGAACGTTACAAATTATTGTTCAAAGAGTTAGCCGAAGTAATGCTCAAACAAACGTGATGGCAAAACCCAAGACAGGAAGAGATAGAATAAGAAGATTGAGTTGTTATTCGGTTGTCATCATTAATCACTGGAATTTAGTTAGCTGTGTCCAGGTAGTATCATTACAATGAATCAACCGCTGTCATTTAGTGATAACGAAACGAAGCAAGAAGAGCAAATTGTAACATTCTAATGAATATCAATGCCCCATTTATTGGGATAATACGGTGAAAATTTGCTGCAAGCACAAACAAGCGCTACTGTCAGTCGGGTTAAAGTTCATCGTCCAACCAAGTTACAACCTACAGTCGAATGCTCACACAAGTGAGTCAGATTCTTAGAGGACATTACAGCAAGCGTTGCAAGCTGCCTATCAGTAACAAAGAAAGCCAGCAATGGCTACTGAGTTAAAGGCAGATATGTCAACTGAAATAACGGCTCGGATGGTCAGAAACGACTATTTTCTCGTTTGATAGGGGACCGGATTAGTCATGCCGGACACTCTCGATAATACTACTTTATCATAATAGATAATATAAAATTCGTAGATCAGGTCGGTGCTGGGGAAAAGGTTGAACGCCAACTCATCTAAGCCCTGAAAGACCTACATGACAAAACTCGACTGAACAAAATATTTTCAAAAAGGCTCTACGATAACACAAATATGAGAAATCATCAAAACGCAGAAACCCGGTGTCGTTAACAAGCCTGGTAACTAGTCGACCTGAAGGAACAAGTCGGATTTCAATTGGTGACATACATAACTTGAAAACATACCTTTGAATTTGTAGAACTCAGTGTTAGCATGAATTGTAAACATAAGATGGCGGCCTCCTTAATGCTCCGTCAATGTGCACGAATGTTTTACTAAATATGAATGTTACCAAACTATGCTGTATATAGTAATCACATTACATAAACAGCTGAAAATATAACTTTTATTCAACAACACCTTTTACACATAAACTGATAGCGCTCCAACGGATAGCCTGTTGAAATCTGCGTTGAGGACACTGAGTCTCGACTGAAAGCCGGAAAGCATTAATTTACAAAAGATGTACGGGTAACACTTCAGTCTCGCACTTCAAGAAGCAAGTGGACATGTCGATGTATATAGCAAATCTACATGAATAAGACAACGGATGCAATCCATGAGCACGGCGCCAACGGAGCACAAACGTGAACACATCAAGTCCATTTTTAACACAGTTCGAGGTATGGTAACGAAAGATCAGTCGGAAACCAAACAGGCATTACTCCAAGAAATTACGGTGGGTAATGCATATAGGAAACAATTTGATTCGAAGTGTTTTACGTGCAAATTCAGTAGGTTATTCTAACAACAGCAATGTTACGAGGACAACAATGATCGAGGCGGTTAGTGGGTAAATTTTCCAACACGATTCGCTATTTCAAAACTTGAGTGGGGTAGAACGTAGGTAACAGGTTTAAACATCTAAATGGGGTCACTGTCTGTTAACAAAAGACGGCTGTGTAACTTCTGCAAACAAGATGTGGAACAGGCTGAAGACCGTGTCTGTTAAACGGTTACTATGGCGAAAATGGGCAACAGGAAGTGAGTACTTGTAGCCAAAAATCAGGAAGGCTCAAGCATCTGCAACCCATGTTCACAATACATAGCGCCGTTTCAGATTAAGTGAACGGCAAGAAATGAGAATAACCCTGTCAATTAGATAAGAAACTATCCATCGATCGAACAGCAACCCTGCACACCGTAAAACGGTTACAACGAACTGAACCGGGCCAGGTAAGGAGATTCCATTGCAGGTTGATCAACACTTAGCGGATTATAAACCTAACACTTTCAGCAAGGCTGTTGCTTGACACAACCGGATGTTAATGCAGTGCTTCCCATTCAAAAGCCACTTGCGCGCAGCGCTCACTTTAATAGAAATGATGCGCATTCTAGGGAGAATAGACGGGATTAAAACGAAGTTATATCAACCGCTTTTAACGCGCAACCTCTCATAGTGACCGTCACTATAACATTTACTCTTGTAGCTGTTAGCAAATTTCAAGTGGTCATCACCTCCGTGAAATCAGAGTATCATAATTCCAAAGAGAGAGCATACAGTGGAGAGAAAAAAGAACAATGAAATTTAGGACTGCATATAAACATTTTGGATGTCCCGAAACCCGTAAAAAGCTCGTTAACTGGCTTAGATAATTAGAAAATGTAACATAAACATACTGAATGTGAAGCATTTCCTATGGATTAAAAATCAGTCAATACCAAAGGGATGTAACCATAAAAGTAGTCACTGAATTCTACCAGACAAAATGCAGCATCAGATTACTAATGATATCGAGATATTTACAGGATACGTGAACGCACGGTTACATACATGCAAACAGGAAAGTTGTTGAGTTTAAAATGATTGAGTTGTTGGCTAGTAAAGCGACTCCATTTTGTACATACACACCTCAACTTCATATGACTCACGTGGATTATGGATGAACAGACAAGATAAGTCATAGAGGAATGAATTAACGTTGAAACAAGAAAAGTTCCCTCTGGGTCCCAAAAAGATAAAGATGGAGTTTCTCATGAACTGTTGTGGCAAAAGGTTAACCTCAGCGTGAACAGAGAGAAGAAGCAGACCAGGTGTTGGCAAGACGATTTTCACCAGTGAATCAGCAGATTAATATCAACAGGTCAGTTGAAGATCGTATGGCAACCTGAACTGCATCATCGCAACACTGAGTTTGAATGACTAGAAGTGATAAATCGGTCGTGCTTAACGCAAAACCGATAGAGTGCGTGGGCCGGAGCTCGAATACCAGCCGTCACAAACATATGTACTACAGAGATCTATCACGACAGAAAATCGAATTTAGTGTTTTTTTTACAAAACGTAAGTGCTAAAGTTGCAAGCAAGTGTGGGCGAAGTTCAACTTGCATCAGCTTAATCTCTTATGATTATCAAATACCCGAAATATTGCTGACGAGTAGTCAGGGAGTTGGTTAATTTCAAGTTGAACACCACCCACAATTGATCGCAACCGTCGCATTCCTATAGACTTTCCAGTCGGCGCATTGCGAAAAGAAGCCCTAGACTCGAGTTTCGCTCTCATTAAAGCTCGTCAGTAGTGCATATCCTTGCCACTGTTGGGACTAGAACTCCGACCGCGTTTTTGTGAGGCAACCGTGTTGATCACTGCGCCACTGATCAAAAATTAGGTACGATCGAAGTATCACATGTGAACGCTCAACCACTTTCGCTCGTGAGTAATGATCGCCTAGCAGGTTTAATGAGATCGGAGATTTCGACCTGTCCAGGAATTCCTAATCGCGTGGTTATCGATTGCAGTTAACAGACAGTAACTGTGTCTCGTATCGAGACGATCGTATTTTCTCTCCAAATGATAGGATAGAACAGATTGTTTGGTCAACTTTGTTCGATAAACAAATGAAATTGTAAAACCGAAAAACATATTGTACCGAGATAGCAAAACTTCCCGAAAAACGCATCCAGTCAGTGACAGTGAAAAACGACTGAGGAAGATCAAGTAGACGAATTTTCAGCTAAGGTATAGGAGAACGTGAGTGACACGGAATAGAAGTACTTACATTGTTTTTGGTGGACTGAACGGCCATAGCTATAACGGCAAACGTCGTGTTGCGTTTACTTTGATAAGAGAAAGTGAACTAATATAAACAAAATGGAACCATCTATCACAACTTACTTGTTGATTAACAGTTGGGCATGGGCATTTCGACAAATGGTGTACACTCAAAAGAACCGTATTACTGAGTGAATTTCGGAGATTCAGATTATGAACCAACAGTGACCAGTCACAATCGCCTGTGAGCAATACAGTCGGACTTCTGTGGGACGAGGCATAGTAACCTTTCCGGCAGTACCAAACGATGAACTCACTGCCCGGCCAGGTAAGGTCACAGAATTCATCTGGCCCCATGATTAGCAGAGGGGTATGGTTGATAAAACACTGAACCTCAACCGCATTCGATCGTAGCTTTCGTGTGCGGGTAGACCGCTTGGCGGATTATGCCGCTGCACAAGATTAATCTGAACAGGTCTGTCGAAAGAGTCTAGCCCACCGGCTGTTAATCCTTTTATTCCAACGTCCGACGTGGTGACAGCTCCGTTGTGACTACGCTGGATACAAGCCACACAGTTGCGGACCCGAGCCCAGTTGCTGCGAATGCTGTTGTTGCTTGGTGTTAGGTATCCTGACAGTACTATGAAGCCAACATGTGAACGTGCGCGTGATGTGGGGTCAAACATCCCACAGTTTTAAAACTAGAAATGACTCATTTTACTCACAATCACAAACATACAGACACTCACTCAAAGAAAGTGTGCATACATTGAAATGAACCGATTAATCAACTGAGGCGATCAGAATACACAAATAACGATATAAATTCGTCTCACTCAGCCTGTCAGTAATAAACTGTCTCCAATCACTGTGCGCGTAATGGTCATCCGATTGTTATTTTCGCTTTAAGCCAACATCCACCTCGAATATGCTTAGCTCATTTGTTCTCCTTACTGGCACACTTGTGATATTTGTAGCTATTCTTTACGAAGTTGGAAACGGAACATCTGAATATCACAGTAAATCGTCCTCAACGATCTTCTTAATCAAATTCATGCACACTGATGAATTCAGCTGAACTGACCACATCACGCGATGGACTAATCATTTAGATTGTTAAACTGACAACTGATGTCGATGGCATACTCAAATCGATAGCAACCAGTCAAAGCAGAATAGCATGCTATCATGGAGTTCGACTTCTGGGTGTGTTGAACAGGTTCACTTGCCCATATTTCAAGCGGTCAATGGAAGTGGTCAGCCTAGGTTACTGGAACTCCGTTGATATGGAGTCACATCGGTCTTAAGCAGTTGTCGGTACGAATCCGACTGAGTGGATCTCAAACTATAGAAATGGTAGAGGACATTGTTTTAGTTAAAATCAGTGAAATTAGGAAGACTGTAGTGAACGTTTGGCTGGATAAAGAAAAAGATGGAAAGGTGAAACTGTCTTGTGCTAGGCGAAGCAAAGAAAGTGCACAAATCGATCGGGGTTGTGGATGATGCGTAATATAAAAAAAAACACCCACAGAAAGTAAGGTATGACTGAAAACTGTTTGTTTGGGATTGCCTATTGAAGACAACCGAATTCCTTTATGTAAAAAAAACGAGATGGTTCTCAAAATTCACTTTACACTGGTCAATAGCGTACGTACAGTCCACTAGGGTGGCTTAGATTTCCTGAACTCTGACGAAAATGCACAGAGGGAAAATGCATGTTCCCAGAGTGCACACAAAAATGTGTTGTCCACATCATACATCTCGTGCCTCGGTTACAAGATCAGCCAGCCATAAACTTTCGCACAGCTCCGCGTATGGCCATCAATAGTTCCTCTGATTCAACACAACTTTATCGAGCTAGCCGGGCTGACTGACACAAACGAAAGTTAATAACGATCGATAGAAATGCGGGGATGGAGAAATGTGTCAGGGTTTCAAGTCAGAAGGTTGAACAGAAAAGTACGGTGATGAGAGATGTATGATGAGTGAGCTAACGATGACATGGACTTTCGCACCTTATTAAATATCGTTGAATTCACACATGTAGGGGCTGTTGTCTGGTCAATTGGAGGAAGTGGACTGATCCTTCTTGATCACATCGTTAGTGGTCTGAACAAGAAAAACAGTGCAAGGGTCCTCAATAGCATAATAGTGCACTGGGCGTGATGGGTGGATGAATCTCATCCAAGGGACGTATGAATCGACCTGCTAAGTACCATCGGCCCCTAACGGACTATGAACTCCGGGTTCCACCAAGCTATCTTGTGAACTAGGTTTCTTTTTAACCAAAAGGTCCGGATGCGGACTAGCATGTAAACTCCCTGTTTCAGCCTAGGCAACCCGGAAGTATCTTGGCTCCACAAAATAGTTACCAGTTAATGTGATAAATTTCGTGCTAAACAGCATGTGTTTCAACAGCAGGCAACGAGGTATCGGCATTGAAATCTTTGCCATATATGGAACCAATAGGCTGTATTATACATGAGGACAGAATGAACGACCTTCTCAAAGTTAATTCATATTGAATGTGTTGCAAATTTTATTGAACAGGTATACACAATACTACGGGTATTGTGCTCAGTCAGGCGATGCTGTAACGGTAGCCAATTAGCCAAAATAAACATCGACATTCAGTAAATGCAATTTACGAGAGTGGGAAATGAGGGTCATGGACATTTCATACTACAGACCGTTTGGCAAGGCTATGTTGAGAAACGACTGAAAGCCAGCGTCATGTGTTGGGGAAAACGACACGATCGCAAGGTTCGCAGTCAGACAGATGTTTCAGGTAGGCGTGTTGACCGCGTACCAACGAATATGTACACCTAAACGTCCAGCCACAACTCGTCCGTGAGTAAGGTCCGTGAAGTCCGTTTGTTACGAGTAGACACAATAGGTGCCCTGATAACTGAAATCGATAAACATGCCAACAGAACCTCCTCATCAGGCCGAAATCACACCTTTCGTCCAATCTGCTGGGCAATGGTCGATGAGCAGTCGGGAATGGTGGCTGACACATATTACTTGCATAGAAATACAAGGTTGTATTCAGATAGGCTTTTTACAGTCTATCCTACCAAAAAGAAGCAGCAGGTCGGTGTCCAACTGTTGGTATGGAGTAAAATTAGCAACAGTTAATCTGTATCACTTCAAGGAAACCAGACAACCTGAGCGGTACTCACAAGCGCAGATGGCTGGAGCAAATGAACCTGAGATGAACAATTTGTAAAGAACCAGCTACCAGAACACAGACCACAATAGGAGCCTTTTCATCCTCACATTTAACTGACGAACATGGTAGGTAAAATATGAAGCATGGGACTGTTTAGCGTTGATTTCAATCAGCTACCCTACATTTGCATCTTGTAGAGTGAAGACAATCGGATTATGCATGTGCAAAAGGTCCCCACCAAAACATAAACAAGAGAAAACTTAAGGAAAAATGACCCATCCAAATAGAAATGGAAAAAAGAATTCCTAAATTGCACCAACAGATCGGACAAAGGGACAGTGATCTGGTACCAAAACAACAAAATCGAACCTAGGCACACACCTTAGTGAAGCATTGTAAGCGACCAAGGCTGGGATTCCAATCACGATAGGCCGGGTGTTGATCCAGTCGCGGGAGCGTGAGTAACAAGGCCAGATCTCGATATTCTATCTGACTGGGACATTCTGGTTCCAGCTGTCTGAGACAATCGACCACCTGGAAACAGAACAAAAACAATCAAATGCGACCTGTGGTCTGACGATGTGATATGAGAAACAGATCATGTGCATAGCGTCAGGTGAATTGATTAATCCCGATCATAATCATAAGGTTATGGCTCGAACGCAGGAAGTCAAATGTGAAAGTAAGCGCAGTAACCAGTGAGTTGTCAGTCTCTAATGATCATAACAGTAAACATCAGTGCCAAATATAAAACGCTGTGTGATTCAGACAAAAACACTGACGGTAAACACAAACAAATACAAAGTCGGAAGTTCGTCTTGTGAAATATAAAACAAGAGGAGCTCACCAGCCTGATGGCGTGTCAACTTAGCACCACAAGGTGACTGCAGTCGCACAACAAAACGAATCACACGTGAAGTGTGAACACAAAAGCCAGCATCAGTTTAATGAATGTGATAACGCCAAGAAACATCCAGTTTTCCACCAGAAGTGTGTTGTCCTGAAGAGAACAGTTCTAACAATTGGAAACTTGGAAATTGGCCAACGCTTCGTTTCAGCTGACCACAACCTCCATCCTTGTTCATAGACCTGACAACAGGTTCTCCAAGAAAGGCAGAGACAATCCATTCCTTGCATTGAGGAACATAAGCTGCAACCAGGATAGCTCTTGTATGGTTTACGTCGGCAGCGTGACCTAAAAATTCAAGGGCGGTCGATTGGATTAAGACTTGGTCAGAGAAGAGGTTCGACATTTTGAACGTCAAAAGAGTCCTTACTCTTCGCGCTCCGTCGAACACACTGGGATGCGATTTGAAGTCGCAAAGTGCGAAGTTCTAGGACTGCTGTAACTACATAAGTGAAGTATTGAATAGTAAAGTTATGAAGGTTGGTGATCGGTTTATCCATTGAAGACGTTGAACCACCAACAGCGGCGATATGGGAAATGAAACAGAAGCCTGCACCTCGAAGACTGAGGCGGTATTCGTAAATCTGGGACAACTTTTGGTAACAGACCGGCACTTCTCTGAAGCTTAAGGATAGTGTACAGTAGACGAATGTGTCGGGTATGTTACTTTATAGCCGAAGAAAATTATGCGTTTAGGATGAAAGACATGAGTTATCTTTAGGTAGTTGACCTTCGACGCCTGCTTTCAATCGCTCGCACGGGGGAAGCACCAACGAGTGAACAACGAACAGGTCAAGAAGAGAGTATTACGTACAGCGCCGAGAGTGTTCCATTGCCCAATCATTAACTAGGCACACGCATGGCTGAGCCATGCGCTAAGGCTGCCAGTCATATCGAGCAATTTTTGCCAATGTGGCGGCCTACTGGCATATGTTGCGACAGATGACGATGTGGCATGGAAAAATAAAGTCGTTTATTAAAGATTTGACCGTTGTAAGTCAAAGCCGTCTTCCCTCTCCTGCCACTTCTCCTGGTGTCACAAAGCCGATGACAGTCGTTGTTGTCTCTGCTTCTCTGTCAACACTAGGAAAAACACGAATGTTTCGCACGCGTAACAACGGATCAGCATAGGTATACGCTGAGACCATGTTGCAACTAGTGTGAACGGCTTCGCCCTAACTAATTGCAAAACAATAATTGTCTATTTGCAATGAGTGACCATTGTCCTTAAGTATCATGTATCCGTTCGCATGACCTTGCAGTGGTCCGGGAAGTCCGTAACATTTGACAGTCCAGTGTCGACACCTGCTCATTTAAAACATACACGATTTCCCCCTGGGTAACAGTGACGTATAACTTAGTACACTCGTTTGAGCACACAGATGCACGTTTGATATGGTGTCATTTTAACGGCGCTAGTGACTCGATGCTAGACAGTGGGAGTCTGGGAGTACATAGAAATCGGTGGTGGGCTGTGATCTGCCACCAAAGTAGGGGAAATGATAGACAGTAAACTTATGGCGTCACTAAGTAGTGACATGTCGACAGTGGGGTTTGACGGAAAGGACGGTCATGTAGGCTGCAGAGTTACAACTTGCATTGTTAGCACAAAACAATTTCGAAACTAGTTTGGTACATGATGTAAGCGCGCAGAACTGCACGAACTGATTGATGGTCGAGTGGTTTTGATGGGATTTCACGATTACAAAGATCATAGTCAACCTTAGAATGCTGCAAAACAAATGATGACTATGTGCATGGTAACGGCAAAACAATTAACACGGGTTACCATACAACAGGCAAAGCTATAGGACTGAGAGTTGTCAAATCACAACAAAAACCAAACTGATTACCTTAGAACAAGCTTAAACAAAATGCAAAGTAACCGAAACTACAAGAAAACAAACAAGTACGTGAAGATAATCTATGAATACCCACAACGAGATATAAACCATAGGTGTAAAACGACGTATACGTCGAGAGCTTTAAGTTCAAGATGGTTACTACCAGGCAACATATGAAATGACGTACAGATAACACACTGTCATGTTACTCGAACTAAAGCGATCGGGCTAATTGGGACGGAAATGTGAAAGTGAGTGGGTGGTAATCAAGGTTGGCTTCCAATAGGAAGCTTCGGTCTCTTGAGGTAATGCGTCATTAACTGTGTCGCGAAAAGAAGCTCGATGTGATGAAGCTAGATATTACACGAGACAAAACTGAATTTATGAAAGCAATTGCCAACGCTAAGCAGATACGAAGCAGCGTTAGCTTTGCTCTCTATAGTGCGATGTACAATCTGTTTAGTTCGTAGTGAGTCAGGTTCAAAGTTGGCATGATGGGCAATAGACTGGCCAATCATTCGCAGACCATGTGACATAAACTATATATCGCTGTGACGCCTAATGGCTTTTGAAAGAAAATGTGCTGGCACATGCTCAATTTCTGAGTTCCATCCGTTTTCTTTTTCATCGACCACAAACTTCTTTGTCATGAGGTGCAAACACGAGTACTCTATGTGCAAACAGGAAACGTCACCTTTGCAACAGGAAAAGTCAAAACACTTGGCGATCCGTTACAACTGTGGATTAGTAGAACAAACTAGTTATAGCTTGACTGATTCAAGAAAGTTGATGCTTCGCCAAGCAGAAACACAATGCCGGAAATTCCGAAGACGCTTGACATGCCCGTTTATTTCATCGTCAAACATTTTCCGTAGCTTGAAATAAAAGATTATGGATGAAGTAGCAACTAACTCGGAAACAACGACTGTGCATGTGTGTCAACGAACGAAGGAAAGTAGCACCGCTCAAGAGTCCCTCTTACTAGGGTTCATTAATAGTGAATATAGCGACCGGGATTTGAATAACGGTCAAATTTCTTATGAGACGATCCTGCTGATCATCAAGTCGTGCAGCTCACACCAAACATGACAGCAACATCATATGTGAACACCCAGCCATATATACTTAGGAGGAAGGCTTAGATCATCTGAAGAGAAGGGTGTGTGACCTATTAACTCAAGCTGAAATCACATAAATCATAACACCTGTTGACTGAGGTTTTATCTATTGATAGTTTATAAGGAATGTGGTTAATGTCGACCAAACACCATTCGCAATCGGGTCTTTAAAAATTTCTACCCGGCAACAGATGTTTACACATGATAGTTCAGTTATGGTTAACGCATGGACAATGAAAGCAGCAGTTGGCTTATGAAAACATGACCTTGGTTCAAACCTCTGTTGCAACAAGGATGTGACCTACCGACAAACCCTAAAAAAAATCATGTTGAATTTCGAACGATGTTGGCTGAAAAGCTTACCCGAATGTGAAAGTAATGGCAAAACGCATGTTTTCAGTTTATTCATTATATATATATATATGATTTACTAAGAACGCGCATACAGGTGGATATAAATAAACTTAGAATAAAGGGATCATGCAATGCGGATGGCTTCAGAGAGCCGTCAAGATAAAAAGCTGTATCATAATCTTTCGGAGATTTACGATCATGATGACGTGATAAATTTGATTCCTCAACTTTGACATCAATCAGGTATCATTTCTTTGCAACATCGACAATTGAGGGTCCTAAAAGAATCTGGACTGCTGGACTGCTCCATTTTGTTGACAGGTGTTCAAATGTTGGGACATAGAAGTATTTACCAGAAACAGCAACAGTGCTTCTTACCTTTAAGTTCACTTCCAATAACTCCCGGTTCTGCGGAGATCAGATTATGGTGAAGCGTTTGAACTACATTATGCCTAAGCTCGTGCCACCACACGACGGCAACAACTCGATCTTTATGAGTAAAAATATCGTAATGAGTGTTAAAAAAATACATCAGATTTCGAGACTGTGTACACCGAAAGACCACTGTGGAGTACAAGGCAATTAATGAAAGTCACAGCTAGCTTTCTGTGCTCGGTCTGCATGATACCTGACAACACCGAGCGGATGTTAGGCCGAATCAACGGAGCTACGTTTCCGATGAAAATACCACAAACTGGCTTGGAAAGAGATATAACAGTGAGTTAACTACTGCATTTAGCATTTACTTGCAAGATTGCGTCCTTCGTGGCCAAGAGAACTTGTAGCTGAAGCTGTCGTGGCAGATGACAGCCACTGAGGTTCAGTAGCCCAACTGAGTGTGAAATGAAGGCAATCATTGAAACGAAGTGGTAGAAACCACAATGATGTCGACATACTCACAATTATAACTTAGCAACAGGTTTGCAGTGTGAACACTTTTTTGCTAAATGGTTGAGTTTGGACGAAGATATTACGATGAGTTAGCCCCGATTGTATTCTTAATTAGAGCAAGTTGCAAGTATGCAAGTTGGGCAACAGTGTCAATCACTAAGTAACCATTGTCAACGACAATGGTGAGTTCGGTGGTTTTCACTTTATCCAAAACTCAAAACAATCAGGTCCCCTTAAGAATGCTGGTAGAAAACTCAAACGATGCAAATCATACGACGTTTCCCAGACTATAGTTTCAGACCACTTGAACGACGGCTTGGCTGTACTGTAAGACCAAAAGATACCAAAACTTATCAACGAGGACACACAGCTGCAGAGTTTCTGTATAACGTCCCCAGGACAGTAAAACGAATACGAAATATTCACAAGTTGTGAGAGAAAGTACATATTCACTAGTCATTTTTAAAACAGAGCAGCCAACACAGAACACTATCAGGAAAAATGAAGAACCACATCAGGCAGCGTTCAAGTGTGATAATTGTACCAAATGCCACAATGCACCTCTTTCAGGAACACATTACGCTGCACAACTTTGGGAAATACAGCCAGGTGTCACAGAATAAGGAGAACCGGAGTGAATAGGTGACAAAGTATATAATTTACGCTCCAGGCAGCTGTCATGAACACTAAATTAAAAAGACCAATTGAATTCTAT
This sequence comes from Paragonimus heterotremus, assembly GCA_013368495.1. Taxonomy (NCBI): domain Eukaryota; kingdom Metazoa; phylum Platyhelminthes; class Trematoda; order Plagiorchiida; family Troglotrematidae; genus Paragonimus; species Paragonimus heterotremus. Next base: position 134,614 of record LUCH01000412.1, read on the forward strand.
GAACAGATCACAAGGTTATTGCACGGCCTCATCAGCCACACCCAGTGCTTTACAAGACGGGAGTCCACAATCTTCAAGCATTAAACGTATGCACGAGATGAGTCATAGGGTGAATATCACCAACGCAATCCACTGTGCTAGTTCGTGCCGCAAAGGGACATTATGTAATTTGCTGAGACGTTATCAACAAAACACATCCGGCCGTCCATAGTATGTTCACAAACGGTCGAATTAACGCTACAGCTACCCTAGTAGTTAAGCGCAATGCAAAGATGAAGAATTGGTGATAAGTGTCCACCTGTGTGTGCACAGTTGTCCCGACCTTATCTGCACCCCCCGGTGTGTTCATTAGTCGACAACAACCTGATTACTGTACATGTATGAACTGATTGTATGAAGTGTTGATCAAGTAAACGTCCCAGGCGCTACACAGTTTGTGTTTTGTTGAAATGATGAGGAAAAGACGAAAGAAAATGCAACATTACAAGAGAAAATAAAGCGCGCAAGCAATTAAATAATAGTCAGCATCTAATCGCTGAATCGTGAAACGAGGTATTGAACCTTCAAAATATATTATCAATGCATAGAATAGTACATTAAAGAAATCAACACAGAGGACATTTCGGAGAATACTGCATATATATAGCTTAATCTACGGTGTAACTATGAATCAACCAGTCCGGTGAACACTTCGTACTTTTTGTTTCGACCAGCCTAGGACATTTTTGTTTGCCCGGGCAATGTGTGAAACTTGTTCACGAATTGTTACCGGTACACACTGAGGCTCCGCCCTTTGGTCAATGTATTTAATTTCCAGATTCATTTCGATAAAGCTACCATAACATCACTGAAATACTCTGAACTGGAATCGTTCGAGGAATATACATACATATATATACATATATGTTACAGGAAGGAAATATGCAACATCACCGACCGCATTGCTCTATCAGAAACGTTAAAACAGGCATGTATTCACGTGTAATATTGCGGCCTCATGAAGATCGTTTATTTCCTAAAAGAAATTATGATATCAAGTGGTTCTAGTTTGCGGTTTCTTACGACGATTGTGCAGTCATCATACAATTATGGAAGATCACACATCGAGGTAGGAAAGTAACACCTAGATGGAGTACGGACGAAAAAAAACAAATTTGTGATACACCACCTGTGGGGAAAAGGCACCTTTTCCTAAGAATTCGGCTTATTTGCCCCAAAAAAATAGATTTTTCATTTTTGAGAATTCGAGTGCTCACCAATACCTTCAAAATTCAAGCCCCAGCTCGTTTCGGATTGGTCCACTGAGTGGCCTAGGCCCAAGATCGCTTGAAACCTATAAATACAGCTGATGTACATCGCTGTTTCGCCTTAGGGATGAGTCGCAAATATAGTTGCTTTGAAGGCTATCTTTTTCCTTATTCGTTCGGTGGTTCTAAGTTGCCAGAGTTGGGTTCCAATAACTGCGCTCTGACTATTGCACCATTTTGCGATACCTCTGCGTTCCGTTCGTGATCGAGATGTTGCTCGCGATCTTTGCGTTTGTTCTTGCCTTTCTCCCTCAGTGAGGTCGTAACATCATCCAACACTTGACGCTGTGCATCAGTGACTGTAGGCGGGCTGACAAATTACCAGGCTGCTCACAACTAGAAATGAATCAAATAATCAGCTGACTTTCAGAAGTCCAGACACGCAGAATATCACTAAAACCAACGAGTTGCCTGGACTCAAGACTACGCTAAGATGATGAATGAAAAATTATATTTTTAAGAAATATTAATCAGCTAATTCCCGCTTTAACAAGTTCCACAAAGTTGATCAAGCGTGATTTATTCCGTTCCGTTTTTCGTAGAAAGGGAGTTCGATTCACACTGTAACTGCGTCACTAGAGTCAATAATTTCGAGCGTTTAGGTTTCAAGACGAATTTTCTGTTAATTTTTGAACATTCGGGTTTGCAAATTCATCCTTCAGAAAATCAGTAACCAGGTCATGAGCGTTGATATGGCGTAGATCAGGGGGCAAAACTGGTGTTGGGTAAGCTATAGATTATGTTCAATGGTTGCAAATAGACTAAGTTTCGGTTTGTCAAAAAGATGTGAGAAAACTGTTCACGAACAGACTTCTGAACTCTGGTGACCCGTCCCGAGGTTAACGCGTAGGCAAGTAAGATATCCGTAGTGTTTCTTCACGAGGGAAGTGAGTCATATGAAACCCCAACAAGTATGGTTACGTAAGGTCGGTTATCTCGACGGAGGCACCTAGTGCAAAATCATTTCGTAACTTAACAAAGTGTTTCTTTAGTGGGACCGTTTCGTTCTTGAAACAACACAGCATCACTATTGTATATCCGTGCGTGTCATCTCTCAGCAGTGCACGATGATTGACCAATCGTCACAACCTAGGGCTACTTCACAGAATGTCATAATATATCGAGATGAGAATGGGACTGACGAGGTCCTAGCATTAATCATAAACACAAAGTAAAGTTGTTTTAATTCACGTTGTCTATAGACTTCCAAGAGTGTCTTCTTCACAGGAGAGACTGCTATATTTTCAGGCAGTGTTTCTCAGTGGAAAGAATACCATATTCAACGTGAGAGGTGTTTAACTCGCAGATAATCACTAATTTAACCGTGTGACACATGGGAATATGCAACATTTAGCAATGAAAAAGAAAACCACAGTACTGACCACTATTTTCGGGAGGAAATGACGTTATATTATTGACAAGTATGACGGAAGAATTCGAACCAGAAACAAAGGTCACATAACACTACCCAACCATCAAAACTTCAACGTTCAGCCGTAGAGTAGGCAGGTTCCAGAGTAATCTTCAGGTGTTTGACCACCGATATCTGCGTTCAATCGCTCGTACCGGGTGGCACCAGCGAGTAAACAACGAAGAGGTTAGGAAGCGGGTGTTTGGCACTGATTGCCAAACGAGTTCTTTTATTCAATCACTACATTTGCACAGACTTAGATGGTTAGGCCATGTACTAAGGAGCTGCCTTGCTGATGACGCCTTACTTTCACTTACAGCCCGGTTGTTTGTTTGCAAGGTGTAGGCGCCTTGATGTTGTATGTTTGAATGTAGACGTAGCTATTTTTAGTGACTAGGTCCCCTCCTCTTTCTTCTTCATGGTTGTGTGGCAGTTAAGCATCAGTGTGAACCACTGATGTATTGCTGTCTATGATGATGATGATGATGATGAATCCGCTTGAGAAATTCTACCGGTGAATTCAATATGGCATAGTGGGATCAGCGGGTAACTGCGGTTAAGTGTAGAAGTTCTGAGTTTCCGGTACGGCGTCGTAACTTAGTTGACAGAGCGCAGACAGAACAGGAATAGGTGGCTGATGTCGTCGCTTCAAATTCAGGTTTTACGGAACTGAATCTATTTCATGGGGACAGCAGTACCTGTAAACTGACGAGATTTCACAGTTATATAATTGCGTTATACACTCCATCTTCCGGGGACAGAATCAGACAATTCTGATGCCACAGATGGTGTAACGTGGAAAAAGTCAGGCGACTTTTAGCCGTAGGGCTTCTGATTTTACAAGACATTCAACTAACAGCAACCAAAATAGATGAAGACAGAGTGGAAATCTGCAAGTACCCGTTCCAAACGCTCTAAATCTCATCCCCAAGGTAATTCCGTGAGATCGTCCTGATATACGTAAACAAACACTTGATACACCAAGTAGTATAAAGATAAACACTTATTAAAAGTAATGAAATTACCTGTTCCACGGCGGAATCAACGGCATCCGGATAGTCAACAGCAGTGTCACCATTGGGATAGACTCCGTCGGTAACAACAGAGGCTCCGTTGCACCGTAAACATAACAATTCCAGGTATTTGTGCTTCAGTAACAAAAATCGAGCCTCACGTAAATCCATTCCGATTGGAGGACCTTTCAATGGCTCCAAATAGTCCAGCGCATCGTCCCACTGAAGCAGAAGTAGGTGGAAATCGCATTAAAATAAAAACAATTTTATGCCATTGATTCAACGTTCCAGCATCCACACCATAAGATGCTGGCTGTGATGTGATATACAAGGTTACATGCGGGCTAAACACTGTGAGAATACCCAAACTAAGACAGAAGGTGTGATAACTGGGCTCGACTATGCAACCTTGTGATTAGTTATAGTGAATGCAAGAGGTGTTTTTAACAACAAAGATGGAAAGGGTGATTTTCAGCGTTTGTGTCTCATACGCCGACTGAACTCGATTAAACTTGCGGCACCTCTATAGGTGTTTACGGGCTGAACTTGCGGAATGAATGAAGGAATTGGTTAGTGCTTTTTTAGTGTTTATGAGGCCTCCATGACCTTTGTTGAATATGAATCACTCATCCATTCGGCGTTTCTCACTAGGCCCTGCGCATGACTGTCGTTAGTTCGTCTGACTAAACACAACGAGCTGACTCGAAAGCTTTTGTACGATGATTCAAATGTTGCAGACGGACAGGCAGGTCCTTACACAGTACGAACCGCTTCTCTTGGATCGCTGGATTATTTGATCTCAGTCTCAGTATAGTTTCCGGTTCACGTCATATCCGAGGCTCACTCGTTCCAAACGTGTGATAGCATGTGGCAGCACGTCGTGGAGAGTTTAAACAGGAAGCAACAAAAGGTCGGTGAAACAACCTTTACTACTCTCTTAGAACAGAGTAGTACTGATTACGGTGTCACTTTATTGTCCGGTTGTGTAGTGCTTGAAAAACGGTGTTCAATCAAGCGAGGTGTTACTTGACGCAATCGACTGAGCAAAAAATAACCCACGTTCGATAAAGGTCACCTGGGAACCGATTAATTTTTATCTCTAGTCCGCGTCAACGGAGCAGTTTTAACGGCCCATGTGCACAACTAACCCGAACGGGCTGAGCACTGCAAACCACCCTAAGCAAACTTTTGTTTAACCGTGTGACCTAATAGTTATGAACCACACGTTACAGATTCAGACTCCATTTACTGTGAGTTATCCTATTTGGACGTGAATGTTGTCACAATTTTCCACCACATACAGAAGACGTCACCATTAAATGGTTGGGTTGAGAGGGTTCTGGCACTTTTTAATGACAAACATACAGGATACTTTCGTTACGTATGAATCTGCACATCTCGATTAAAATGCGCAAAAACGGAGGAACCGCATCACAGAAATTAAACAAACGTAGACGGCCAAAACGTTAAATTGTGGCTATCTACCGAAGTACTTGCGAATGACGTTTTCAGATTCACCGACGGAAATTGTAATCAAACCATCGCGAGCAGGCAACATGACACAGACACGGGCAGATAAGTGCATTATGTCCTAATAAACGCTTTCACGTAAACGAACGAAAAGCACTTAAGCTAAAGCAAAAATCGTTCCCTGTGCTGAAAAAGTGCACATTATATACAAACACAAGAAAATATAACCTACAGCTATGACTAGAAACCACCCAGAAGTTCGGAAAGATATAAATGCCGGTCAACGATATCCCGTCAGTGGAGTAGTGATGTGCAATTGAAACTTAGTCAACGTGGAAGAAATAACAGTGACGTGTGAGTAAAGTAGAATGCACAAAATCCTAGAATGTCAAAAAAACAACGTCACTCACAGTCGACTGACGCAGTTCTATGATGAATGCAAATAGTTGACTAGAGGAAGTTGCCGCTACAGACACAACCATTCGGATTAACGTTTCAAACAAGAACAGAGAAACGGCACATGCTCAGCTGTTCTGTTCACATCCCACTGTTTTGCGAGTCTACTAGCTGACATGCAATGATGACTCGTTGGACGCGTTCACTTGAATTTATAACAATCGATCCCTTACGATCTAGTTGATAGGCGTTTTGGGAATCAGACGTCTACGTAACTAACACCGTGCTGGAAATGCACCTTCATTGTATCGGCGTACTCTTCGATAAACGATAGTTCAGTGGCCATCAAGAACCTGTTTTATGACACTGTTGGGAAGCGCATCTTCTAGCTGAATGTTTATCGGCCATTTATGGTAATCGTTTCGTCCTATAAATTTGGAGCCTCTGTGGCCTAATTTGGTTTCGCTCTTCCAATAAACAGTGTTGCCGCGTCTCTTCTCACTTGTTGGTTTCGGACCAAGCGACTGAGTGCGTAACCAAGTCTATGATCCAACAGGCACTAATATTGACCTTCTGAGGCACACCAAACACAAATATAAGTGTACACCAGATGCGTTGATTGCTCAGATTGGCTGTTTTACTCTAGCAGAGAAACGACTGGATGGCATGTGCGGTGTTCGAACGTAACACATTGACAATGACGAGAAATCGCCGCAAATACATTCGCATCACGGTCTTTCTACATTCCCTACCGCACTGCAACGTAAGAAACTTCAGTTACAAGAAGTCCTCCTCGGATGTCTCTGCCATGGACACACATCGATCACATAACAGTCAGTTACACGTGCAGTCACCGTGTTAAAGACTGTTATGTATTTTAGGGACAACCACCAAGACTCAGGTGGCGCTGTCATTCACGCTCAGTTCATTAGCTCACATTCAGGCGAACAGGGCGTAAGAAGCGTTCACTAGAAGACAGATTAACGAACTACCTAGGCCAAGTCACGCGAAAGGACTTAACGAACACTGGGAAGAAGTCGCAGTAGCTATGACAATTTGGTTTGAAGCGGAATATTCCACTGACAGCTTAAGTGCAAGCGGACTAAATGCTCGCATACGCACCATATATGAGCTTTTTTGTCTGGAAACAACAGAATGTTATTCTCCCGGATTAGTGGTTTTAGTGTCCATGGAGCTGGTATAAGTAACACCATGTTTAAGGGGGGTGGTTAACGTATTACTTACTAGTCGCGCCGACATGCCAAATGGAATGAACATTTTGAGGAATCGTACAGTTAGCTTCAACAGGACCATATAGACGAGACCAGGAGAGTCAGTTATTGCGTCTCACATGAACGTCCACTGAAAGCAGAAGTGGGACAAATCCGTAGGTTGCTGAAGTGTGCCCAGACTCCCAGTTCCAATTTCTTCTCCTCTTCCCTTCTTACGGGGATGACAAGTTTTGAAAGCTGAGAAGATATCTCGTGATTGGCGCTTATCAGTAATTGTTCACGTTTTCAACAAAAGGTCTCAGCTTCCATCGCGTCGAAGTTGTTTACGAGACCTATACTGCGTCGGATTGCCAAACGCTAGGAAAATCAAACTTCTGAAGAGCAGACAGAATTCTCACTTGGTCAAGGGTGTGTTGACCACGGTTTTATTTACAACAGGCCCTACAGTGTAGACACTTCAACAAGGAACGGACAGTCGCAGTCAATTTAGATCTTGAGCCAATTTTCAACTGGGTTATTCTTCATGCTCTCCGGAAATGTCTCCCTCGTAAAACAGTCCCAGAGAAGTACATGAAGCTGTCAAGATCAGTGTATGCTCAGACTGCAAGCAGTGTGAGAGTTTACGTACGACTAACTCACTGTTGCGTAACTCGTCAAACTACTGTTCTTCTGTATAACCGTTGCCGCCGTTCCGTTCCGCCTCTCATATGATACTGAAATATGGCTGAATGGAATACACTTACAGACTTTAATAGATACTAGACGTCTTAACGGTTACATTTCGAGCCCTGTTATCCGAAAGTGTCTGGAGAATTGAAAACTAATGCAATATAATAACCATGACCTCTGCTCGATTGTCCAGCAGTATGCAAAGTCACTATTGTGTTAATACACGCTACACGTGTTTCCATCACAATCAAATACAGCTGTATGCACTGCCTAACGTTTACCCCAGTGTGTTCCTCGGTCAGGACATCCCGACAGTTCGCGGAAAGGCGAGATTCTTTACAGACAGCTAGAAATCTTCGTCCATCATGCACAGGACCCCTGCAACACACACCGCACCTTCAACACTGTTTGAAAACTCAGAATCTAACGGTAAGTCGAGAATGAAACAAATCAAAACAACAACTGACATTCGACGAAAGGTTCATTCGATGAGACACTGAGGCAAGCTGTGACACGCGATACTCCTCGCAACAAGCAGTGTCCTGCAGTCACTGGAAATTATGGCTGTTGGGTCTTCAAATTCCACGCAAATGAATTCAACTCCACATGAACGGTCAGTCTCTTACAACTGGAGGTCAACCTCGGACAATCTTTTGCCGTGTTGGTTCAGGGTTCTAGCAATGGTCTCATTGAGACTTCGACTAGTCCTCAAAATGACCGCTTCGTTATCAAAAGTGCAAGTGTTCACAATCATTCTCCCCAATGTGAAATAAGAGACGGAAGCTATTCGTTACTTGTATTTAAAAGATATAGTTGCTACATCCACTTCCTGCTGATTTCAGATGTCATAGTTAAACGAACTCTGAAGCCGTTGGTAAAACACGAACGACAGTTAGTCGGAATCCGATGTGTTAAGTAAATAATAGATCAATATAACTTGGCCAGAGGTCACAACTGCAGAATCTCTACCTGAAAGTTTTACTGGAAGTGTCAATGGACCAAAAGTAAATTCCCCAGTAAAATACGACGAAATCGTTTATACGGTCTCAAGAAAAGAAGATTTGGTACTACGCCTGATGTTTGCTTTTATAAATGTTTCCTTTGAAGCCTTGTAAACGTCATCATCAGCATTTTTACACAAGTGCTGTCTATGCATCAACATCACTTAGTGTCTATTTTAAAAGGAATTTCTGTTAATTCTTTTCCAAACAGGTCCGAAAGTCGGGAAGAATGTGATAGATTGTCATTAGTAGATATCCCCAATCGACAGCCTCACTAGGTCTTTCGTTCTCTGTTTCCGCCGTCGTAACTAAGTTGCAAGCCGAATGAAGCCCAAGTGGTGGGCAATGGATCGCAATATGTGCATGGTAGATTGTCTGTCTGTTGATCGCATTACACAGATCATGCTGAACAAGATGGACGACTGGGCTGACCTGTAGATAATACGCTTTGCACTTACAAAGTGTGAACTGCTGCTTAAGGGTTAGTATGTTACCAAGTTCACATTCATCATTACAGGCAACGCACTTGAGACCGTAGACCTTCCACCCACCTGGAAAGCGCTACCTCATCGACTTGGGATAGTGTTGATGAAATAACAACGAGAATACATAAAATAACGTTATTTTTGCCTACCTACTCCAGCAGTGGAGTCAAAAAGACTTCTAGTAGTCGCTGAAAGGAAGGGTATGTAATACTTGTGTACGATTTATTCTACTTTACGGTTAGGAAACAAGGCCTATTCAGGGTGAGTATATCGAGAAACTAGGTGCGGTTGGTCATCACTGACTATGTTAATTAGCTCATATCATGTAGAGTTATCATTCGATCGGAGACAGATAACCAGCATGTATTTCCGGAGACTCGGTATACGCCATCAGTTGATCAGCAAAACCAATGCATAATCTGAAATGGTTGGGTCAGCATTCTGAACGCCAGCTGGGTGTTTACGGTACCAGACAGTATTTAGGGAGACCACTAACAGTCCGATAAAAAAGACAATCGGATTGTCAAACAATGATGTGATCACAAAATGTAAAGACTCCAACCACTCCGTTGAGCATGCCCGTAAGTAATATCTTCAAGGATAAGGACTTCATGGTCTCTCGAACTACTGGTCAGAACTGTTATCAGAGATGAACTGAGGCGCAACCAATGACATAACCGCAATGGCAACGCATCTATTCGTTTTTCTCCGAAATTAATCAATCCAAATTTTCCGTATCTTTTTCTCAGAATAGCTGGCCTCACTCTGGAGGCAAACGGTAGTTTCAGCTACGTTACCGTTTGGTCCATGACTAGTATGAATACACAAAATGGATGACACGGCTGTTTGCAGCAATCAGTTCCGAACGGTTAGACATGCATATGAACTATCCTACCCTCGCCCAGACCGGTGAGACTTTTACAGACTTGCATTGATAGAATAACCAATCACTCAGAGTGTGTTGTCGTTATGGGAGTAGTGGTAACCATTATTTGCGTGACCTTAGAGGAATACCAACTATTCACCTAGTCCGGCTTCACGCACTGATATGTGTAAGACATTTATTAGTTCGCCTGATTCAGCGCACTGTCAGAGGCCTCGTTATGTTTACCGACAAAGAATAGAAGATTCATGAGTTGTGTGAAGTTGGCTGAAGTTGGCTTATTAACACAGAGCTGACCTACATTTCGTAAAAAATACTGCACTTATCCAATGCATACTGTTGATGACCTATGCGATGTGTTCACTCAGCCAAACTAACTTTTAAAGTATTCTAGAGAATTAACGACAAGCGACCTAACAGACGAACGTAAGTGGTCAGTATTCACGAACGATTTGAACACTCGTACAATGATGCACCGGTGGACCGGGGCGTCATCGTACTGAAGTATCTCGTCATCCTTCATTTCTCTACGCCAGTTCATCATCCGTGCACCTCGCGCTTTACGCCAGTCAATCGCGACGTCGACAAAGAGTGCTCAATGTGACAGACGACTAGGTGGCATCCACAGTATATGGTCAGGTCACCTAAGTCTGTGTAACCTTGAAGGCTGAGCACTTGTTGCCCAATACTCGTTTTCTAACCTTTTCGCTGCTTATTGGTTGGCGCTATCCGATGCAAGCTATCAAACGCAAAAACTGATGGTCAACCACCTGAAGACGGTTCATGTTTCCTCCCATGATCGGTCAAGTTTCGCCGCCGTAGAGTAATACAGTCCTCACTATTACCTTATATACGCGAGACTTAGGCATCAAAGAGATGCCAGAGGTGTCCGTCCTAACCTTAGAGACAGGTATTTCCAATTCACTCCTTATATATCCGCCGCCGCTGATGCAACTTCCCACGTACACAAACCGATCAACAATCTCCATAATTTTATTATCCAGCACCAAACTTACATGAGTACGGAGAGTTGTGGGAGCAATTTGCATTCTGAGACTGCAAAACGTTCTTCGGGATGTTTAGCAGAGCGCGAAATAGCTTATAATATTATCTGTGTTGCTTGGAAGTTGGCAAACAGCAACACCTTGTCGTCAGCATAATCAAGAGTGAGTGCCGCAGACAGTCCTACATTATTCTGCTTGTGATCAAATTAGATGAAAACAGTAAAAGTGGACAGCCTTGATGTACGCAGCTCCTGGTGATGAAACTGTCAGATAATTCGGCGCAAACCCTAACCTGACCTGAAATATGGGGATAAATCGCCGACAGTATGTTCTATATTTGGTCGGTACATCCCTTCGGGTAAGCCACTCTAAAAATGTAGATCGATCCACCGAATTGAACGCACCTTTGTAGTCTACGGATACGGTAATTGTTGACCGGCGGTACACATGACGCCGCTCCAGAATTCGGCGGAAAATGGAAATTCGATCAATACATCCTCGCACAGCAGTGACATTCGTAGAAAACCTGTCTTGCTGATGATGTATTATTTGCACTCATAGCTCGTTTGTTTGGAAGGGGTAAGCACCTTGATATCGACTATCTGAATATAGATGTATCTATTCTTAATAGTCAGGTCCTCTCCTCTCCACTTCCGTTCTTTTTCTTCTTGGCTAGAGCTTGCTTTTTTTCACGGTTGTATAGGCAATTCAGAATCAGTGAGAACCACTGACGTATTGCTGTCTATGATGATAATGATGATGATGTCATTCTAGCAGAACTATTAAGAAACATGTCATTGCAATTAGCCACTTTAGTCCCAGTCATTAATGAAGTGATAAAAAAGATCAGTTAACCCATTTCGGTTGACGAATTTGAAGCTGGCACATGGAATGGACAAGCAGCGACTTGTAGTGCTAGAACATCCACGCTATTGGTCAACTGTTCACCTTAGACTCTCCAAACTGGCACTGTTTCATCCAGTTTCTTGAGGTACAATCACGACTCAGTAATCTGAAGCGCATAATCCAATCGACAGACAAATATTTGGCCTCAGACCGACAGCATGCCCAGTAGGACGAAAACGTATACGATGCAGTGGGAAAGTGTGGCTGGATGGGTGATCATGTAAAAGTGAGACAAACCATGGTTATCCAGACACCCATAACAAAAAAGGTTGTTTTACCCGCTATGGACGAGTGGTTACAACGCCAGTGGAAATCCGTCAAAGTCTGAGTGAAGGCAGTACACTTCACGAGCGATATACGTCTAATCCGTGTAGAATGAGTACTGAAGACAACCCTGTCCGTTTTCGTCAAAATGTAGAGCTATATTCCATTGCGCATCATTCTAATAAACCCAGCGGCCACGTTCCATGAGACCTCAAGCACGGCGCATTGCGCGTTTTACACGGATGGACTCCACCGAAAGGGTGTATGACCCAAAACGAGAATGGCTAATGGCTTTCAGCATACTGCAAGGCTTGTACTTTGTCCCGCTGTTTTGCGGGTCAAGCTTCTTTGATATCAAAGGATTTAGGGAAAAAACCCCTTGTCACACCATGGACAACCGGGAGATTTCCAATCCCCATAACAATGAAGCTACATCAATCATTATTTTTGCTTCATGTGGTGGTGCACGTAGTGCACTGGTAACTGTCTTTATCGTTTTAAACACACGAATCTGGAAAGGGAAAGATTTCTCGATGGGAGGTGTACCTAACAAAAATTTGGTCCCCAAGCATAAAGACCTGTGACCTTTCTTCGAGTGCTTATAGAAAGTACATGCGCACATAAATTTGGTTAGGGCTGACGCTGATAGCGAAAGTGGTCCATAAATGATAGACTAACAGATATTTATGAAAGTAAGACGAAGAATAAACGACAAAAGTTCATCAGAAGGAGAAACAAAAATCCCAAGTCACAGACACGTCAATGACTGCGATTTACTGGCATGTTCGAGAGCATCAATTGTAAACACTACACAACGAGGCGTGCAAGGCCTTTACAACCCATTACCACGACATCGTTTGGCCCCCTTTAGGGACTCTTCCACGCACCGGTAGCCAAAAAAACATTGCAAAATGAACTCATCGGAAGTGGATTTGAGTAAGGCGTCGGGCAAGTGTTGTTACCACCTGAAAACCTTTTCCTAGTCTACAAAGAAGAAACGTTTTTCTAAAACATACGTATAAACACAGTTATTCTTTTAGCCAGGAAACAACACAAAAGTTAATTCATCTAGCGAGAACAACAACTTACATGGCCTTCGAGTACCAGCTGTCTGAAAAAAAGAATATCCTCATTGAACGGTCCGTTGACCTGCCCTGTTTCTCGTTCCAGTGATAACATTGAAATGGCTAAATCACGTTTCTCGAGAAACTCCAAAATCAACTTCACAATATCTGCCTCAAAAATGGTCAACTGCACAGTATCCTTCTTGATGGCCGACATCGTCACTGGGTTTTACTAAACCTAAACAAATGAAGCACTCTACAAAAAAAAAGCGCAAATAAACATGAAAGTGCGTATATTTAGTCAAAGTTAAGCATCGTTATAGGGAGGAACCATTATAAAACAATACAGACACTTTAAACACATCACAAGATGTGGCACGGTCAGGCAAAGTGATGTCAAATGTTCGTTTGGTTCATCAAACAGTATCCATCAGAAACTACATCACCAGAGCGACAGTGAGGCCATAGTTAAACCCATCATTAGAAGGAATTTTCATGGCAAAATTGGGAAGCGGTTCATCAGCCAGCCAGACGAAAATAATCACTCCCTTTAAACCACTGCGATATTGTCTCCGGCATAGATGGATCGAAAAATATCAGAACCAGTAAAATGCCTGTCCTTCAACTTTGCCCATGTTATCTTGGGGTCTGAATCCCCTACGGCTAAACGCCCCGTCGAGAGGATTGCACTAAACAGAAAGCGCGAAAATCGACTTTGACGGGGTGGGGGGTTGTTCGAACTACAACGACGTTAACGCAAAAAGCGAACCTAACCATGTCTGACAGACAGAGCTACAGAGATCTGCTCCGATGACATTAAGGAAGACGAGGAACAGTTCCCATGTACTGCCCATGGAAATTAGCTGCCCGGGGTAGTTTATTCGTGAGCAAATTCTTAAAAACACAGAAGGGAAAGAGAAACGGCAAAAACTGTATACGAAAGGTCTTGTTATAATTTCAAATGCAATAACTGTGGGAGACAGCCGAGATTTAGCGAAGCAGTTAATATAACCCGTTGCACAATTTAATCACGTGGTCGATGTACTTCCACACCAGTTTTACGTCTACATCTGAGAGATATACTGTGTTCGTGCAGTGTCTAACTGCGCATAACGTTTACTCCTCTCCGCATAGCACGACGACTGAAATCCGGCAATGATCACCCACAAGCTGTTTAACGCTAATCGACTGACAGTGACCGCACATCAAAATACACCTTGTCCTTTTGGAGGTTATCGGTTTCAAACCATGCAATAGAGCTACTTTCTGGTTACTGATTGTAACATCCCCCCTCGGATGTCCACGGTCGCGAGATTCTACCCAATATGCACAATACTAGGTGCGTTCATGTCTAATGAAAATGCACCCATTCATAGTTCCATAATTCAGTTACGAACGTCCTCATATTGTATGTTCCATACTGTACCCAGATGATCGGCGCACGTAATAAATTAAAATTCAAACTCCTCGTTCACCTGCTCTAGAAAAGACTAAACACCTGCGCGTGAGAATAAAAATCCCATGAAAACATTAACAATGCACCAGAGTATGTTGGTAATCTTAGTAGACCCAGATAAAAACTAAAAACATCAACCCACGTTCCCTGACTGCTTCCGTATGCACTGTTTGATAAGTTGACCAGCAAGCTGTCGTGGCAAGTTCTCTTTCAAATCTGAAGGTCAGTGTGTTCTGTGCCTCTGAGATGCGAACCAGCGATACCAGCACCCACATACACATGAGCTTATTTCTGGATAGCTAGTCCAAGCGCTTCTCCCTTAGGACCTCTGGTGATGCCGAAGCTGAGACTAGTACTCAAGCTAGGATGAGAATCATACTGACTCCCACAGAGGAGCAATATTTGCTCATTCAGGTCCAAGTGAGCAGTCACCTGAGCGCTGCCAGACTCTATATATCGTACCAAAGCTGTGGTTGAGTAGTGTTTGGCGTTCAGGCACAACGCACAGATAAGAAGGAAAGGTGGTTGCAACCATACGCATCTCACGGGCACCGCATTTCATCATCACTATCATCATCACCATCATAGCAGCCATGAGCCTGACCAAAAGGTACTGTGGCTCGGGCCGCCGCTCACCTCAGCAATGATGTGGAATATCCTGGAAGAAGACGTTACTAAGATGGTTGAAAATTACTAAAAAGAAGACTAGGCGGATAAACTGGAAATGACATAGATGCAGGTATGCCATCGACTGCGACACACCGCTATCTCGGATAGCATCTCTAACCAACAGTTTGAGTGATCACGAGGACCCCGTTCAGGCAGGCGACACCTACTCACTTTGCTCAATGAAGCAGTCAGGGTCTTCATGTTTCGTGACCACGTTGTAGCTTGACCACAAAGCGGTTTTACCCAACTGTTGGTGGTCTCAGTATGTAATGTCCGGTAGGGTAAACGATCGGTTAGCATACGGAGTACGAGACTCAACCATCGTAAGCTGTACACCGTGATTAATTGAGCAAGTGATCGCGTATCCCGAGCGTTCGGGAATACGCGCCGGCGAACGGCAAAATTGCTCACGCAATCAGTCCACTTAATGTGGGCTAATTGGCGGAGACAACGATGGTCAAACACAGTAAGTCTGTTGATATCTTCTCTGTGAACAGGCCACGTTTCCAAACCACAGAGCAAAATGGAACGCACACAGGCATTATACACCCTTCTTCTCAGTGATAACCTGACTTCTTTTCGACGCCATAGATGACGCAGTTTGGCAAAGACAACTCGTGCCTTTGCTATCCTCGCTGATATCTCATCAGCAATATTACAGGCTGACGAGATAGTGCTACCCAAATAGGTGAAACTGTCCACAGTCTCGAACGGATAACCTGCAATGAAGAAGGTAGGGGTAGAAATGCCCCAGTATTGATGCAGTACTTTGCACTTTGAAGGTGCGAGGCACATGTCATACAAACCATCTCGGTCACTCACCTTGTACCTCTTCAGTCTCGCAAATCGTCTTGGGGAGTTTTGCCAATTCTGATATCAACCGCTTGCCACCATCCTTGAAAAGAGAAAGAGGGAGGAGGTCTTGACCAGGAGCCTTATTACACCTCAATAACTTGAGCTCCAGAGCCATTTCTGCTTCCCACGACAGTTACTCTCGGGAGTAACTGTTAATAAGCATCCATTACGAGATGCTTCCCCAGTTTCCCAAACCGTCCGAACAAGTTTTGCCACTTCTGATGCCAATATGTTGAAAACAGAGGAGAGGTGATCTGGTCCAGGAGCCCCATTGCTCTTCAGCACTGTCAGCGTCGGTACTACTGTTGTTGACAGAGGTCATGTGACACACAGTAAACTACCATTCGGACCCCACCGTTCATGTGGTCCGGTTGGGAGTTACTAAACTGTTATTTGAAATGTTCAACCCACCTTTCAACTTGATGTGACTGGCCAGCTATAAGGGAGCCATTTTTTCGAATATGCTCCCACATACTCCGATCCGAGGGTGAGCACGACGACGGTTTACAAAAAAGTTTGTTATTCCAAAATTGAAAGGTAAAATCGAACAACGTTTGGTTTTTATGTTTTCTCACTTGACAAAAATCTAATCCTGTCTCAACTGCATAACTGCTGCAATGTATACTACTTCGCAAAAGCTTCCATATGTGCATCCGTTTGTTCCCCGTGTTCCTTAGGTACTCTTAAGCAACTTGTTGTAGGCGCCTTCTTAGCCAGTACCTCCTACTAGGCGTTTTGTACAATTTCATTGCCCGAATGCCTATTAAGTATCTTACATTTGCGAGTGTATAATCATCATCATCATCATCCTAACAGCCAAGAGTCTCACCGAAAGATACTGTGGCTCGGGCCGCCGCTCACCTCAACAGTCACGTGGAATATACTAGAAGAAAACGTTACTAAAAAAGAAGACTAAGCGGAAGAACTAGAAATGGTATGGATACAGGTATGCCCTTGACTGCGACACATCGCCATCTCGGATAGCATCTCTAACCAACGGTGTGAGTGATCACGAGGACCCCATCCATGCAGGCGACACCTACACACTTTGCCCAATGGAGCAGTCAGGGTCCTCATATTTCGTGACCACGTTGTAGCTTGACCACAAAGCGGTTTTACCCAATTGTTGATGGTCTCAGTATATAATGCTCGGTACGGTAAACGCTCAGCTGGCATACGGAGAACATGACCCAACCATCTCAAGCTGTGTACCGTGATTAATTGAGCAAGTGATCGCGTATCCCGAGCGTTCGGGAATACGCGCCGGCGAACGGCCACATTGCTCACGCAATCTGCCCACTTAATATGGGCCAACTGGCG
>LUCH01000412.1:164218-199140 GCA_013368495.1 Paragonimus heterotremus
GTAGACAATCTTACAATCACCGCACCACTCGGGCTAAGTTTCTGCGATTGCAAGTCGTTGAGCTGACCAGATTCGTACTACAAATGAAGTCGAATAAGACGACTGTGTGATCACTTAGCCCGAGTGGTGCGGTGATTGTAAGATTGTCTACCATCAACTCCTCATTAGTGAATACATAATCTAGTCGCGACGGATTATGACCAGTACGCCAACGTGTGAAACCAGATATATGCTCCGTAAAACCTAATGCTCCGACTGGGTGAGTATTTTGAAATGACGGCTTTCTCGTTTTTTATAATCCTTCTTTCGGATTGAGTAGCGTGATTGCATATGAATTGTGCCATTTTTGTCCGTTGTGCATGTGTTTGCTGGATTTAAGCTTGATGACGTTTGTAGATTGCGGTCTACCGCTAGTGCTTGCTATTCTGACAGATTAATATGGTGATACGTATGCTTGCGTGTAGCCGCTAAATAAGTGAATTTTGGATCTAGAATTTCTGCTCTAGCGATATCTCTTTGGTTTTAATCGTGTTATGTTTGACATGTAGCACATGGAACGTGGTCATATTGCCAAATGTTGTTCCATTGTCTGTGTTTCTTTTGAAGTGTTTACTGGGTCGTTGGTAGAGTCTTCATCAAGTTAATGGTGCATATCCTGAAGGTAAGTCACTACGGGAAGGAATCTTGCTTGAAGACCATTTGCTCAAGCGATGGAACATTACAGGGAGCGGAACGATGCTTCCTGTGCTGCTTCGCCTTTGGTTGGCAGCGGTCCGATCGTCGTAACTTGGGATGCGTTATGTGCTCCCACTGCTGTTGTAGCATATCGCTTGTTGAAATGTAATACCAGTCGTAATGAAGATATGCACTACTGGCGACCTCTGAGTTGAAGTTGGAGTCTTCGAAATGGACCTACTTGAAAGCCTTGTATAGAGATCAGCGCGGATCTCCTCAGATTCATGAACTGTGTTCGACGTCATAGGTGACTCACAAGTACAACCGTGCGTGTTTACATTACTTTATAAGTGTAAAATTACTACAAACCACTAACGCCGAAGTTAGTGTGTTGGTGAAGGTGTTCCACTTTTACTCGTGGCTGTATAATGAATCCGCACCATTTCTACAAATGTAGGTTACACTCATTAGGATGAGGATGTTTTACGTAGTACAGTTGGGACAGCCGCACCACCGTTAAAATTGATGGGTGTTCATATTCTGTAGGCCGACTGTAATTTCCATCGACATTCGTCCTCTTCTGCGGCTGCCGCGAGGTTGTGCAAAGGTTATCTAACCTCCAACTCACTACCGCTTTTGATTGTTCGGTGGAAGCTGGCTTGTGAATGCCGTCAGAGCCACGTTATTTGTTGTGGCCTCCCATGCACTGGTTTATGTCACTTGCAACGAAACCAAAGGGTGGCTCTGCATTGTCTGCTGACCACAACGATGCCCTCCGCAACAGGCATAGTTTGCTTTCAGCGAGGAAACCGTAGAACATTTACAAGGTGTTCCACACCTTATGTTGACCAACAGTTCTATGCATCCATGTGTACCAAACCACCTGGCTACCGGCCGCTTTATCTTATAGAATTTATTCGATTCTCAACAGGTGGTGTCTAAATAAGGCGTTACAGCACTTTCGCACTGGTCAACCATCTCACTTTCTCGCACTCGCTTCTATTTCACAAAATGGGCCCACATCTAGTTCATCGCAAAGGGCGGAGACACGTAGCGATGTTAAATATATATTTGGTAACTGTGGGATACATAAAAATCGATGGTTTATGCACCACAGCCCCGTTAGCCCATCTGGGAGATGGCTTCCACCGCTGCACCACTTTCAGATGGAGCTGTATTTTGCAACGGCCCCGACCACCCTGCAATGTAACTGATGAGTGCGGCGAAACTGAGTGGGCGGGGAAAAACGGAATGAACGCATTAGCTGCATTGCGCAGCATGGCATAGAAGGGTAAACGCAAGCAAGCGAAGGCAATGCAAATAGCGTGGTGAACGCTTCAATGAAAGCAAGCAAAGCAAACTGGTAAGCGTAAAACGTTAAATGCATTAACATTCCTGGACATTCGGACATCCTGCGCATTGTTCATGCCACCAACGGCTGCATTTATCACACTGGATCCAATTGGTTACGCTTTCGCCATCCAAGTCACCTTGACCACAACCGGAAAAGTGTTCGTCGTCCACGGGCAGAAGATGTTTTCTACGGACACCATGCTTACCCTTTCTGGTGGTATACTTGGACGAGGAGCCGCTGAGAATACGGCGTACTTCAACACCGTTAGCAAACTCCGTGTCGCCCATCATAGCCGGTTGCTTCCCTAAACCCACTGTTGGGGGTGTCTGCGGCAAGCTTTGTATTCTACGTTTTGATTCAGAACCCGACGTGGATGGTTGACTCACCTCCGGTTGAGTAGGTGGATGGCTAGCAACCCCCAAGTTAAAGCCATCCGACGATCCCACCAAAACCTTTTCGCCGGATGTGGCTATATCCAAAACTCTTTGAGCGCCTTAATTGTCCAGTCGTACTTCTCACTTGGCATGCTGCACACAATTTCACAAATATCTGAAATAGGGTTCCTAGTCTTTAAACGTTTGTTCGCTTTACTTTTAACCTTCACGTCAATCAAACAATCGGAGCGTGCACCGTCAGCTGTCAATATTTCGGAACAAGCAGGGAGCAATCAATGACTGCCTAGCAGTAAATCGTTTGCCTTGTTCAAATCATTATGATAGCACCACACAGGGTGACCGCATGGGATTTCCCAGTTATTAACGAATGAACAAGAACGCGACCCTTTAGGCTAACTACGTGCTTATCAACGAAAGTCACTTCCCCGGTTGCATTTCCGAAACACAACGGGCCTCCTTCCAATTTTCCCCGGCTAACTTGAGTGCATATGGAGTAAGCTGTTCGAAGGCATCAGTGTCACCCAGAACACATCACGAACGTTGACCCCTTACTAAAGGAATGGTTACCGTCCTTCTGAATTTCATTTCTAGGTATTCATTACAATTGAGTTTTTTTAACGCAGTCAAACAATGTAGACCTTGGGGATAGGTTGTCCATAATATATCTATCAGCCGCCTCTACCCGATTATTTGTTCCGTTCCCGTAGTGTACAAAACCACGTCTTGCATACGTGGCCCAGTGTTCTTTCACAGGCAGCAGACGGGTTTTTAGATACTCACCAAGCTCCACGTTACGATTACTAATACTGCTAACAATGCCACTGAACTCTTCTTCCGACCTACAATACAGCAGGTCGCACATTTCCCGGGCCAGAGATTTCTTTTCCTCAGACGAAATCCCCTCCAACTGTCCGCATCGGTCTACCATATTCTGTTTCATATGAAATGAGCACAACAAAATCTTAGCGTTCGGAAAATACTGCTGTAAGCATTCCAGTTGTGCTGGATGTCTATCTACTACAATCATCTGGACGTCTCTTGTTGACGTCAGCTGATTAAAGCTGTCCAACAGGACTTTGTAACAAAACAAACTTTCGTTCTGAAAGAAACTATAGAATACGCTTCTACCTTTGCCATTGCAATCTGTAGCAACAACGTGCTATAAACGATAGGCACCGTTGTTGCACTCCGCCGTTGAATCCGCCATTATTACAGTCCCATAGTGCAAGTACAATTTCTGCAGCCTCTCCATCGTGAAGGATGATACCAACAATCTACCTTCGTCGTCCGTTTTCAAATACATTGGTCCGAACGGTTGCAACATCTTCCGTATACTTTCCAGATCGCAGTCTCGATGTTCCCTCAATCGTTTCCTCCGTTTTAACAACCTCACGTCGCTACGATTCACCGCTGTCATATTCACGCCTGACAGTCGATTACTTTGTGCGTCTTACGAAAACTGTCTAGAAGCCCACGCACCACTTCCCCCGCAGTACCTTCCAGTTCAAGATTGCTTGGATAAACACCCGGGTCAACGGACATTGTCCAGCGGTCGTGAATAAGATAACTGTAGGAGACACGCAGACCTCCGTTCTTGTACGACACATGGAAGACGGTGGGACACTGAAAATCCTCAAACCTGCAGTAGCATATTATACGGAAAACACACGACAAACTCACCTGTGATTCACATCTCCGGTCAGTCTGCTCTATCTTGCACAGTGCACACAATAAAGGTAGCACTGCTTGTACATCGCACATTCAGAAATTTCTTTTCCAGAATTTCGGAAGTACTGCTCACGTGTGACACAATTCCTTCTAACATAACTCGTTCCTGTCTCCCTTTGAAGCATTCACAACCGTCTATCAACTTCCACGAAGGCGTCGCAACGGAAACCTCCCGAAAAATAGGCACGGAACACTTCGCTGAGGTCCACTCGTTCCGACATTTTGCGCGATGACAGGTTATCTGGCGGCCTGCGCACGTACACTCAAATTTATACCACGCCGTAGCAAATAAAAAGCCACCGCGTCCTACATCAGCTCGTTAACACTCTACAGCCGATAACCCACTCTCGGTCACCCCAAACTGCGAACGACAAGAACCACTGAGAACACGGACAAAGCAGACTCCGGATAGCAGTGTATTTAGCGAATTAACATGAGAAACTGGTCTGCATTTCAAATTGAACATCACCCGCAACTGGTCGCAGCTGTCGCAGTCCCATGGACTTTCCAGTCGGCCCCTTTCGAAAAGAAGCACTAGACTCGGGTTTCGCTCCCATTCGGGCTCGACAGTAGTGCATATCATCGCTACTGCCGGCACTTGAACCACAGATATGCTGTTCATGAGGCAACCGTGTTTACCACTGCGCCATTGACCTCACGTTAGGTACGACCGGATTATCATATGTGAACACTAGAAAATTATTGACCTTACGGTGGTGTGGGCGCGCAAAGAAATATTTGAGTCCCACGCGGATGAATATCCCAATAACGGCTTAAGTTATCCGATATCTGACGGCAGAAACGTATTCTATGGGTTAGGTTTGCCCCGGCCACAACAGTCTGAGGGCAACCTTTTCTAACCCCCCCATATTCCGATTCGAAGGACAGCAATGCAGCCACTATAGGAAGAGTTCTGCCGTACGCTCGTAGGATCGTGGTTCACTACCTAAGCACTCCCAAGCGGCTAGTGGTGAGACATACGACCCTTCGATCTCCACTGGTTTCCATCCGATTGTTTCCCTCCAGCACGTACGATACGATTGCCATTGCTCTCTAGATAACCCCAGTGCACAAGTCTGACCAACTTGTCAGAGTAGCAGAATATGCCAGGTTTCGTGCTGATAAAGCTATATACCTATACGGGAGAGCAGAGTAAATTTTGTACAAACCACAACCTAGGCATTTGCTGATTCACGAATGGTCGGACTTGGGACATGACGGACAGAACCGCCAAATAATAGCAAATACACTCCCTATTTGGCCTCGGGTGGATCAAAATAATTCACAGAAAATTCACTTGAACAGCCTCCTAATCCGACCTGTGAGGATCACGAGATGTTACCCATGCTGAAACTCATCTCCCCGTTCAACAAACCGCGTAAATTCCAGATAACACACTGTATTTTACGCAACTTAAAAAACCTGTCCGTTACTTGCGGTCATCGAGACTGCCCAGTCAAGTTTTACAACAACCTTTTATAACGGCTAACGACCCGATTGGTCGTTTGACGCTGAGCCTATTCTAGCCATGGAAAGTCTATGACACAGTACGTCACACAGGTGGAGATGTTTACCTGAAGATTAGGACAAACATGCGAACCAGAAATTGTTGGACTAGGGGACAGATGGAGGGTTCCCAACATTCAACAAAGGGAGTGGAACCTGACACTCGATTTTTCGGGCCACAGGTTCGCATTTTGCTGTCAAGCTGAAAGTGTTCAAATTCAGTCTGCCCAGATCCTTTTCAAATTTGTGTCGATGCGATCCACTTGCATTGTATAAGTAGGAAAGCCTGACTCAAAGTTAGGAATTTAAACATGGCTTCGTTGAATAGAGTTCGGTTAGTATGTGCCCATTTAGAGAGTGAGTTTAGGTCGGTTTGTGTCTTCGTGGGACGACACTGTCCGTCATAATTTAAATACCACTGCATATGCCAACACGCTAGGCTATCTTAATTTTGTTAAGGTCTGTTGCATTATTTTGAGATTGCTTTGCTTTGTTTGAGCAGTGTTGAAGGGTGGCCCTGTCTCTCGTAATTTTTCTAAGAATAAACAGTATCAACCATTTTTATTTTTACACCAACTACTACAACTGTTTCTTTTACCCTTACTCAGTCTGACCCTCGTACATTTCTGAATGTCAAAATAAGACATTCTTCTTCCATATTCTTTCTTGAGTAGCTTATAAGTCTTACCATTTCTCGATGCGCGAAAAGTCACTTGGCTCCAGCCCAACCAATTACCATTTGTTTGGGTGAACTCAATTCCATATTATCATCCCCATTACCGAGCGGTCACTAATTGTCAGAGTTGATGTGACACACTCTATGTTTAATTTGTGAGGATTTTTCATAGTCGAGGTGAGAAAATTTAATTTTCACTTACGTTGATTTAATTAGTACTGTTTTAAATCCAGTTTTCACAAGCACCTTCTTACTAACCGTTTCGAAGGTAGATTATCTTCTCTGCCGTTGGATAGTGAGAAAGGAATTTTTGGATCAACCGATTACGCGTAACTCGTTGTGAACCTCGAATCGTTAGCGGACGATTCAATAGGGTATACAATTTCCAGTGAAACACTGACGGCAGAGCGGCTTCCGAGGACGCAGTTGCACATGTCACAACCCAAGGAGATACACCTTAGCGAGCGAGGTTAGTTTAGGATTGACAGTTTTTTTTATTAAGGATAGCAGCCTCACTGAATGATTTGCTGTCCACTAGCTGATACAGAGACTAGTTGTGCTTAGTAATTCAGATTTGTGAATAATGCATCGCGAGCATCTCTGCGGCCCCAAGGCTGGATCCGGTTACATGACTACTGTGGATCAAATGGCGTGCCTGCTTTTGCATTGCTATGAGAAGACAAATCGAAAACTGAGCTTCGGACCCTCCTCACAATTATTGGATATCTGGAGCTGAAAAACTTTCCTGTTCTGTCCCAATAGGCCGGTCCACTTGTTTCTAAACGTTTTGAATTCGTAGTGGGCTTGTCCAGTTTTAAATGCGCCCTATAGTTTACACTCAAATTCTATCGCCTTACGCTTGTAGGCGCGTACTCACAGCTTATTCGAAGCAAGAACCGAGGACGGAAAGCATGCATTGATTGCTTAACGGTGTCCTATATGTCGGATTCAACTGAAACCGAACGAAAATGACGGAAAAAGGCGTGCAAGTTCAGTAATATTGTTATAGGCTTACTACACATGCCTGATTCAAGTTCACACGGTTGTCAGTGACACTAGGACGTGCTGACGAGCTCTAGGACTCGCATTCTTTCTTGCACAGTTGTGCAAGTTACTATGCTTACACATTACGACCACGGGATTCGAACATATAATGCTGACTTGCAAGGCAACCAGCAACCCACGCAATCACGGATACCCACCGGATGTTAGAAAGGACAGACTAGTTGAATCCCATCCTCTTGTAGCGACCTGGAGTTTTCACTGGCCTGCTCGCAATATGATGTGTAAAATAGTTCCGAAACTCATAGGTCCACATTGCGCCAAGGCAATTAAGCGAGCTTGCATGATTTGTGCCATCTGATTGTATATCCGCATGCCAAATGATTTTGTGGTGCGAATCCAGAACACACACACTTCTGGTTTGCTCGCTGTTCGACGGGCGGTCCCTAGCCTACCAAGCCCAGCCAAGACATGAGACTTTCACACAACGGCCGATTGTCCTATAAGCATCCTATTAGTATCATGTAGAACGGTCGTATAATATGCCGTCTGAGCGCTTAATAATTCACCTACCTGTTAAGTCAATATGAAGTGTTAGGTGCGATACATGATGAACGAAATTAGTGGGTATTGTCTGCCCTACGGCATTTGTTTGTTTGGCGGAAGAACAATGGGAAATCGATCACGAAACACAATGGATGCCCTGATAACGGGCGAGCCGGCGAACAATATCAATATCAGTGTCATTATCAACAATATCAATATCTCGTTTGCGCCCACACGCCTGTCGCACCTCAGGTTATTAATAAACTAACAACTAAAACTCATAAGACGTTGTAATGCGCCAGAAATTTCCCAGTTCGTTACACAGGATCGTGAAGGAGGAGCCAGAGATGGATCCAGAAACCCACAGAAAAATGCGCGCAGTTGATGAAGATTAAATCACACCGGAACGTGGATTCACCAAAGGAGAAAACGGAATATCTTCGATTATACCATTACCGTTGTACAATTTTCATCATATTTCCACAGTAACGGCCGTAATTTTCGACGTG
Source organism: Paragonimus heterotremus (assembly GCA_013368495.1). Lineage (NCBI taxonomy): Eukaryota > Metazoa > Platyhelminthes > Trematoda > Plagiorchiida > Troglotrematidae > Paragonimus > Paragonimus heterotremus. The sequence goes on from LUCH01000412.1 coordinate 172,610, forward strand.
AATGTCTTTGCACTGTTTCGTGAAATGTCGAAGGTTATGCTGGTGGGAACGCGCAGAGTTACCCGTCGTAAGTATAGTCGTTGAATTACGTGCGGAAACGGGGAATGTAGCAATAGCTGTGCTTATGATCGACTGAAAAGTTTTCCGTTAGGACACTCAAAGGACACTCTCGGGACGCTCACATAACACTAACAGGGCATCCATGGGACACTCAAGACGGTCGTGCCGGGTGTGCAGTTAACTTGCCTGTCGGTGTCATTTATGGCGCTACAAAAGACCACCTGTACTTTCCGTGTAATGAGCATTCAGTCCCTACTTCTGACAGCATTTTTGCACTTCATGTCTGCTGAATTCCTACCTTGATAAAATGAAGTGGCAATTTGAATTATCAGTCCACTTACTGCTGTCTGCAAAATTCTGTACGGTGCTCTTTTGCAACACCAGATGTAGGTGGGAGTACTAAGAAAGCACCCCACAGTTTCTTAAAAAACACAAACCCATAAGAAAGAATCCTATTTGACTGTATCGGGGTATAGCATATAGTCTTGGCAATATGAATGAAACATCAGATTGATGTAGACAACACACAGTCAGTTGGTACCCGTTACAGTTTATCTCACCTCATGTGCCTTATACATTTCACTACGCCCATATGCACCAATCATGTCACTATGGCCAACATCTGCACTGACCGCTCCAACAATGAACCAAAGATATCTAGCCAATAATTAAGCATTAAGGGAGCAGCAGGAAGCGCGAGGTTTTTGCGGTTGCTTCCAATTCAATTCATAGGACAGGTGACCGCCAGGAGCAAGAATGTCCAGATTCTTGCGTCGATAAGCCCGAGGCCTTCAACGCTGAGACTTCAAGTTTTCTGATTCCACGTGAGGTATCCACTAGCGACCTCTCTCCAGCAGACGAAAAGACCATCAGTCAGAGTATGCTTTTACAGGACTGTTGCTTCTACTTGTGATCCAGAAGAAAAACACCCGTCCGGACCATCACCACCAGCAAATTTATGAGAAGCGGTATCGTCTCATACCCAAGAAAAATTAATTTGAGTGTTTGAATTTTCTGATTAGTTGATGGGTAAATTCGTTGGCAAATTGATTAATACGGGGAAGCGCTGTCCTGTCAAAAGCACATATATATGCTGTTGACCGGAAAGCGCTTCCTACTCCTCTTTCCTTCTTCTCTTTGTATGTGAATATATTCACTACTACAGCGGAAAATTAATGATTATAATCACAAATTTCCCGCTGTAGTAGTGCATGTATTCACATACGACGAGAAGAAACAGATGCGTCGATTTATATGATGATAATTAAATTCATACATTTGTATAAATAAACCTATATATGCACGTAGGCATATACATTATTATATGAATATGACATTTTATATGGTCAGATGATGTGTGAATAAATGTGTGTGCATATAAATATGACCATATTCATGGGTATACATATACGTAGTGTATTTGTGGACGTTCTGCCGTATTTTTCTACGTATCTGCCCACTCATACGGGCTGTTAAGCACGCAAAAGTCCGTGAATCTCTTAATGTATCTTTAGGTCACTAGTCACTGAGATGAGTACCAGAACTCCTTTGGGAGACAGAGTAAAATACGTTATGTCATATATATACTCTAACAACATTATTCGTGCCATTTAACTTGAACTTGATAAATATTTTGTAACGTTTTGTGCACTATTTTCTACCTCATAATTCTGATTGCTATTCACGCTTTTCACTTTCCTCAGCTTCTCATGTGCAGTTATCATATGAACCAACTTAGTCGAACTAATCAATAATCAGTAAATGAAACTCACTCACACTTCTCGGTTCTCGGGCCTTGCGTTCTCTCTGCGTCCAGTACCGCTAGTAAGCAGATTTTTGGAGAGTTGGAAGTTAACTGGACCAACCAATTATTGCGACAAATTTCGGTCAACCAACGAATTTCATCTCTTGCGCTGTCTTTTTTTATGTGGTGATCTGTTTAATCCAACGGACCTTGACTTATCAGTGAGTGGTTCCTATTTTATCGAGATAGTTCCCGTTCGATTTGTACGTCTAGCTTTGGGCCTATCCATCACCGTTACGACTCTTCTTTGATACTACCATATTTTGGTTATTTTTATCATTTGACTGATAAGGCCACTACACCGTCATATCACTGAATTTTCTGACACTTTTGTATGAACCAAAACTCATTTTCCAAATTCACTGGTATCAAAAGCTGTCAGTCTGTGACGGGAAGTCGGCAGCCCGGTGGTTAATTTGAATAAGTCATCCCTGTGGTTCAACTGGATTCAACTTCAATTTCAATTTCAAATCCAGGACTTGATGAAGGGCTGCGCCTGTTGACGTCCCGATGCTTGACAGGTGTGATCCGAAGGTTGACCAGACTGCGTTTCCTCTCGATGCGGATGCTTTCTGTAGTGGTCTAAGGGTAGAAATAAAAGAAAGTGATGTAGAGTTTTCATTAATTTGTACTTCGTTTTGTCAACATTTCACATTCGCGTCGATAGAAAACGCAGTCCGGTCAATCTCCGGAGCATACCTGCTGCATCAGACTACAATGTACAATTTTGGTTGACGAGTAAAAATCAACACAATGCGTTTTCGAATAAACTCTGCTATAGGGGCTTGCTGGTTCTTCCTACGACGTCAGCGGTTGCCATCCAGTTTAAAACATCCCACTTGTTGGATTAACTTTCAGGTCATTTACTTCGCATCCTCAGCTATGCTTGGAACAATCCAAATACCCTGCAGCGTCATTGGACGCCCCACGAACATCGTCAAACTTTGGTGAGTCCAATCCTTGACTTCACTCGTTATTTTTATATCCAGAATTATTGGAGTTCATACATCTATTCCACCACAGAGATGACATATCCTGGTTGCCTTGAACAGCAAGAACAAATCATTTTTCGGTTAGTACAAAGCAGGAAGAATGTTGCTCCAACATTCAACTAAATCTGTTTTGTGTACATTTACGGTGGGGGCTTCCACAATCTTTGCAGCTAATTTTTTCCACGAGTTGACTACCCGGTTAGTGAAAAAAATAAATCGAACAACCAATCGTAATCTTGTTTTCTTGATCGTGCACCTATATCCACTTACATCTTTGTCTTGACGTGTCACGAACAAACATGCCAGGGGACTTGTGCCGGTGTGGTGGGTAATTTTGTACGCTTCAATAAGGTCCCCTCTTGCCCGCCGGCTTTCTGGCGGGAATAAGTTCAGTAAGCTTAGTCGGTCATGTTAGCTTAGACCCTCCATACCCCGTACATTACGTGTGGCGAACTTTTATACTTCTTCGAGGACAACTAAGTACTTTTTAGACACGGTGATCAAACGTTGGTGCAATATTCCAAGTGAGGTCGAACTATGGTCGAGAACAGTGGAATGAGCACCGCTGGACATGGGTTGGCGATGGAAGATTTTAATCAGTATAACGCTCATCGTGATTTTGTCGCCGATGCCGCCCATTGGGCAGTTGGAGCAAACGTGCCAGTGATCCGGATATCTAAGTCTCTGGTTTGCTGTTTAGCTGCCAGTTCTACTGTCTACTCATGTGCACCCCTTATATGCCCGGGGGTCGACGGAGGAGCATTCGCAAGGATATGACTTTTGAGAACATTCAATCGTGAATCTCACCATAATGTCCATCCACGGATCTTCAGAATGTCCTCCTGGAGAGCGCCTGAGTCCAACGCATTTTCCGCCGACTTTACGTCATCTGCATATAGGTAACATCGACTGACGAGGTTGTCGGTTAAGTCATTTATGTACACCTAGTGGAGCAGAGAGGCGAGGATTGACCCCTATGGTATTCCACTTAACGGGGAACCCTTTTTTGACAGTACTCCTCTTACTCTCACCCCGCAGGACCTTTCAACTGGGAACGTCTGTATCTACCTACAGATTCTAGGAGAAATTCTAGCTTCTCATAGCTTCCAGCCCAAATGCCCGCGGTTGACAGAGTCAAAGGCTTTCTGGGAATGTAGATAGCACATCTCGAACACTTCCCCTCCGTCCAGCTTCTCTGTGACAATGTTGCAAAACGTCAGCAGACTAGTGAGACAAGATCTACTTTTTGGAAAGCCACGTTGAGGCGCTTTGAAGAATTTCTACTAGCAAAGAAGTCGACAGATCCTCTCCGGTTATATGCGCTCGAAGATTTTACCGACTACACTAGTCGGGCTTACTGGTCTGTAAGTTCAGTTCTCTGATCGGTTACCATCTTTGAAAGTGGGAATTATAGTGGCTTGCTCCAGTCCCTCACAAGTACCCCTGTTTCTAATGTGAGATTGAACGGTTGGGCAAAAGGCGACGCCAGCAATTTGGCCAGAGTTTTCAGGATAGCCGGATGGGTATGATCGGGTCCTGCGGACTTTGTGCTGTTCATTTGGAATACTGCTGGCTCAACTTCGTGTGGCGCACTGTCCTGAGCCACCATGCGGCGCCCACTGCGTTAGAGTAGGGCTCAGCTGCTCCATTGTCCGAGCGATAAACGCTTTGAAACTGTGCCATGAATGCGCTCGCTATGTCCTTGTCAATCGTTGTAATCTCTCCGTTGTAAGATAGTGAGGTCTCAATTACCTTCCCTAGACAGAATCTGGATTGAGCATATCCGTGAAACATCTTGGGGTTGCTTTTAATGACACGTGCTAGGTTAAGCTCATAGATGAGACGAGCAGTCTTTGCAATCTTAATTTCTTCGTTTCGAGCTTTTTGTATATCACGAAGTCTTCAAACTTTTGTTGCTGAATATGTCTTCCAGGCTATACACTGGCGTTGGAGAGTTCGCTTGACCCTGGGGCGAACTCATGGCTTTCGATCTCTTCCTCCGACTTGTTTCTAAGGGACGTTTCTATCTGTAAGAGCCCGGAGGTTGTCAACGTAGTTTGCCCACAAACTATCGACGTCCTCTACAGAAACTGTTGGGTTCCAGGTCATTCTATCAGCCTCCAATATCAGCTTATTGTGGTCGATTCGGTGGAAAAGTTGCACTTTGTGTGCCTGTTCTACCAACAGAGAGCATCGAAACGGGAAATAAATCTGCATTCGATGGCTCTTTCCGAGTAGTGCCGCAGTCAACACGTTAGTGGTGTCAGTGCTATGGCGAGTTATTATTAGGTCTAGCGTTGAGGCTATCTGACCAGTTCGGAATCTCGAGGCCACTCTAAATTGTTGACTACGTTAGGCTATTTGTGAGCAAAACCTCTATCGCTGACAGATCCCAATCGCCAGTTGGTTTTAGAAGCACCGAATTCCCCAAAACCAGGATGCGGTAGCCTGATTGATAAACCGACTGGAACGCTTTCAGCAATGCTCCATCTTCCTGTGGGCGCGCACCCGGACTTCGATACAGCCCGAAGACCATCAACTGGGGTTGATGTGGAGAAGACTGACAGCGGTTTCAATGCTCACGCACCTCTAGTTACAGTTCACTCGTGGCTGCTTTACAGAACTTTTGCTCGACAATAAGCAACCGCCTCCAACTGCATTGTCACGATCACTGCGATACCACTGGAACCCACACGCCCAATCCCCAAATATACTTCTAATTTGAGCCATGTTTCTGTGAGCAAACAAATATCTAAGGAGTGAATCGATGTTTGCAGCTCGTTTCTCTCTTTAAGCAGGCTACTAACGTTTCGATGCTCCCTGTTGGTAGAACAGGCACACAAAGTGCAACTTTTCCACCGAATCGACCACAATAAGCTGATATTGGAGGCTGATAGAATGACCTGGAACCCAACAGTTTCTGTAGAGGACGTCGATAGTTTGTGGGCAAACTACGTTGACAACCTCCGGGCTCTTACAGATAGAAACGTCCCTTAGAAACAAGTCGGAGGAAGAGATCGAAAGCCATGAGTTTGCCCCAGGGTCAAGCGAACTCCCCAACGGCCGTTTCGGCGCGGAAAGAGATTCTTCAAATTTTTGATGAAATATCAAAATGCATATTGCTGTATAAATAGATGGATGTAATCGAATATACTAGTGGTGTCACAAGAAGAAAAATCAGCTGTATCTAAAAACTGCCCATATTCACACTTTTGTTGAAAAAAAGGCTTCACCATTTTTCTCGATAAAAGCATAATATTGGCTTTCCCATTCAACGTTGCTTTCTGAAAATGATTCCGTGGGAATTTTTGTGATGGAATACATCTGTCCATTCCGCGAAGACGCTCAATTTCGCGCGGTTTTGGAGATATAATAGATTTTGCAATTTTCGACCACGTTGTGTTCACATTGCATTGTACACGAAATGTCACCGTAATTCCTAGTGAGAACTATGTCGCCACGGTTGTTGCTTAGTTACATATCAGAATTATATGTTCGGCATGTTTCCCTGATAGTACTCCTGGTGGAAAACGGTCTGCGTTATCACCTGATTGTTTCTATCTACGGTATGGTGTAAACATGCGTAACACATCCCATCCTATCATTAATAACGTGCGTGTTGTTTTATTTGTTGCTTATTGATCATGTCTTAATGTAGCTGGCCATGTGTATGCGAGTCAATGCTTAATTATCCGACGGATAATCACCAACTTAGATGCTCGTTACCTATCCCAGGAAAACACTGATTCCCACTTCTACCGTTTCAACTACAACTCTTCTACATTCAGAACGTGGATGCCTATGATTCCAATGATTGTTGGTCTATTTTCGCCGGCTGCAGACTTCACTGACGACTGCCAGAACGTTATCTTGGTTTTCGCCGGAAGTGAAGGATATAATAATAATAATAATAATAATAATAATAATGGTATATTTTTCTCAACGCATCTGTGAGAAAATACGCTCAGATGAGCGTGATCAGTACACACATTTTAACATGAAACCCATAACGTACACATAATTGTTAATTGTACAATACACCAATAATAGGAATAAGCTAACAAAACGGACATAATAATACCAGAAAATTTTAGTTTATGAAGAATCATTTGGCCTACTTGCCTCCAAAACGATAGTTCTCAAAATGTTCAATGTTTGATAAAAAAAATGCTGAGTAGTTACATCAATTTTCGCTTCACAAGGTTAACGTTGGCCTTATGTTCAAGGTCATGCCAGAAAAAATATTTCTCAGGATGGAGAAAATGAACAGTTGAAGAATTTCCCCATCATTTGGCGTAGACGGTTCCGGAAAAATGTGTAGAAACTTTTGTGATGATGAAGGAAGATAGGAGGGTCCCATTTTTTCCGGAGAAATGGACGATTTTCTGGTCTGGACTCGGTTATTCCCTCAAAATCGACGGAATTTCACGGACCTCGCGGATTGTCCAACCAGAACGGGGTTTTGATTTCCAGACGTCATGGAATGTTGTCTCGCGTTAGAACTGATCGTTGAGTCAATAATGGAAAGCAGAATTATAACTCATTCTGAACGGTCCCAACATGAGTTCACTTTGACTTATTCAATATTGTTATTTTAAAACGTTGTTGATAGATTCCGTCAACTGGACGGAGCAACTACTATCGTGAATCTACGTAGCATACTTAGGCGTTTATAATAGCCCCAATCAACTAGTCGCATAGTGCATACTAAACGGAGCATGAACACCCTACGCGTCTCTCTTTGCCACCAATTACCCACGCCTTCGGGAAGTGAAACCCACGTTGGTATTTCCTTTTTACAAACAGTGTTTCACCTATTTCATTGTGCAACCTGGGTGCACGTTATTCGGAGTCATTTAGTTTCGCCTATCTTTCCTAGTACCTACAACTAGACGATCGATAGGCTATATTAAACATACATTCTTCTTTCTGCTGTTCAACTAAACTTTTGCGAACTGTGCGTACGACATCAGTTAGAGTGCTGCACGTTCATACATAGTCGCGTGTGCGAGACTGATGGGTTAGCTGTGGAAAATACTCACTGTACATTTATCTGGAGTTTTCTGGGTAATCCGTTTTTTCTCCGAGCCACGGAGATCACTACCAGACATTTGCAGTCGATCCTATTTGGCCACGACAACTCAAATTGGACTTCCTACGCATGTATAATCTAGTGTGTGGTAACAAGACCGCCGTTAACTTTGCAATCCGCTTTCAAAGTGGCTGAAAGTACAACCTCGGAAACAAGGGGTTCACCCTGGCGGCTTTCAAAGTTCAGAAAAACTGCGTTCCAAGGTTTTTTGTGAAATATTCCTGAGGCTGGAGCAAACTTCAAGTTCAAGTTCAATTTACACAGGACGAACTGTCTGTCGCCAATCGAGCGTCCAGAATATTTGCACCGGAATGCCACAGAAAAGCATCCGGAGCTGGGGCTGTTCCACTTGAAGCAGGAATGACAGATTCCTCAGGTTCCGTTCGTTGATTTGGAGCCTGACTTGACTACCGAGTAACCTATGTGGGCAAGGAGAAGGAGGGAGGGGAGAATAAAAGAAAAATAATCGCAATCCCCGGTGGCTGTCTAAATACATGATAATTAGCGTGAGCTTTTTTCACCCTACAAGGGACCTCAACCATGATAGACAAGACAGACAGGTAGTGGTATACCCCATGCAGGAGGCATCCGCGAACCCTCTAGTTACATCTCCATTTCCGAACCCTCTTGAACAGGATCACCAAAATGGCATACTTCCCTAGATATGCAGTCACAGATGTATTTGGCCCTAAACTTCCCCTAATTTTGCAGGCGTTCTACCAACTGGGGAGGTCTTGTCTAAGCAGCGAGTAATTCTATACAGCAAGTAAATCTATCAACCAGTTACCCCATAACAAAAAGGTGTAAAAAGAAAAAATCACTAAAAAAGAACTGGTCACACTATTATAAACGGACCTCCACAGGCCTGATTCTATCTCTGGCACCAATCATATCCAATTTCACTCTGCACCCTTTTTTGTTTCCACGACGGCACCTAGTTGGGGTTTTATCTTTTGATGCCGTGTGTAGCGTTCCTGGGACTGAATGAATTTTTCCTTTGGGTCACGTTGGTTTGACCCCTCTGTCACATCAGTAGACAGCCTGGGACTCAGGAGTGAGGTGGAGTGTAGCTAATAAGAAGAGAATTGCTTCAAACCCAAAACCTCTGAATAGACAGCGGTGTGGGGCTGAATGCTGTTGCTCTAGTTGCCACCCGTAGTATCACCGCTGCTGGTCTGCAGGCGACGATGTTTAAACGCTTTAGCAGTTTGGCCTCTGTTCGGAGGTTTCCAATTTGTGCCCAGCAGAGATCCCAACCATATGAAAACACCGCGGTGTGTGAGACCAGAAAGGGGGGAAGTGTGCATGGACTTGAAAGGTTCACAGGTTGATAGGTCACCATTTTGATAAATGCATTAATACCATCGCCCAGAAAACACTGGGGTGATGCCATCCGACCAGCCCCCATTCTCAACCTTTAAAACCAGTGCTCCACCAACCATACATTACAATGGAAGGCTTAACCATACAAGTCTGTGTTACATTACCTACAGCATGTGATATGCTTACACGGTCGCTCTGTCACCGATGTTACCTGAAACACTGACTCCAAGATCAAAACGAGCCCTTACGCTGTCACATCCATGTACGCTACCACTACCTGTCAAGTCTTGCCCGCTATGCTAAAGAAGATCTGAAAAGATCTCCTGCCACACTTTATCCAGCCGTATTTTGAATGAGATCACACTATCGCTATGTACTACTTCATCCGGGAGCTTGTTCTGCACATTCACCATCCGGTTGCTGAAGAAGTTTGTTCGTACGTCCAAACGAGCCCGGCTTTTCTTCAGTCTGAGACTGTGACCTCTAATGATGGCCTCTTGAACCATTTGTGTAAACAAGTCTGTGAACTTTACTGCACTTATGCCTTTCAGCATTCTGAAGGTCTCGATTGGATCACCTCTCATCCTCCTCCTCCCCATGGAGTACAATCTGAGCTCCCTTAAACAGTCATAATAAGGCTTACCTTTGAATCTTACCATCATCCGAGTTGCGAGTTGTTGCACTCTCTCAATGCGCTGAATAGCTTTACGTAGATAGGGAGCCCACGCCTGCAGGCAGTACTCCAGGTGAGGCCAAACAATGGCTTTGTATAGTGGCAGGAATACTTCCGGTTGCTTGTTAGACAAAACTCGCTTAAATCTAAACAGTTCACTGCGGGCTTTGTGTACAGCCGCTGCATACTGGGCTGAGGGTTTAAAGTCGCTTTTGATCAATAATCCCAGGTCTCGGACCTTTTCTACGCATTCAATAGTGAAAGGACCCTGGAGACCAGGTTCTTCCAGGGGTTCAGAACTTCCAGTTACCATTTGGCAATTGGCGGATTTCAGTGGAAAGTCCCATTTAAAAGACCTCTCTGCTACTACTTTCAGATCCTGCGTTAATGCGGCACGATTTGTAGACCCTGCTATGTTAACATCATGTGCACGGGTTGCTAAGTCCACTTACTAAATCATTTATGAACAGCAGGAACAGGAGAGGACCCAAAACGGATACTTGAGGCACGCCACTATGGGCTGTGCCTACCTCAGAGAATCCGCTTCCAACCCTTACTTTAAAAACCCTGTTGTGTGAGAAATCCTCTACACAATCAATCACTAGTTTGGAGATACCAAACCATTTCGTTTTGTGGATGAGATAACGGTGATTTACTGAATCGAAGGCCTAGCTGAAATCCATGTAGCAAACCTCGGCTTTCCGAGGTTGAATGGACATTATTTCCTTTTCAGAAAACCCTGTTGTGCAATGCCAAGAAGGCTGCTTTCAACAAGGTACGTCGAAACTTTGTCCCTAATTAGCCGTTCCAAGCATTTTCCAACTTTACTGGTCAGACTCATTGGTGTGTAATTGTTTTGTTTATCTCTCGAGCTTCCTTCGTGAACCCCTTGGAAAAACATGCGGAGGAGGTTGGCTTTCTCTGTTTCATCGGTGGCAGGTTTACCCTCCTTTGTCAACAGGTTTCCTACTTCTTGCCTGCATGCTCCCTTGGATTGAACATACGAGTAAAAGTGCTTCGGAGCTGCTTTTGCTTTGCGGGCAAGGCCTGCTTCAAAGCGGTATTTTGTCAGGCGCTGGGACTTGCAGGCTGCATTTCTACTAGTTTTGTACTTCAGCCAGTTACGATGGCTTTCCTTGTATTCCCTCCGTCATTTGTTTCTGTTGTAAACCGCTCTACGTAACGTTTATCTCCACCAGGGCGGACGGTTTCGAGCCCTTCTTGGTACTAGGGGTGCAAACTGGTCCATGAGTACTGCTAGTCTTTTTTTGGTGACTTTCCACATCTTCTAGAGAAGCGTTTCCCCCCTCAGGAGATCAGGACATGCCCCGTGCCGCTTTCAAGAGCCGTGCGACATCCATCCGAACAGAACTGCGGAAACGTTTTTTCAGGGGAGGCATTTTTGTCGCGCGTACTTCGAAACTCAGAACACAATGATCGCTCTTCCCAAGCGGAACCTCACTTTCCAAGTTTACAATACCCTGTTCATGTCGAGTAACTATTAGGACCAGCACGGATGGTGCATGCCCTTGTCGGAACCGAGTAGGCACCTGAACATGTTGACTTAACGAGTTGGAGTGCAATCAGTCCAGGAGTGTTCTTTCCGGTCACCCATCATGGCTGTTTCATTGTCTCAAGAGATGTTCGGGAGGTTGAAGTCTCCAGTTACCACCAGGTTCGCTGAATAATTAACTAGAGCGCTTAAGACATTCGGCAGAAGCTCATCTTCGTCATTGTCAGCCAGTGATCCCCTATTGACGCTGCGAATAAGCAGTCTCCTGTCATCTTCCTGAATGTAGCAGGAAATTGCCTGTACATTCGGGATGTTTACTGAGAAGAGGGCCTCCCACTGCTTGTACTGACTGCAGCGTTTCAGCCACAGATGTGAAATTTAAACCCTTACTACGTTCCTCAAGCTCCCCCACTTGTTGCTAATGCTGCAGGCATTTGGACATCGAAACTCGAGGCCCTTTCTATGCACCACCTGCCTGGATAACTTCACTGTGCCACATCGCCCCCCGGGGGGGACCCGAGGGGACTGGCCGTTTTTTCAATAGCCCCTCCGTCCAACACTAAAACGTTTGGCTCCACTTTTCCTTCAAACTTTACAACTCTTTTGGCCGCGAGAACCCTACAGCTTTCCTTTTGAGTGATATCCCTATCTTCCCTTCATTCTCATCGTCATTGGTCGGGCGACATCCTCAGTAGCAGCTTGACTGTGACAGGTTGCTCCACTCCACTTTAAGGGCTTACATGCTGGGACAACCCCTCTCAAGTGTGGTTTGGCCTCAGTTGTTGTCAATTTTGTGATTTCTTCCAACCTTGTCCTACTAACTAGAGCTTTCTGCCCCCCGTGAACCTTTGGCTTTGTGTTCCGTCAGGTAGACGGTGCCTACCTCAGCAGCAAGTTAAGTTCCCTTACTTTTACTACAGCCAGCCCCGGATCTACCGCTACATACTGCTGTCGTAATAGTTGCAGTCGTGGGCGAGACTTTTTTAGATCCAACATCCTTGTCATTTCCCGGTAGCTCAGCTTGTCTGCCGCACTAGATCAATTTGGTCACCAGTACGGCCGTACCCTTTACTTGGACCCACGGTCTACCTGAAAAACTACCAGCTGTTGTTTTCGGCGGTAACGCTGACTTACTGTCATATTCCATTTTACCGTCCGGAACTAGGTGATACCTACCTCGTGACGGTTCATGTACTCTGTCAGCCTTTCTGAGTACATAGGTCCCTTGGAAGACTTGTATAAACTCGATAATTATTGGACGTATCCGGTTTTGGGTTCCGTTAGAATTGCTTAGTCTCCAGCTACCCACTCCATATATGCGTTTGGTACCGGTGGCTGCGGGCAACCCTGTCACCCTGATAATTTCCGTCACCCTCCTTCTATCCAGCTCTTTTCTGGTTTTCATCTATCTGACTACTGGCTGTTTATTGTTAGGGATCAGAATGTTACGGGATCCCCCTATTACTTTTTTACCTGCAATACGCAGTTTCATCATGTCGTCCGCAAGTTCTTCGATCCTCAAATTGAGAGTTGCTTTCTCTCCCCTCTGCTATTCAGTTACCTTCTCTATCTTACACTCTGTCCGCTCGACAGAAACTTTTTGTTAATTTTCGTTTTTATCAGTGTCCCAATGGCTTTCAGATCTTTGCAGTAGTCGTGAGAAAACTTTCGCCAATGAACAGAAGTGACAGCGGACCCACTTCAACTGTTTGTGCTGTATATAAAACATCACTGCAACCTCGGTCAGTTTGGAGCACCGGCTGTGATACCACTTTTCACAGTTATCGCACTGGGTACTCTCAGTAACCGGCTTACGACACCTGTAGTCCCCACAATAAAAACCCAGATCATCCATAGCAAGAAATTTTTAAAAGAGTTGGTTAAATACTCGAATAAAATACATTACAGCTGTGCGACACTACAAAAGTGAAGTATACAATAATACAAAAGTATGTTATACAATAATACAAAAGTGAGTTATACAATAATACAAAACCGGACTACAATACAACGGCGAGATGATCAACAAGTGTTAAACAATAATAAAGGCAGGATGCTGCAACTAAAACCATGCAATCTAGGGAGATACACCAGTGCGGTCCTAAATACACCTAATATGACTATGAACAAAACTGCATTAGATAAACAACCAAAAATCTAAATGACACGAGACAACCCGAACCAAAGTCAAAAACCGCGCGTTCCAAATGCAGTTAAACCTAGAAAAAATAAAAATACTTTTAAACGGAACTTAGATGCTTTTCTGACACCAACGAACCACATGTCCGTTTTCAAACTCTGGTTACATGAGAACGAAATCTTTGCGAATGGACCTAACAAAATTTGAGTGAAAACCTTCTGTCCCACGTAATATCGCGCCACGGTTCCTTCGAATTAGTCCAAGCTATTAATTTCACCATTAAAAGTGGTAGTCCAGATTTCGAAGCTTATTGATTAATCCAGCAGGATTTATCGTGTACATGGTTGTGCTACAAATGTGCATGTAAACAAGAAAACGTGTTCGCAGATAACACGTACAAGTATCCTTACATACACGTCGGTCCGTAATAAGCCGATCATCGTGGTACGCCCTTACATCATACTCACTGGTTGTCAGATCTGTGTTTCTTGACCGCAACGTAGAAGCTGCGCACACTGAAACTGTCGGCAAAACCAAAAAACTGTCTCAACCTATGTATCTCACATTTGTATAAAAATTTAGCGTGACCTTTCGGGTCTCTTCCCGTACCTTAAGACCTTCTAGCTTACCGTATGACAGTCCGTCTTCGTTGTTAAACAGCCATTTCAACTTATATACCAACCGCGTAAAACAGATTGACATCGGAATTCGGTAGAAATCACACAATACAGGAGGCTGTTAGTCGCACTCTTTCCATGATTCATGATGATGGATGCTTGCTAATGCCAAGTATTTTACCAGCTGACACAGCAACATCAGTTTCTCTTAGTAGTTTTGCGGAAAATCTCCGTATTCCATTATCCGTCTTGGTTCACATGATCACTGCGCATTCTCTCAAGCAATTTAGCGTTTCATATGTGACTCCATGTGTATACCTAACGCGAGGAAACACCCATACAGCGACTGAACACCCACAATTCCATGTCAGATGCGCGATTCGTGAAATTTGCAACATTCCGTCGCTTTTGAGGAAGCAACGAAGCCAAGTCCCTGGATCCGTCTAGTATTCCGTATAAAGCTCGAGATTTTCTGCCTCCGCTCGTCCGGACAAAATTTTCCATTTATTTTTTCGATAATGACGAAGTCCTTCGTCTTTCGGCTTCCTCCATCCTGAGGTGTAACGTGCAAGCCGGCCGTTTTTACTCTAAATGCCCACATTTCTTACGGACTAACCTTGGAGCAACAGAAAGACATCGAAGGACGACGTCCTTTCGAAGAAGGGGCTCCAGCTACAGCCCTGTGGAGGTAAAAAACACGTGCAAGTATGGGCCAGAGGCCCGAAAAGCCATGCACACGGCCTACACGAATAAAAGCTAAAACGGCGCCAACGACACGGCAGCACGGTCTTTCACACAATCCAAATTGGAGCTGTGAGCGCCTGCTGTTTTCCAGGTACATCAGAGAGGACCCTCCTTCTGGTTTGAACTTGACTATAAGATGATATATTACCTTGATGCAACTACTCACCTGTTTTACCAAATTTTCGTGAACATGAGGATCATCTTTATGGGTGCATGTGCGTCGAGTGCTTTGTCATGAGATGAAACGTTTTACTTTCCTCATCCATCCTTCGTAGGCTCATACACATAGTTGGCATATTGCACTATTAACTATGCACTATGTGAAATACTGGCGTATCGCCCTACATTATATATATATAAACTAAGCCAGTACAATATCAGTCAAGTAACATGTTGCATCGGCCGTCGCGTAGGGTGAACAGGGTCGACCTCTCTGCTATTTGCTGCGGGGTGGCTAGGCAAAATATTCTACTACCAAGCCTACTCTCTAACCTTTTCCTGATGCCACAATTGCCATGAATCCTAGAGCAGACAATGTTAACACAAGTTTCAGTAATACGATGACCAACGTGAGACACCTCCGGGAACGCACGACGCTGTCCGTTGGTACGTGAAGTTTGCGTACGCTGGAGGATTGACGCAGCACCACAGGATGGCCAGAAGGTCACATTGCACTGACCGCTACGAAGCTGAGCATCTGCAACATCGATGTCGCAACCTCGAGTAAAACAAGGCTTGTGAACCAGGCTGAGCTCCGAGGAGCAGGTGACATGTACAAACTTTGCTGAGTAGATTACCCTAGAGGGTGTGTTCGCTAGCACAGCTTCTGTTTCGCCGTCTCGTATAGTATCAACACTAATGATGAGCAAACAGTATGTTATCAACCTTCAAACCTTCTTCACACAACTGCTGCTTGACCAAAGTAAATCCGTCACATTTGTCAGTGTTTATGTTTTAACTATTTGTCACTTCGATGATACAAGGGACCAGTTCTATGATTACCCGTTTGCTGCAATCCGGTCGGCGTCGATCGATGACCGATTAAGAAGTTTCCATAGCCTAAACGCTCAAGGTGGGTGCGACTAAACAAGCGAGTGGTGCACGCGCCTAAATGTGCAACAAATCTAGGCCGGTTGGAATCAAATGCCTTGACCATGTTCCCAAGCCCGTTCACTGTAGACCTTCTGGACAAGAGAACGAATTAGATGCCAGACGATAGGAGAACTCCGACACCAGAACTGCCTTCAAACGTACAGTTTCAGCTCGTCCGCAAGGCGCCTTTTTATTCACTACCCCCGGGTGTAGGCAGCAACAGCTGGATGGAGAAATCAAGGTAACATTCATCGTGACAGTCGATTCAGAGGATCAGAAACCTCCGGATTGTTTCAACGACAACAACGCGAAAATCTTCAACTAGATGCGGGCGAAGAATACTGCGTCCGCTCCTTCCACAATAGACCCTGATAGCAAAGCCGAAAGGGCGGTATTCCGGAGTTTTTGTGGAATCGGGGACTTCTGACAGAAGAAGCAGAGTGGGCGGACGATGCAAACGGTTCTGCAGTCTATTTGAGACAATTATTGGTCCGTTCGTCCAATCTATCGAAGCCCTGACTTAGTTGAACACTAATCTGTTGGCCACCCAGCTAGAGGGCGCCATGACAACCTGACACAAACAATTTGATGGCCCACTTGGTTGTTCTCCTACCAATGGTTATGTGATCGTGATCAGCCTACCGTAACAAGCTACCAAAGCTTCACTTGCTCCTGCTCTGCGTTTGACGCAGATGTAGGCAGCCACTGGACAATTGCCCGACAGAAAGCCTGCGGGTGTGAATGAATTGCCGAGTGGAATACTGAAGAATGCCGGACCGATATTGGAACGTGCTTTCCTCCCTTTGAGGCAGGAAGTAACTCTGCTTGTTCGACGTTAAGGGTAGCAGGTAACTCACCGATGAACATCCGGGACATTAGTCTACTGAGGTGCGGCGACGAAATGCTTCTAGGCATCCGTCTGAGCTGACCGGCTTCAGAGACTAATGCAATTCAGCAGCAGTGTGTGCTTCCGGTGAGTTGCAGTCCTATCCACCTAATGTCTGCTGCCTGATAGGCTTGGGAGAATGTCGGGGAACGTGACCAGCCTTCTTATGCCCTCTTTGTGGATTTCACTAAGCCATTCGACTCTGTGAAAAGTGAGGCGTTGTGGACGTTGCTTGGCAGGCGTGAATTTTCAGGTGGGTCCGACATTCCGGTGAGGACGTTCCATGTGGACACGGGGACAAAAGTATAATCACGTAGAACGAACGGTAGTCACTTTGACATCGTCGATGGCGTGGAACAGGGTTCAGCTCGGACCCCAACCTTTCTACGGTTTGTATTTCGCTGATTTGCTAATAGTTGTTCTTCAGGACTCGGTGGAAAACACAGTTGATCGTGAACACCGTATGAAAGAACGTTTACTGAATATCCTACGTTTCGGCGTCCCAAGCCGCCTATGTAATTCCAACGATGCGAATCTACCTGCTTGCAAATTATAGCAAGCCGTTTGCACATATTAAAGATATGCTTTAGCGACTAGTGATTGCTCCGCGGCCGCGGCATCCTTAATCGGAGATCCGCACAGGCAAGACGTTCGCTTTCTCTCTGCTTTCTACGAGCGAAGCTGCTCCTGCACTTGAGCCTGAGATCAGCCACAATAGAGACGTCATCGACGGCCGCACAGATTCATGCTATTCAGTTAAGAGTTTTTGACAGGTTCGTCCATGGACCGTGCGTTACCAGCTCGTGTGGCGCAGGCTAGCGCCACCTTCGAGAGTTTGAAAGGCACGTTCGGAAGAACCACAGAACGAAGGTTGCTGCTGAGCTCTCTGGCAACCACTCTATTGGTGCTATGCCTTATGCCGTACAGTAATGGGAGATAAATAAAGTCTGCGCAAATTTCGCTATTTGCGCTATTTTGGCTTGAAATGTCTGGGAAGACTGCTGGGTTTTCTGCGGTCTTATTATCGGAAGAAAATGAATGAACTACAATAAATCTTGATATAAAATAACGAGTAGAATCAGAAACCGGACTAACCAAAGATGAACAGTTCACAAAACGTCTAGTGGTATTGGGAAATTATTCGATATACTCAAAGCGCAGTTGATAGTACAAAACACTGGGGCCGAAGTTTTCTCAAAAGTGGAATGTTTTAGCTACCTGTCAATCACCGGCGCTGTGGAAAAAACTGAACCGTGCACACCGCACAGTATGTTTAGTTGTTCTGTTGATTTTTATCCAGTCAAACAATGATGTATAGTGCGGTCTGATGCACGAGTTTTGGGAGGTTAGCAAAATGAAATATAGAACACTTGAAACAACAAAGTATTCCTTTCCCAGAACAGTTGTGGGAATCGGAGACTCCCAAACAGAGTGTAAAACAAGTATTACTTTGACAATCTAGCCGAAACCGGCGAGCAACTTAAAGTCTGTCTGTGCACGTTGTTGAAGTTGTTGATGAAGGGTTAATGTCTGATTGGTAATCGGGTGATTGTTGATGTACCACTTGGATGGCAGGAACAAGTTGATGGGTAACGTGGTGTACATTTGTTATAAACCCACTTGAACTTCAGACGATCAAAACTGATGATGGCACATTTTCCCGCCCTACCAGCACTTACGTACTTGTCCCGACGCAGAATGGTCCGCAGTAGGATGATCGGGATGAGCGTTTCACTAAGTCACATCGAATGAACACGTCTACATGTCCGTTAATCGTGGGGAATTCGAATGAGTCATGAATGTTCCCGCGCGGGGATTGACCGAAGATTCCCCATGTGCTTCCGAAGGTCTTATACTTCATTCATTGGGATCAACTGGGTAAGGTGGCTGGTGGAAAAATTCTCCGAGTAATCAGGGAGTTGGTGCATTTAATATTTCTGTTGGAGAGTGAGGAGGGGAAGCTGAGGATGGTAGAGACAATCAGGGACCTGGGTGCGCCCATTGATGCGTACTTCGAAATTTGTGTACACTGTTTAGGTGCGGTCCGAAAAGAAATACGGCACAGTGTATATTGAGGAAAACGTTCGCGCCGGTGAAGCCGGAGGTACTGTTACCTCATTATAAGGCATATGTGGGGCCACATCTAGATTGCTGTGAGCGGACCTGGAGCCTGTTTATGTTAAAAGACATCAGTGCCTGAGAAAGTACAGAGGAGTTTTACAAGGTTGCTGCCGAGAATGTGGAATAACTTGCAAGAAGACAGACTAAGGAACTAGAGATGCTTTCTTTTATGCGAAGAAAGGTTAGAGGGTACTTGACAGAAACCTTTAAGATTCCTGAAGGAATAGCCGAAGTTGTGGCGGAATCCGTTTTCAGTCTAAATACGAACTCGCACCACCGAAGCCACGGTCTTCAGTTGGAGAAGAGAAGAGTTGCTACGTGGATCAAGGTTAACTCGTTTGTTTGTCGGGTTACGAACCGTTGGAACATGCTTTTAAGTTGCGTGCGTTGTCCTCTGATAGTGTGACAGAGTTCAAAAGCAAACTTGATGAGTGTTGACCGTCTTTCCTCCAGGACGTGTTGCGAGAGTTCCTATTGATTGAGTTTTCCTATCAAAGATTTAAGTTGGTCAACTTCTTGTCCCTGCTCGCAATTACCGTTACCTATTTTCCAATCTTAACAATTGTTCTGATTCATTCATTTATTAACAAGTTTGGACCAGATATCTGCAGGTATATGTCCTACGCACAAAACCTACGTTGGTCTCACACGTGTGTTTTGTTCCACGTTTTTTAAGTGGCAGGATGAAACTGTGTGCACCGGTGGCTACTGATAGTACTGATAATTAGAAATTCTCAGTATCGTAGTAGCTAAATCAATAAAATGGTGAAGTGTCCAAAATATGGCTACCCCGAAGGAGAGTTGTAAGGGTTACGAATAGATGAAAAAGGTACGCGTATACATAACTCGGAAGACGTATTATTAAAAGTGTGGCGGCTCACCGACAATTCGGGACCCGTTGACGTCAGTGAGTCGCCACACGAGAGAAGGACGGCGTAAGAGATTATGTTCGAAAGACGACCGACAAACAATTCCACACGTGGCGTGGGATGGCGAACGTTGGGCGTTGGTAGATAAGCAGATACGCGGAACTAAAACATTTCTTCGTGTAGTGGCTTCACCAGCCGAAAATACACACGAAAGAAGAGGACAGAGACGATGCGCGATAATTTCCCTTTATTACTGATGCCGGTCAAGTTAAAAAATGGTGATGTTTCTTTCAAAGTATACAGACAAATTGAGCAAAACGGTATATATAAGAGCGTACAAAAGTGATCCACAAAACATAACTATGATTTCCGAACCATATAGCTTTTACCTGATGGCCCTCATTATTACTTATGGGAATGGAGAGATTTTTCGCCTATCGTGGCATCACTGGGCGCCTTCGAAAGTTCACTGGTACAAGAAACTGGGAAATTCCTGGCTCAAGCCGCATGGTCCTAAACTGAAGTGAACCGACTATTGACAATGGCTATGTGGACCAGAATTACTGAGCCTTTCACAGCGCAGTCGGGGAAGCGGGAGACTTGATTGTGCTTCCCGGGTTGTGTTTTCTCTTATCGACCATCCCATTCTGCACAGAATACATCGTCTCTTTAATGACTGTTCCCATCTACTTGCAAAGCACAAGCTCAAGGGAAACTAGGAGGACCTTAGCGCGTTCCACACTGCTCGAAATAGGTATAGGTTGCAAATCCGTGGACACACCAAACTCGTACAAGCAAAGGTCTTCCTCAGAGCCCGAGGAAACAAAAACTTATTATTTAAGCATATGCGACGAATAAGAAGGATCGAATCCTCAGCTCTTTTTCTGCGGCTGACTTACGAGGAGACCTCATTTGATTCCCTAGTTAGGGTCGGGTTATTCAGACAGTACTACTCGGCAGTCTACAACGTCGCATCACAGGACAGGCACGTTATGATGCCGTTGCATATTTTCCGGCAAACATTGGTGACCGCTGAGTTTTCTTTGATGAATGTTGAAGACCTTTTACTCAAGATTTACTCATACTGTGCAATGGGACAGGAGAGGATTCATCCCAGAATTATCAACCAAGTAGATGTTAGTCTGACAGAACCCCTTCACAAGCTGTTCCAACAGAATACACAGGCCGATATTATCCAAAGAGCACGGAAAGAGGCGACGGCCAAGCTCACATTTGAAGCGAGGGACCGGCAGTCCCCGGCTAGCTGTGGCCAATCAGCTTTACTAGTGTTGCTTTAAAGATAATGGAGCGCTCATCAAAGGGCACCATCGCTAACCACTTCTCATTACACCGTCTTTTTTCCTCTACTCAGCATGGCCCTCTTCACAACGTGTTGCGCGTAACAAATGTGCTCTATGTCAAAGGTAGTCTGACGGAGGCCAAAGAAAATGGCCTTATCTCAGATGCCGTATTCTTCGACTTTCCAAGGCTACTGACAGTGTCCCACAGGTCACTCTGAAACAAAAACTGTAGGCTTACGAGATTCACGGAGAGGTTCTTCGCTGGATTCTATCTTTCTTGGATAACAGAACGTTCAGAATTAAATCTGGATCAGACCTTTCATCTCCCTCTTTCATTTCTATGGGTGTTCGTAAGGATCAGTGTTGGGTCCCCTGTTATTTCTGATCTGTTGTTTGAAGGCATCCGAAACGGATTAGTCTGTCACAATGACCGAAGTCAAAGGACGACTGCGCTTTGAGCCATCACACCGGGTGGCTTGCGCTGCACCACTGGCGATCTCACTCACACACCACGTATCCGGTGTAAACCCGAAGAAATAAGACCAGTAGGTGTGTGAGTGAGGCCTTTGTGTCCAGCCGGCCAATACTGGTTGACCAATTGAATGGCCAACAGGAGAATGAAATCCTTATCTCTCGGAAGATTAACAGTAGGAGAGACTGCAATGGCATGATATATACCAGGGAGGAAGATGTGTGAAATGTAATACAAGAAGCATTTCAGTATACGAATGCATGCTAGTGCATTCCAGAAAGAATGAAGGTGGAAAACAAAAGTGAAAGCTGAACTACGAAAATAGAAGACAGGCGATTAATCATTCAATACACCAACAAAGCCCAAGAAAACAGTGGGCAGAAGATCACAGACACCCAAGTCTCTGAAAGGAGGAGCAGATTAGTTGCCAAACGACCATGGTCTTGGTCAATGCAATCACTAACAAAAACGGAACGGATGTGTTTATATGACCTACCTGAGCCTAACGTACTTGTCTCTTCGCCGACGGTGCACTATGAGTACGTTGGTGACCTACCAATCCCAAACGGCCAGCGCATTTGCGGCCTCACACATGGCAACGCCATATAATCATATCACCACGACCTGTGGCACCAATGGTTCCCTTGCGTACCGCGCACTTTCGTTCTCGACCGCGCAATAACCCCTCGTTGAACTCGCGGACGTCCGTCCGAATTGTATTCCTCCAAGCCGTCCGATTCAAAGCTAAGTCTTCCGAACATCTAAAACCAATTTTACAACGTGAAAGACTTATCTGCACAGCATCTTGGTGTCTGATCAACACCAATGACCTTTCGGTTGGTAGTTCCAGTAACGTCCCCTTATATGCCGATGACTTAACAACCTGGAATCCCATTGATCCCGGTGCACTACAGATTGATCTTCATGTGATCAGGCGTTGGTCGGATGATTGAAGTTTCCCACCAAATGGCTGTACGTTGGCACATATGTCACTCCGTGAGTGCTCTTGCAATGCTTTCGTGACTCATAGTGCACTCGGCACAGTATATATCATGGAAATCGAATGGAAGAAAAATCTGTGCATCTGGTTGTCGTCTAACTTACCTCTCGTATATCACCAAGAGATGGAGGCAAAAAAGATCTGCCGCTCCGAGAAATAAGCACACTTCCACCGCATCGACAAAAGAGCGTTTCAAACGCTTTACGGGGTTCATGTAAGGCCGCTCTTCGAGTTTGCTAATCAGGTCATTCAGGACAGCCTGAAGAAAGATATGTTAGCTGTTCAGCGTGTCCAGCGCGCGGCTACCAAACTAATCACAGGCCTTAGAAATGTTAAATACGAAAACCGACCCGCAATCCTTGATTTGCGCCTGGGTGGATTTCGACGACTCCACGGTGATTTGTCTCTCCCATACTTCCTGTTTGAAGTAGGTCTCGTTGAAAGGTTGTTTATCACAGTGAATAATGACGGCCGGCGAGGACATGAAGGAAATATTTTAAAGTTTCGCCCCGCGATCTTCCTTGACAGCAGTTCTTTTCTTACAGGGTTACCAACCTTTGAAACAGTCTTCCTTCTGTTGTCGTTAGTAGTGTTTCTAGCTATCGATTTGAAACATCAGTTGACTCTCATTTCCCGGTTTCTAATGTGCAAGTAATCGTGCTTCGTTTCTGGCATTTACTGTGACCCCTGTAGTAGGCAAGACGAGTTAGTGTACAGACTATATGAATGCGAGTGTATCGCACTAAGTGATAATGGAATAAACGAATGAGACAAAATGGTTACAAGGTTCCAGAAAGTCACGGTAATCAAATGATTTGACCTTCAAAAGGTGTTTGTAGGTGTTCAAGATGACCACCACAATATCTCAAATAGCCAGTATCCGGAAGTGGGGACATTACGGAGTTACCGTGAACCGATGAGACGCGGTCGGCGCTGCCGTGAGGTTCCTAGTACAGAGGAGCTAAAACAAATTGGGCCAGGGAACCGCGCAGTATCGTCAAGCGACTGCTCAACAGAGAGAACAGTAGACTGGCTCAAACGAATTTTTCATTATATTGCAAGGTCACCATTATCAAACTGAATAACGTGCAGAGATTATGCAAGAGGTTGTTGTACAAAATTGAAGCATCTTTTATGAACAAAACTAGGCAAAACTGCATTACTCTCCCTCCAGAGCGTTTGTGGAACATAAACGCTCGATAATCGTCTGATAAGTAAGAATAAGGTACAAGAAAGTTTTCGACAGCAACGGGCTGGTAAAGTAACATGTCTACCAGAACGCGTATTTGGACGAAGTGGAGACGGATGAGGAAAAAGTGTTGGTGTAGTATGAATCTGTTCGGTAGACGAATGGGGAGAAGGCGTTCTTTTGTCGTCACTATCAATTGTGGGTGAAAAGTCGAATGTGTTGTCAGTGAAAGGAGTGGATGTTCCGGGGTTCTGTGGTTCGGCAACATGAGTAAATGACTGGGAGAGAGAATCATGATGCGTGTCTACTTAGGCAGGTTAGAGACGATCAGTGCTCATAGCACTGTGCTTTCCGGAACGTTTGTTGGCAAAAACTCTGTCCGTTTGTGCGGAAACTTTGAAAGAACGGTCTTAAGGTGGTCGAAGTGAGCGCCCAACTGAGTCACAGTGAACCAAAGCGTGAGTGTAAGTTATTGTTAAGGTCAGGAATGGTATCGGGCCGAAATGATACGAAGCGTTGTCATATGCGACATGAGACCGCGCACGTAGTTCGTCAGATCTACTGCATTTTGTGTGTTTCGGTTGAAAAGATCATCCGGAAGACGTATTATTGTTCTGTGTACTAATCCAGCAGTGGAACAATGTATATCTTTCTTCAACACGGGTCGGATGTTCAATGAATTGAGTGGTAAGCGTTCTGTCCAACCCTGTGTCGACTGCGCCATAAGCAATGTTTTCGACTGTCAGCAATAACGCTTAACGCCTCCATCAGCAGCAGGATGGTATGCAGTCGTCCTGATATGATCAAAACCTCACAAACAGGTGAAGTTGCGGAAGAGCGCTGACTGGAATTGCGAGCCTCGGTCTGTAGTGACAAACAACGGGACGCGAACATCGGCAATCCAATGTTCGGGGAACGTTTTTGCGACTGTTTCGGACGGAATATCGCTAAGGGGAACTACAACAAGCCATCGCGCAAACCTGTTGAGGCACGTAAATAGGAATGCTTCAAGGTTCGATGGGGGTGATGGGCCAACCGAGTCAACATAAACGTGAGAGAAATGTGCGTCTGGAATAGGAAACTTTCCAGGGGTCTGGTGGAGCCGCTATATACCTTGCTCCTCTGGCAGTGAAGGCATGACTTAATCCGTCAGTGCACATCTTTGTTCATATTGGGCCAAACATGACGGGCAGCAACTGGTTCGATCATAGGGCTAACATCGGGATGGGACAAGGAATGTAAGTGGATAAAATGTGTGGAAGAAGAGAAAGGGGTTAGGATTGGACGTGGTATGCCCGTTTAAGTATCACACGCAATAGTGTACTCGGAAGGAGGCACGAGGATACGGGAACAGTTGAAATGTATGATCCAAATGGGTGAAAAATCAGAATCTTATCTTCGAGATCCGGCTATTATTTTGAGACTTGTCCTGCAGGTCAGAAACGGTGTTAGCCTGTAGTTTTGTGAACGCATCGGCAACCACATTGGAGTTTCCGTCGGTGCCGGATATCCGTTCTGCATTGCGCTGTTAAGTCGAGGTGTGGAAGTTCGTGAGAGAAATGTTTGCCCTGGCTGGCACTACAGGCGTAGATTAAAGGATTGTGGTCTGTTGCAACGGTGAGGTTTCTCCCTTCTAACAAGTGAAGGAAATATCTAATGGACAACTAGATGGCAAGCAGCCCACGACCAAAAGTGCTACAGCCGGCTTACGCGGGTGGTAGCTTTTGAAGAAAAAGGAGGCCGGTAGTAAATCGCCGCCAACGTATTGCTGACGTATTGCGCCGGCAGCATGATTAGACGCATCAGTTGAGAGGATCGGATGAGTAACCGGCTCCAGATTAAAACGAGAGTGGTTCGTTGCGTCTTTGGGGGCTTCCTTCACGTCGCTTGATGTTTGAAGCGCCTCACGACTTAAAATAAGACCATTTAAAAAAGTAAGGAGCAGATCCGCTGGCGGTTTCAGAAGATGTGAGCAATGGGGGTAAAGCGACGGTGGTAGTTTAATATTTCAACGAAACGTTGGAGCTTTTTGATGCGATCCTAAATGGGATATTCTTGCAGCGCCTGCATTTCCGCCTCCAAATGTTTGTTGCCACTTGCGTCTATAAAATGTCAAAATCTTCGAGGGACGAGACGCCAAAAACACGTTTAAGTAAATTGCTGGAGATTCCGTTTTTCCTCAAACACTCCAGTAAAACACGAAGATGTGTTTCATGTTCTTCGGGGAAACGAATGGCGACCAAAACATCGTTAAGGTAAACAAAAACAAGATATAGATTACGTAAAACTTGATCCACGAAATGCTGAAATGTTTGAACTGCATTTTGAAGGCCGAGGGTCATTCGAGGGAATTCGTAGAAGCCAAATGGAGTTGTGGTCGCAGTCTTTGGAGTGTCTTCTTCAGCTACGGGGATTTGGTAGTATGCACGCACCACGTTGACTCTAGGGAAGACGCGTTTAGAGTGTGGAATCAAAGAGAAGTCATGGATAAGGAAAATGGGATAACGGTCCGCCCGTTGAGCTCTCAAAAATCGCCGCACGGTCTCCAATTTCCGGGTGTTTTCTTAGGGAACAATTGCAAGTGGTTTTTTTTCAGCGATTGATACACGGGTTCGAGGCAGAGGCCCAAGGGTCCCGGATCCA
>LUCH01000412.1:218802-229448 GCA_013368495.1 Paragonimus heterotremus
TTCGCTTTGCCAACCCTGTTAGCACGCAAAAAGATAAGAGCCAACTTCTTTATTGTAAAATATTCCTATATTTGGAATAGACTTCCGAATGAAATCAGAGCCAGTCACAGCATTCAGCATTTTAAAAAGAGCCTGGACAGCTTCTCTGCACCATCAAACATAATGTCAATCTTTAAACTTTGTATATCTTCTGATGACCTTTTTGAATGTGGTCCAGATAACGTTTAGCCGTCGGCAGGATAAACCTATATACCCATCTTCACTTCCAGAATCCCATTAAAAACAGCTTGCCTGCAACGGTTTACTGTTTATTCGTCGATTACTCACAACCCATTTAGTATCTGGTTCATTACACACTCACGAAACCATATCATTTTATTCATGTGCTTTACTTATGCAGAGTTGTACTTAAACCAAAACAACAAAAAAAGGACTATGTATCAAAAATACACTTTCCACATATATATATGCCCATTCGTAATAACCTGTTCACCTTGGTGATGAATCAGGCTATAACTAGTGATAGCCAATATTGAGTGTTTATTTGACCAACGTACAAAAACTCTCCACAGAAAACTGTTTTAAAAAAATATCCCTCGTTCACCTTATGTAACAGAATTATAACCTCAATTCACATCGTGCGTTTTTCTCCTCTGCCTCAAACCCTCCCCATTAACCATTAGTAACGGTTGCGTACTATAAAATATTTCTTTATCCTGCTTTAACCATTGACCTTATAAAAAACTGACGTCAAAACTACACAAAAAACCCATTGAAATCGCAATTCATATCGTGTTATCTTTCCTGCCTCGTAACCCTCCTCGTCAACCGCCTAGTAATCATTATGTGCTACGAAATATAGATCCTTACTTAATAAATAACTCCACAAAACGAACTGACGTCAAAAGTTCAGACGGAGTTCAGATTATCACTCGATAATCAGTCTGGAAGTAGCTCATGGCTACCCAGTTATCGCAGAATAACATAGCGATTATTTACCAATTTTATATACTTTCGCGGAAAAACACAGAAATATTAATAGCGCGTAAAGTTTTTGTCAAAGAATATGACGTTTACACCAATCTTCATATTACATGTGATTACTTTCCATTTTCCCACTTAACATATCACATTGCGTTCTTTTTTTATTCCCACGGGCATCCATAATGCGAAGAAAATTTCCGCGATGAAAGAGAACTCAAAACCCCATATTGGCCGAGCGATTAGTGAGAATTTCAACCTTTCAACGCTTTCCAGCAGTCACGACGGTCCCGCGCTGAAGTCTGCTCAATTCTTCGCCTGATTTTGGAATTTCCCGTCCTCCCTCGTCCAAACTGAATTATTTCAGCATTTTCACGATCGAAGTTTCGTCAAATAACGGAGAAATCCTTCGGAGATATATTTGCACGTAATCTCCAAGGTGAACTTGAAATATTTGAAACGTCGTCCTTACTCAACCTTGTAAAAGATAAATTAGTGTAACATCTCATTTTTTGGACTAAACCTGTGGAACAGACGAACTATCTTCTTTTCTTACATGTGAATCGAGCGTTGTAAACTGTGACTATTTTCCCTCTGATCACGTCTTCAGTTGTCACAAGGTTTCGTTTTTGTCTTCTTCTATATCCATTTGTTGCTTTGTACTGCAAGTAATTATCTGTCATGATCGCGCAACCCCGAGCATGCTTCTCACGAATGCGTTGAGAAATATATTATTATTATTATTATTATTATTATTAATTCTAGGATGACCTTTGTCAGGACCCATTGAACTATAAACTCACCTCAAGTAAAAGGTCCCCAAAATCCACCACAGAGTACTCGACAGTAAGGAATGGTTGTTACAAATTCTGCAGCGGAAGGATGGGGTGTCTGTCAGGTTGCGCGACGTTGTTGACTGCTGAGTAGTAGTCCCTCACCAACTCGGCCACCAGTAGGGGATCAAAAGAGGTCTCTCCTTCGGGCGTTCGCAAGGAAAGAGCCCAGGATTTATTCTTTCTTAGCCGTCGCATACGCTCAACCAAGAAGTTTTTATTCCCTCGGGTTTTGGGGAGAACTTCTTTTGTGCGCGTCTAGCGTGCTCGCAGATTTCCCGTCCACACCTATTTCAAACAGTGTGGAAGGTGCGTAGTTCTTCCGGGTTTCCCATGGGCCTATGCTTCGCGGATAAAGGGGAACGGTCGTCAAGGAGTCGACGTATTCTATGTGGAAGAGGTGGCCGATAAGAGAAAGTGTACATTTTGCGCGGCACAAATAAGTCGTCCGCCTTCTTAATCGCGTTTTGAATTGCGCAATAGTTCTGGTCCACGGAGCCATAATCAAGAGGTAATGAACCTAGGTAGCTCTTCAGGCTGGTAAAATCGGCTTGATTAGAATTTTGAACTGCAGACTTCTTTACTGGTTGTTGCAACCGGTAACAGATAAGGTCAAATTTGAGTAGTGTGATCACTGTGTCCAAGTGGCCGCTTGATGATCACTCTGTCTACCAGGAGGCTCTCATTAGTAATGACTAAATCAAGCTGAGAGGGATTCTGACCTGGACGATGTCGCTTCGGGGCGTTGACATGCTGTTTCCAAGCTCTCCGTCGTACTAACGTCGACAAGGAAGTCGAGAATCCGCTTTCACAGTCCTGGTAAAAAATCGATGTCCAGTTTCACATCAGGAGCGCTGAAGACGCCCATAATGAGTAGGTGAGTGAAGGGTTGTCGTCATAGAATGTCGTCTACGTTCACAAGAAGAGTATCGTCGTCGGAGACGTCGGATGAGGGAGAACGGTAAATAACCCCTACTAGGAGTGAGTCCGGGCTACGCAATGCCAGTCGAATCCACAGTGCCTCACACTTATCAGAGAACTGAAAACTGCTGATAACCTTGGGTGTTGGAAGATGCTAGTGAAAGAAAACCACACAGCCCCTCGTTCTCCCTCGGATGGAGTCAGCTCGGTAAACTGACCATCCGGGGACACTCAGTTTACTGTCACTGATGTCACCTGCAAGCCAGGTCTCTCTGAAAGCAAATATGTAAGGTTGTGTGTCACCAGTTAACTGTCTGAGTTCCGGTAATTCGTCGAACAACCTCAGACAGTTCGTATACATAAACTTGAGAGCTACTTCCGCACATGACTTGGTGAGAAAAGAGATAGGAGGGTGCGAGGAAGAGCTTGGGAATTAAGACTTAGAATTGAGGATGGTGATGTGAATGTGCTTGGTCCGGACGGCCGAGTGGCTCTGTTGATCCTCTTGTAGGGCTGCTGACGCGACGTCACTGCCGGTGCGTACGTCAACGTCCCTACATGACGCTTGACCGGCACTTTCGTTGCAACCACTTGCGACCCCTGCACACCTGTTGCATTCTGCTTTTTCGGGGGGTGTTTGAGAGTTTCTACCGACTGGAAATTCGACATTTTTTTCTTTTGAATACAGGGCTTAAACGGGGGTGAAGTGCGCTGTATGATGGGGCTACCGACAAAAATGCTCTGTGGGACGGGGCAACAAAGTTCTATTTGATTAACAGGCGGCGACCCTACCAGGCCGCTATCGTTTCGAATTCGAGGAAGAAAGAATTTTCTGTGAGGCCTCTTGGTGGCTATTGGCGTGGGTATCTCTGGGAACGGCATTTGTGTGATGTCTTGAGCACTTTCACCCTTTCTTGGGGCGTCAGCCGCTGAAATGATGACTACTGGAACAGCGTTTTCACTTCCCGAAACTGGCATGTAGACCTGAGTGAATACTGCTGGAGCAGAAGTGACGACCTTAGTCTTCATCTGCAGTTTCCCGTACGCCATGATTCCTGACCTAGTGTTAGTCTGCTGCTCGCTTTTCGCCCTCTCTTGCTGACAGTGGTCGAAAGAAACATCGTTCAGGTGGACGCTGGTGGATTTCAAAATCTTTGATTTTTCCACCAAGGTTTCGGAACTCAGCATGGCTGGCAAGATTACCGAAAGGCCGAGAGACATTTTGGTTGCTTTGGCGCGTAGTCTGCTTGCGAGTACGAGATTTATAACGTCCTAGGTGAACGAAGAAACTAAGACTGACTTAGCTTGTTCGGTCGGTGAAGAAGTTGTGGGGAATCGGCCCCATAAAACAACTATCTCGTTCCTAAGAGCTTTTTCTTTCATACTCGCCGCTGCCTCCTCTATATGTGAAGTTGACAGGGCAGCTGCCTTCTTGTTGGCCACAACACCAGGGAGGGCGAGTGCCATGTATTCGTTTAGGGAATGGAGTTTCAGGTTCATTTCGGACAGAGTCCGCTGGTATTGCTCCGTCCTATTCCACACAGAATAAACGGAAGGACATATAGTGCTAACAAGAACAGCTCAACATTTACAGTCGCAAGTTATCTGCGTCGCTTTACTTTTCCTGAAGAGTACGTGAATACCCGGCGGCAAATCGGTGCCTTGAGTTTCGTCAAACCTGCAGCTCATGCAGATAAAATTCAAAGTGGAGGAGGCAAGCTGCTTATACTGGTGTTCGTTGAGGTCAGTGCATTTGAAGCGATACCACTTCTGGCGCTGGTTACACTGCATGCAGTTTAAAACGGACCTTCTGCATCCATAACGGCCGCAAATACTCCCTGCCTTAACTGTTAGTTCCTACTCGCCTCATTGTCGATAGAAACAAGCAACACATAATATAAAACAGAAACGGAAACGGATACAATGCAACACAATTGCCGATAGGTAATGATTCGGTATGTTACTCGGTAACAAATAACAGTAATCGAATGTAATGTTTGATTTTCAAAGCACCAATAGAGCAAAAAATGCGTAGACAATAACCGCGAGAAAATTTAAATCGAATTTCTAGTTACTGGCCAATGGCATTTTCAGCAATCCTTGTTAATTGTACGACACACCAGTCATGAAAATGGAACAATCCAAAGGACAAAATAAAAGAGGAGACTCCTAGCGTATCAAGGAGCACTTGACTCACTTGCTTCGAAAACGATAGTTCTCAAACTTTTGAACGTTCGATGAAAAATGCTGAGTAGTTATATCAATTCTTGCTTCACAAGGTTAACGCTGGTCTTATGTTCAAGGTCATGTCAAGAGTGGGACATTTGAGGATGGAAAAAATGAACAGTCGAATAATTTCGTCATTATTTGATGTAGAGGGTTCCGAAAAAGTATGTTCAACCTTTTGTCACGATGAATGAGGATAGGAGGGCCTCAATTTTTGTGGAGAAATGGACGATCATCCGGACTGGACTTCGTTATTTCCTCCAAATTGACGGAATTTTACGGACCTCGCTAACTGTCCAGTGAGGGATTTTGATTTTCTGGGCGTTTTGGAATATTGCCTCGCATTAGAAGTTACCGTGGAATCAAGAATAAACAGCAAACTTACGTGATAAACGAGAGAGTAAAATGACCATGTGAAGTATGACGAATAATGGACTCACATATTTAGTGAGCGAGTCTTTCATATAAAGTCTATAATTTTGCGTTAGTTAATAGAATATATATATCTAGCAAACAATTATCATCGGATAACGCGAAAGAAGATCGATTCACAGCTTTTCCTAGTATATGACTACAGTCGAATACCGACGTCAATTTAGCATACACGGCCGATATGTAGAATGGAAAAGATGTTCAACAACACAGAAAAATTGCTAGGTGGTAAATTAGGATAGAAAAAGCACAGATTTTCATGTGTTATAACCCGCCAGCCAACAATAATTAGAAAATGTCATGCGCACGACAATACAAACCACGGAACGTTGCACAGGGCTCATCAATGCCCGGAAACACAAGAACAACATAGAAGACCGTGACCTTTAGCCGAGGTTGTATTTGCTCCCAAATCAAAAGTAACTATGCAGACGAGCGTCTGCATATATATAGCTTTTTGATGGCCTTGAAGAACTCCACTTGAAATGGTGCATTAAAAATGGGATGGGCCAACCACAGATACAAGAGAAACATGCGCCAAAATTGAGTTTTGGTACGTTATGGCGCGAAAAAGTGAGATTCAAAATCTTAATTGATTTTGTGATGATATCTCAAAATGAAGTCATTCCGTGGCAATTGGTTGTGGCGTCCAGCCGCATAGGACAGTGTGGACGTCCACTGCTGTCTGTCCAACGTCTGGGAAGGAGTCTGGTGGCGTTTTCCGCATGGGACAACGGAATGGTGGAAGTGGCTGCATCCGGAATTGCAGACGTTTCCAACAAGACGTCCACCGGAAGCAGCTGCTGCTTGTCTGTGGCTGTTGAACTCGTGTGCCTAGGACGTAACTTGTTGCGGTGACGTTGCCATGTGGTGCCACGGGAAAACATCATATAGCACCTGTCCGTGACGAGCACTCACAGTTGCATCTGCCAGGTTGCTGTGACCTGGTTAATAACCATGAACGTAAACGGTTTCTCTGATAGCGAAACCGCCGTTGAGGTTTGAGCCGGAGACCTGTGTTGGCTTATTCGTCGGAATGAGGGCCTGATGGACTGTGCGAAGCTCGCGACCCGTAAGAGCTTCGACTGGTTATCGGCCATAGGAAGTTGCAGGATTGGGGGTTGTGCGGTAGACGAACAGAAACTCCTGTGACACCTCGTCTGTGGTCCCATCCCCACGAGGTTTGAGCAACGCCCCTTTGAATGTGTCAACGAAGGGTTCCGCTTGTCCGCTAGACTGTGGGTGATAAGGCGGAGAACGAGTATGCTGGATGAACGACCGGCGGCAGAAATCCCCGAAGTGTGCAGGCGTGAACCGCGTCCCGTTGTTCGACACGAGAATGTCGGGAAATCCATGCTGACCAAAAATGCGACGCAGGGCAGCGATTGTATTGAGGGATATCGTCGGAGAAAGTGCGATTATCTCAGGCCACTTGGAAAACACATCGACCAAGACGAGATAGGACACTCCGTCGATCAGACCAGCGAAGTCCAGGTGGACACGTGACCATGGATCCTTGTGTGCTTGCCAAGGTATGGGATCATGCCTGGTAGGTTGTTTGGCCGCTTGTTGACACTTTGAGCATTGTTTAACATGATCCTCGATCTGCCCGTCCATGCCTGGCCAACAGGCGTAATTGCGAGCGATTGCTTTCCTTCTGCTGGTGCCGGGGTCACCAGAGTTTAACTGTCGCAGCACCGGGAGGCGGAGGGCGGCTAGAATGACAACACGATCAGGAAACATTATGCAGAAGTCCACTACTGTTAACGATTAGTGTTGACGGTACAAGTGGCTGATCTCACCGGGGAGGGGAATCGCGTGCCACTTGTTCCGGACGAACTGCATGACCTGGGTTAGTACCGGATCCAATGTCGTGGCGAGCCGGATTTCAACGGCAGTCACCGGGATCCCACGAATGGTGTCTGAAAGCTGGCGGCAAACATCGTCCTCCATTGTCTGAGTAGCAATGACTGCTTCTCTCTGGGGCACGTACTGATTGGTGGTGAAGCGTGATAGACCGTCTGCTTGACCAAACTCGTCAGTGCGGTGATAATGGATGTCGAATTCATAGCCAAGCAAGATTGTAGCCCATCGCTGCAGTCGATTGGCGAAATAGACTGAAGTGCCTTTCTTCGATCCAAAAATGGACAGTAGCGGCTTGTGGTCGTTTAGCGGGGAAAACTGCCGACCGTATGGAAGTTTGTGGAACTTCTTAATCACGAAAATGATGGCAGGGCCCTATTTTTCGATCTGACCGTAGTTTTTCTCCGCAGAGTTGAGCGTACGAGAGGCGTGAGCAATTGCCTTCTCGCAACCATCCGGGAAAATATGTCAGGCTACTGCCCCGACACTGTAGTTCGAGGCATCTCCTGCGACCATACCTGGCAGAGTTACATTGTTGTGCGTCGGCAGCAGGTCGGAGCTGAGCATGGTCTTCAGTCGGGCGAAGGAACTCTCGCAATCGGGGGACCAGCACCAGGTGGTTTCCTTCTGTAGAAGATGATTGAGCGGGGCCCGAACATCATGTAGTGTTGGAAGGAAAGCACTCTGGTAGATGATGAGGCCAAGGGAGGAACGAGGATTGTGGACATCTTTGGGCGCCGGAATCTGTTGGATTGTGCAGATGTTCTCAGAATCTGGGTGGCGACCAGTGGCCTCAAAAATATAGCACAGGTATTCGATGGACCGCAAAAACACTTGGTATTTGCCTGTGCGTAACCTGAATCCGTACTCCTGGAGGCGTTGGAGAACCACCATGATTCGGCCCCGGAGTTCATCGGTTGTCCGCCCCATTATGATAATGTCATCAAGGTAGGCGGCAGTGCCCAGTAGGGCAGTAATCAGGACGTCGATTAATTGTTGAAAAATGGCGGGCGCGGTTTTGATGCCAAACGGAAGTCTGGTAAACTGCAGGAGGCTTCGATGAGTGTTGACTATCAGTAGTTCACGAGATGCTGGTTCGACTTCGAGTTGGAGGTATGCCTCCGCCAAGTCCAGTTTGGCAAAGCAGGTGGCACCGTCGAGCTGGAAGCGGATAACAGTTTTTTTCCAACGCGGCATTGGGACCAGTTGAGAAGTCACCACAGATCCGGATGGACCCGTTAGACTTCTTCACGGCGACGATGGGGGCGGCCCTCGCGGAATAGGTGACTGGTATCAAGACACCAGGTCGTTCCAGTCGTTTGAGTTCCTGGTAGGCAACCGGTCGTTCTGGACGAAAGACTGGTTGGCTGCCAGGGCGGAACAGCAGCGTGGCCTGGGTACACAAGCAGCGGCCCGAGCCGTCCCGGAACGTGGGAATCAATTGGTGAATGATGTCGTCGGACATTTTCTGAGGTGCTGCGGGAAACAGCACCTGGTTACAGATGGACCGGATCGGGGCATTAAGGGGATCAAGCGATTTGAGCCGGCCAAGCCCTCACGAGACAGAAATCAGAGTTGGAGAAGTAACACGCCCCTTCGGTGGCGGTGCCGCGGAATGACACTGAACAGTGCAGTCTTTCAGTCAACTGCACCGAACCACCGCATGCGCTGGTTGCCGTCTGGGATAATGGGTGGACAGGAGGGCTGCCAATGGATGGTCAGAGTTTATCGGAAATTATCGTGATGTCAGAAGCAGTGTCCAACTGCAACCGAGCCAAACGACCACTGATGTGGATGGATACGAACCTTCGACCATTGGCAACATTTTTTTGGAAAGTGACAAGCAGACTGTTAGATCTGTCAGCTGCACGGGACCTGGCTGGCTGCTTGAACCTCGAGATCACTGTCGGTTCGACACTTTTGGTTGCTTGTGGCTGGCAGAAGCCGTCCTTGTAACCGGTCGTGTGGCACCGCTGGCAGCGATGCTGTCGAAGGGGGCAGAATCTGTGGAAACGCCATGCACTGAAGTGGCGGCAAGCGGTAGGGGGCCTCTTGGTGTCAACGGGACTGGGTTTGATGGGCCGCGTGGGAGGTTTCCACTGGAAGCTGGATACTGCTTGAATTGAGCGGGGCACCCGATCCGGATGCTGGATCAAGGCAGAGTCGTGCTTCTGGTTGACGAACCTTTCGCTTTCGTCCACGGTCTGCTCCAGCTTGATGGTTGGCTCCTGGTCGATTTTAGCTCAGGGCCTGGTACGGAAGTCAGCATAACTTGTTGATTGCAGACGACAAATGAAGACCAAGCAGCGGAACTGGTCCTCAGTGAGTGAACCAAGTTTGTACCGTCCGCATTCACGGTTGACGAGACCAGCATAGGTGACAAAGTCATCTACACCTCGTTCGACCAGTTGGAGGCACTAGAACCGCGAGTTGCACAGGGATGAGGTATCACCGAAGATCTTAGCCAGTTTCTGGACCGTGTTTGCGAAAGTCAGGGTTCGCGGTTCAGCCAGCAAGATGTAGTTAATATAGCGGACGTGTTCCGCTGGGCCCGGTTTCCGGCGTAGTAGACGAACATTCGTCTCGTCATTTCTGGATGCCAGTTCAACCATGAATGTAACGTCGTACCGCTTGTACCGAGCCTCGAAGGAGACACCAGTTTGGGGGTCATACAGGAAGTCGGAAACATTCTTGACTAAGTGATCCACTGGCGGTGGATCGACAGAAGTGGATGGCCCGAACGCGCCAAAGCGGGATGCTAGCATCTCCATGAGTGGGATCTGCGACTGCATCATCTGCGTGAGATCTGGGTCAGCAGACATAGTTCAAGGGAGAGATTAAACAACAAAGCAAAAATCCCGTCGCCAAATGTTATAGCCGCTGATCAGCGATAATCAGAAAATGTCTCGCGCACGACAATAAAAACCATGGAACGTTGCATAGGACGCAGCAATACCCGGAAACGCAAAGACAACAGAGAAGACCGTGAACTTTAGCCCAGGCTGTGTTTGATCCCAAACCAAGGGTAATTATGCAAACAAGCGGGCAATCATGTCGTTCGCCGGTATGGTGTCTCAAGGACGGGACGAGTCGAAAACAACCATTTCGGCGCAAAAAGAGATTCTTCAAATTATTCGTGAAATATTACAATGCATATTACATAACAAATATATAGATTTAATCGAATATGCTAGTGGTGTTGCAATGAGAAAAATCAGGTGCACCTAAAAACCGCCCATATTCGCACTTTTGTTGAAAAAAATGTAATTTTCGACCACTTTGTGTTCACATTATATTGTACACGAAATATCAGAGTAATTCCTAGTGAGAACTATGTCGTCAAGGTTGTTGCTTGGTTACACATCAGAATTATATGTTCCGCCTGTTCCC
>LUCH01000413.1:3165-14785 GCA_013368495.1 Paragonimus heterotremus
TGTTAGGGGTATAAATAACAGGTGATGTTGACTCGTTTTCGTTAATAAATTACAGCTTGTGTTGATGTAGCTGGGTCACTACTCACGTTTTTTACTGCTGTTCCCTCAGACGTAGCTGTTAACAAACCCCATTTAGAAATAGGCACTAACATCAAGCTTCGCTTTTACTAGATTTCGTGGAATCTATAAATGTCTGTCAAACTTGAGACTTGACAATTTGACCACGTCGGTCTGAAGCTACCGGGTTCAACACTGTTCAACCATGAGATCTCAATTCCAAACCACTAGTGTTTGTCAGGTTTTCAATTCTTCCACACTGCGACTACATTGTTGGTAACATGCACATTAATTTGTCACATACACACGATTCACTATTTATTTGCTGTAGAACTGCGTTGCAGACATTTGTAGACTTATTCGCATTGACTCTTCTCCAGTTCACTGTATTTTACGTTGTTCTTATTTGGTATGAAAGGAACTAATGAGTGAAAACGATTTTTGGGCATCCGCTCCTTGAGTTTTTACCGATTGGTAACTTTATGGGATCAATTAACCTGTCATGCCTCGTTTGCATACTAGTTAACAAGCAATAAAAAACTTCCACCACTATTTGTGTACGTGTGTGCAAGAAAAGAGGGAACTGAATGCTCTGAAAGGGAGACACCGATTGCTGTCAAGCCTGGGTTCTACTCGTGTAATCTGGAAAAATAATTGACGAGTAATGAAGACCAGCTCTAAGAATTTCCTAATACGCAATAACGCAATCATCAGGTGAGTACGTTCGCGTGTTATTGGTTCAACGAACTTGATTTGTGTTTTGTTAACAGAGACAATTACCGGTTAACAAGTAATTATCGGTATCACGCAATATTATGTTTGGGTTTGAAATCGCTTTTTATTTGGAAAGTTGATTATTCTTTGCCCTGGTAATAAAGATCGTTCGATATTTATTGCAAATAGAAAACTTGCTTTCTAAAAATGTGTTTGTTGTTCAGATGAAAGCCTAATACGCATAAACACAAATGATTGTAAGGTAATATTATTTTAAATGCCGGAAGAATGTAGAATTCCAAAACATATCTTTGTACTGCGTGAACAGTATAACAAAAGCAAGATGAACAAACCATCAGTGCCTGTCAAGCTGTGCAAGAAATTTCTTATATAATTCAACTCATTGTGCTCAAAGTTCTCATAACACTCTGTACAGGAGCGAGGTAGAGTTGAAAAGACAATACTGACAAACCGGATCATTTTCGGTAATGGTAACCAGTAACACTAGTGCAAATAATTAGAGTATGTTAACTTTCAATTTCCAGAGAGTTAACCAAGTAAGATAAGTCACGTCTCAGTTTGATCCTCGGCA
The DNA here is from genome assembly GCA_013368495.1 of Paragonimus heterotremus. NCBI lineage: Eukaryota > Metazoa > Platyhelminthes > Trematoda > Plagiorchiida > Troglotrematidae > Paragonimus > Paragonimus heterotremus. The sequence continues at coordinate 4,529 of LUCH01000413.1, forward strand.
TCAATAAAATTATCGAGTATGATAGCCAAGACCTCATTGGACTAGATTAACAAACACAAGTCTGCTTTCATTTTGCATGTAAATCGAAATTCTTGTTGTCAGATCCTAGATGTTCGCACCAGGAACAGTGAATGGCATTTTATCAGCTGGTTTGTTTAATCTATATTGCCAGCACTAATTGGTACTCAGAAGCATGCCTGCGAAAAGTTAAAGCGCACAGACTTGTGCAGGTAAATGGAATCAAACAATGTTAACTTTATCAACTAAATAATCACTTGTATAAAATTTCAGTCTTAAAATTATAGTAGACAGGACCTCTCCAAATTAATCGATTGTCAAAGTATAATTGAAACGCTCTTAAAAATGTTTTCTCCTTATTAACGCCTAGCAAGATTGGTCTTCTTTTTGGGTGGCTCAATTTGCACATGCTGTATTGTCCGTTCCCATGGTCCGTAATTTGAAAACACAGTCAACTGTGAACCAAGTGAAATATTTCAGTGGAAGGTGTTTTTTTCCATATAGGGTTTAGACCACCTAGGTGTGTTAAAAGTTGAGGGAACCTACTCAATGTTTTTAAGAGAAGCTGTTAACAGAGGTCATCATAACAGGACGTAACGTTACAATATTAGGATACTGTTTTCTCGCTTTTGCAGAGCACTGACGGTATAGGTACGACTGTAAAATACTCTATAACTTACCAGTGAATGTGAAAAGTTATGTGAAACAAAATATTTTGTGGGTTGAATCGATTTTTACAATTCCCTTGCGCGCATCCGAACGTCCGTGTAAAACATAAGGCACGCCCGGACTAAATCGAACATGTCACTCCAACGTTCGAAGTATCTGCTGGAACTAAGGTGAGTTCATCGCCATTGCAGATCACGTTTTGGCCCAGAGTGTTAGCTGATAATCGTAAATCACCGAGATGTTCATAGATTTGAGGAGCAAACAATTTATAATGCGCCTGATTGCAGTAAGTGTTGATTGTGAGTCACTTTGATGTCAGTTCTTCAGTGTTGTTATTTTAATAAAGATGGATTGATCGAACTATCTGTTGCATCACGATTAATTGAGACCGATCATGACATCCGATTTTTAGTAAAAATCGTAAGCGATGATGCGTCACCCAGGCAATTCATATTTTGCCTTGTTCCCAATACAATGTTTGATGAAGCCACATATCTTAGCGTGTACGTCACATGCGGTAGGCTTGCCTTTCGGCCGTTACACTAAGCTCTCACTGAATTTCTGGCCAGCCATAAGAGTTACGTGGCTGTTCTGTTTCTTGAGGAACCATGCATGTTTGACTTGAGTGCCAGCGCGTACGTACAGACGTTGTTTCTGGGACGGACTTACAAGCCCTTTAGTTCAACATGATTGAACATGTATTCTGTTTTATTTCGGTTACAGGCCTAGTACGTTTGATCTGGCTTCATTCTTGTAAAACTTGTGTGTGTGTACAACGATTAGTGATGATATGAGGATGAGGAATTCATCCACTGATGTGGTCGACTGCGATTGGCTACTGCTACTAAAGTTGTAGATCCATGTTTTTAAGCTTCCTCTCAGATTTGCGTGTGTACGGTTTTAAGTGATTTCTGATAAAATGCAGACAGCATAGATGCTATGATTGTGTGATTGCACCTTTTATTTATAAAAGCGTCATCTACTAGTCTCATTGCGTAAAACCATTTCTAATTGGGTGAAGGTAGACTTTTGGCTCTAAATCTCGTGAACAACATGGTCAGTGCGTCAGAAACTAAAGTAATTATTGAAAGAAAGTTGCAAAAGCGAACCTCAGAAAGAATACTTATCTGAACAGGTCACACCATGATATTTACGCTAAATGAGATAGTTCAGTACAGGTCGACTTAAACATGCGTAACCTGTTATGGCCTACTCAAGCATTTATATGGTTGCCAGCATCGTGGGACAGTAAACCAGTCCCTTTTGTGCGGTCGGTCAAAAATCGATATATACCCCTCGGATTCAAATAGAGCCAGCTTCTTCCATACATTCCTATTGTGGTCAGTTTGACGAATACAATCAGGAAGTTGCCAGTAAGAGTTACATCTGAGGAGATTTTCTGTCCCATAGATTGCCTCCGGTGTGTTGATTACTGGAGCTCAGTGGAGACAAGTTTCCACCACATTTCGCTACTGTGAGTACGCTGCTCACGGAATGCAAATACTGAACCGTCTTCAATGGCTTGCAACTGTCAGATATCAGTTGCAGCTCACTGAATCTATCGATCATGAAGTTAAATCGACTGTGGCCTTTACGGACGCCAAAGAGTAAACAACCACACGTTCATGTTTTGGTTTGCATTTGTCAATAACTTCATCAACGTTGTGATATTCATATCAGAAACAATGAGGTCAAAATCCTCTATATCGCTTTTGCTCAGGACAATGCTGGTGTAGTACGAACTGTTGTAGAAATACACCGGTGTATTCCGTCGAAAAACATCCGAATTCCTCACAATTGCCTCACACCCATCGTCAAACCGGTATAACGAATTTCTACATTCAAAACTATCAACAGTTTAATGATTACTTTAGTAATCGGAAGTTAACCACAGTCTCATTCTACAGAGTAGGCAAAGACCATATTTGCATGTAGACAAGATTTTATGTGAAAACACATTTATTGAATTAATTCGGTGCTAAATAAATTGACATTTATCATTGACGAGCTGTAACATTACCCGTGAAACTGTAGGATGTACAGTAAGCTATTCGACATTTGCCTCTTGAACGTGATTATTAGATATAAGTACAGTAAATAACTGAATCGTGTTATAGCTTGGAACAAGCGTAGGCACGTAAACCAAGATTTGGCGTGCTTTTCAAATGTAAAATCCACCACATTTCAAATTTGTAGTGGAAATTCTGAGAAAAATTGTATTCACAATAAACTGGCTAATTTTTGTCCTAACGTTCCAGCTTTAACGAGGAACGCACAGTCACTGATACAGGAAGAAAACGAATTGTAGATCGACACAATCCGTATGAAAACCAGAACAATCAGAAATGCTTGAATTTCTAGACAGATCAATTCTCATAGTTGTTAGATACAGCTTCTGCGAACGATTTCGAAGATCACATGTTACTAAAATTTGAACACTGACTGCAACACACAACGGAATGTATTGTCGTTTAAAAGCTACATTTGACTATTATGGCCAAAAACAGTCCAGTTTACAAGGCTTACGGTGGTTTTCAAGGGATTATCTTTGACATGTAAACAATGATAAATGATGTCTATGAAATTAACATGTAAGAACTTCTCTTCTTATCACAGAGTCTGGTATGTTGGAACATAAAGTTAACCGGTGGCTGCTGGACAAATTGACTGAACTGAAATAATCTGTAAATTAGAAAGTCAATACATGCAGTGAAACTTCGTACAGCAGTTAGCTAATCTGGACTGAATGCATTTCCACATGGTTGATTTCATAGTAAACGCAAGCTACAGTGCACACCTTGATGGTGAATCTTCTGCTCTATACATGTCTTCAAGTCCCATCCCTCCTTATTCTTTCACCTTTGGTTCACAGCGTTCTCATCTTCTCCTGGCTGTGGCAGATAAGAGAACAATGTGAACCACTAATGTGTTTTTGTTCATGCTAGTCAAAGCATAGAACCGAGATGCTTTCGATGGTTTCAAAATAATTCATGTACTATATAATTCAGTGATGTGTTGAACCCAGCTTACAAAATTGTCTACACACTTGGACACCTATCATCGAACCCCCTTCCGTCAACGTAGGCCAAACGATCAACGTGTTATTTTTGTACGTCTAAATTTCAGTTAAACAATATGCTGCATAAGAACTTCATTTCTCTTAGAATCTACCCATTCTGGGAAGTGAGAAAGCCTGACGTGGTCAATATGTTCAGGCCACAGTTCAACCAACTAACACAACTACATTTCTTTCGGTCAGTTTCCAAACTCATTCCTAGTTGTATCCTTCCCTCTGTTTTTGTTCGCCTTTTGTTACTTAGCCATTCGCAAATGGGCAAATCTTTTCTATCACCATGATAACATAATGGGTTTACCTGTTCAATCAAGGGATACTGACGAATGTTTATAGTTACATTCAACATTCTTTCCATACATCAGGGATCGTTTTCTACACATTTGTGAATCGTCCGACGATCCTTATTTTTCGATCACACCTAATATTACTGTCACCAATAATTGGTAATCAGTACGTAGTGACGAACAACCAAACAAACACTGTGCGAACAACTTTTCTGAAACACCACCCTCGGTACGACAAATTATTCTTACCTGGTTCGAATCCTTTGCTTTCCGATAGCATATACACACTAGATGAAATGTTGGGGTTTATTTTTTACTATTGTCAGATAAGCAACAATGACTGAATGAACAGTACAAAGCAATTTGCATAAATCTCACTAAACAACTGTGTATAATCAGCTCATGAGAAACACCGGTCTTCAAGGTGTCGTGATAAAAAATAGCCTTGTCTAGAAGCTGATGGAATCTGTATTGCGCAATACGTAACTATTATAAAAACAACCGTAACTCTTTTTTGGCTTTGACTGGATTATTAACCACGTATGTTTATTTAAATGAAAGACGCTGAAACTGAGTTAGGCAAAGTTATTTATTCTGTGCAAGCTAGCTGATCACGAAAAATTTACAATGGAAAAGTACCTCATCCTACTGTCCTGTCATACTTTGATTTGTTTCCAAGGCATTCTCCAGACCACCGATAACCATATTTTTAAAATGTTGGAAAATTTTGAGATCTACAAAGAAGGCCTTACCGGTCTGCATGCTGAGACATAAAACGTACCACTTACAGAAGTGGGGACGTATAAGTGATCACAAGTCTGATAAGTCCGTCGAGTCTGACCGCGTCCATATACATTTACTACTTTATCTGTTCCTCCATTTCACAGCGGTTTCCCAACTGAACTCTGGTGCGTCAACTTTGTTGGTTGAGGCAGGCTGAAACATGATCGGTCAAAGGCTGTCATTTCACAACTCTGCTCGAAACTGTGCGCCAAGTGTACGCTGATGGGGCTTTCGTGAAGTTCCATTGCTCTTATGGTGATTCTTCTGTATGATAACCACCTGTGAGCAACGAAGACACTAGGTGAGCGTTCAAGGATTTAAGTTCACGTAACCAAAATGTCTTGTTCAGACGCTGCGTCTAGCCTGGACTGGTGGTCAGACTGCGCGAATCGATCAAGATGACAACATGATCTAATGGACTAATCAAACCGTTACCGGTTAACAGCTCTCGTCATTTAACTTGTTCCTCGATATAAAGTCCAATTTACATCTCCATTAAATTACAGCCGAGCCACGAAGAAAATTCAGTAGACGGGCGCATCGTATCGATTGAATGACACACGGACCTGGGGTTGGAAGTCAGAAATAGATTTTCGAAACGATGTATCTCTCGGGCAAACTTTGATGCATCTAATCACTTATGCGCTGCATTCCGCAGGATTACATGGCTAAGTTCAGTAGAAATTGTGAAGCAAACTAACCAAACCAACAAACGCACGTAGTATTCGGCATTCATTTTCAGACTAGTCTGTTTCAATAGTTGAAGTCGCAAGAGGCTCGAGCATAACCGTCACCATAATTGATTTGCGCAGCACCACTTTCACTTCCACTTACACATACCGTATCCAATGTAAACCAAGATCACTCCGACCGAAAGGTGTATGAATGAATGTTGTGTGGTACAGGTGACCAATGCTGGTTAAGCAATACGGTGAGCCAGTAAGAAGGTAGAAAACTTTATCTATCAGAAACAAAAAACATCTTTACCGAAGAGAGTCCATAACGTCTCACAGTTTATGGAATCAAACATACTGATGAAATCCATGGACAGAGCTTAGAGTGGCTGGTTGTGTTCACTACACCTCCTTTGAATCTCGTGAGCAGCATACACTACGCTAATCCTACTGCAAATCTCCTAGAATTCACCGTGTTTCCTCAGGAACACTGGTCTCAAAAACTTTTGCATAACGTCGATCCAGTTGACATCTTGTCGGAATCTTTCCAAAGCAACTCAGAAGACTAATGCTACCATAAATGTGACTTTTGTATTCCCCCCCTCCTGAATACCTCTAAACACAGGTAGAGCATGAGCATCCCTAAACTCATGGTAAACGGTTTTCGCCTCGGACAGGAAGTGAACTGGAGAAAATCACATTCAGAAGCTGAACTACTATGCTCCGAAATTTTCTTACAGGCTCTACTTCTAGAAAGTTTTTCATTATCCCTCTGCACCCTTTGGTGAGAACAAAAGAAACGTCCATATCTTATTGTGTTGAACTGGTCATAGTTACTCATTCAGCAGTAACTGATTGGTTTAGCAGGTTACCAAATTGCGTGCACCAGACTTACTTGATGACCTGTGGGTGAGTGCACGAAATGCCAATGTCTCTCCAACCAGGGCCTTATCAGATCACACGGATGGGATTAAAGTCCGTTTAAACGAATCATATAACTAGTTATGCTGTCAGTGGTCAGTATACCATTGTAGTAGCTTGTTCTTACTTTTCCACTAGCCGGGCGTGTTTCTACTAAGCCGGTCGGCATTTTGACTGATAGGGTTGCCTGTACGCACCCATTCCTTTATCCATTCGGTTATTATTTCGTGCATGTAACTGACGAAGACGAAAGAAATGTTGTTCGAGCATAAATTTTACATAATAGTTTTAGACCTATTCATATCGTTGTCCTCGAACCAATCCGAGAATTTCTGGTTTTGGATGCGGACCGTCTAAAAGGCTACCTACCACATTTTTCTACAAGAAATGTAACAACTTACTGTAAGAAGTAGTGGATATAGGAGTGGTTTTGTGACAAACGACAAACGAGCACTGAATCATCATCTTTGCCCTTAAGTTCTTTCCACGCTTAACACGTCACTCTCTGGATGACCTACAAAAAACGGGCTTGCATACGTACGAAAACAGTTTGACCCTGAATAACATGAACCAAGATACAGTCAATCCCTCCGCATACTGGAATAATAGTTACTTTGCGAATGTTATGCTGTCTTCCTAGCTCCTATTCAATCATTTGGTGGTGGTGGTTTCGTTGATGGATCCAGCTAGCTAATCAGCTCTCTTTCAACTTGTTTCATGGGGTGGTGATAGCCAACTCGCGAATAGAACACAGCTGGAAGAGACGGCCGCAATTGTCATTCACTGCACTAATATCATGGAGTCCGAGGACTGCCAGACTGGTGGCTGAGTCGCGACCAAACCATGCGTTGGAGTAGACCAGAACAGACAGTTCTTCATAAACCGTTACCAAACAAACTGTTGAATAAGCTGATCCTAGAACTGGTGATTAATGTCATCGGCGTTGGATCAGTTGAACCGATTTGATGAAGGTTGTGCGTGAATGCGGTGAAAATTACATCAGCAGGACAGATAGGTGTCTGGAATTGAGGATAAAAGAACACCTGCCAACACGGGTTCAGAATGTGACGGTGCAGTCCACTTTCTTTCGTCCTGAGATCAAGGTAACGTCCGGCTTCATCTACTGCCAGGTACGTGCTGAGCACCGGTCATTGGACTATTCCCGAACCGATATTCCGGCTTATAATACGCCATACTAGTCCGCGTTTTTTGCGTTTCGTTGAATTGGTTGCAAATAGTCGTCTGAAACCAGCAACTTGTACACAGAAACAATTACATATATCATTTGATTTTCATGGGACAGATAGTTTTGCGCCGTCATTCTCCATACCATTTGTCGTTTTATTTCTTCATCCTTAACCCCACTGTTAGTCTGTGCTTATCTGTTCTTGGCTATTGTTATTTATTTCCGATTTGTCCATTAATTTTCATGCCCACCATTAGTTTTTGTAAAAGATAATGTTGATGCCCTCATGATAAGCTGGCTCACAATAAAGCATACAGCCTTGTTATTATTTCAATCTCTACCGTCTTTTGTTTAGCTCGTTTTTCATCACTTACGCATACGTGTGTGTTGTACGAAGATTCGAAAACGGACAGAACTTCAATGCGCTGGTTGCGTCCTGAGCTCTCATCAGACCAATTACATATTTTGTGTAGTTAGCAAAATTTTTGCTTCCTGTTGGTAGTGTTCGGCTGCTAATATCATAATTCCTCTGTCACTCATACTTTTTTTATGTATGCAAACGCTTGAGAATACAAGCTGCTAATTTTTACCTGTAATCTCAGCACAAATGTCAATGTTCGATGAAAACTTCTTGAAGCTACACTAACGAAAACAAATTGCTTCATTCATCCCAGGTCGTTGAATACTCAACCAACGTGCACGCAAACAGTTAGTGAGTCGTGTGTGAAAGTTATGTAATTTTCATTTCAACCAACATTCCACGTAAAAACTGCCGACTGCCGCTGTCCACTATTTTGTCCAAGGATGTGTGGAATGGTATAACAAAGATCTAGCAGGCAGTAATTTACGAACTAAACAGAACGTGGCCCACAACACAGCAGTGTTTAACTAAAAACAAAGGGGCTTTCGAATTATTAAGACAGCGAACCGAAAAGATATGTGAGTGTTTGAACGAAACAACGTATACATTCAGTCATTTGAATTTTATTCTACACGTGACCGTTCTAAAGAAATTCCAGACTGCAAGTCTAACGTCCATGACTGAATTATGAAAAAGTCGATTGTTTACCAACTGTGAGTCTGAGTAATTGAAACCAATAAACTGTGTTAACTAGAAGGAAATAGGAACAGGGCTGTTATATTGAGGTCAGCGGGATGTACGCTCTTCGTTCATTCCAGTGTTATGAACTTCTGGTCGTGCTTTGCACACTCTAGCCGTCTTGGTCTCCAATCATTCCAATCGACTGATCAGGTTGGTTGTCTTAATTACGGTGAGATGTAGAGATTCGTTTCACTTTTCCGAATGTCTTCGTCTACGAGTTTATTGTTAATAGAACACGTGGAGTTGCTATGCCATTATATGTGATTTGTAATTCACCAATGTGCTCAAATTTGGATGACGCATGTAAGCTAAACATTCTGGAATGTGCTTTCCGATTCTTATACGGATGGTTACGATAATTCAGTCGGCCCTGGTGATGCTTATTTATATTCGTGATTGTGGGTTCCATTTCACGTTGAGATCGTGATTCGGCACGAGTTGATTAGCAATCGATCTGGTGCTCTCTTGTGTGTGGTCTAATTGTGGTTACGATTTAGAATTATTTTTGTGATTTACTGCCTCCTTGTGGTATCATACTTATCGCTGCATACACCCTATTCTTCAACTCTCATTCACACCACTTAGTCCGAATATCTTCTCATATTCACAGTTGAGACGTTTAAAAGATTAAATGACGTGTTGTGTAAGCTCCCGCAATTTAGTCGGAAAGCATCGTCTAGCTGCGGCAAGCCCGTTCAGTAAAATGAAATGGGAAATTGAACAGGTGTTGCAATAGCTAGAACGTAAAAAGCAAAATTCATCCTACATGGTTTAAAGTGAGCATTTACAAGGCCTAGGTTGCTTTCGCGCACCGGTCGAGATCACTCTGCGAGTAATCGCTTATCGCGGATTGATTCGTTTACCTAAACAAAAGCTTCAGCAATCTAATGTTACTAGCAGGTTAATCTTGTGTTCACAGTTGTGTCAGAGTTCTTGGTAATATTCCAATAAGACTGTCTGAGACCAGCACTAGATAATTCCAACGCAACGTGGGGTCTCCCATTGCTCCTATCAACTTACAAACTAATTCTCCTACAGAAAAATTATTACGGTGGTTTCGTTGACGTAATTTGAACACCACGCACAAACTTCACAGATTAAACGTTCGCATATACATTTTCGGCATCCCTTTTTAAAATGGGACACAAAGCTCGAATTTCCCTCTTGTTAGATGTCATTAGTAGCATATATCCACGTGACATCCAAGATTTGTAATCCAGTCTCGTTGTCATGAATCAACTGCAGTGGTGCCTGTGTGGTCCATCTCACATTTTCTTTCATTTTTCATTATTACGAGGTGCACCGAGATGCGGGCAAAAGAGCTCGGTCATCCATTGCACAGATCTTGCAATTTCAAGTTTACCGTTCAATTAGACATCATAATATGAGTGAAGTTTCATATACCCACTGACTGAACGATGTTCTGGTTCTCTTAACTACGGACTGATTCAAGGCACTGACTTAGGATCTAACGACAAAGTAGTTGTAGTGGTCAGGATGAGTTACTGAACAGGTTAGGTAAATGCGAGTATAATTCACTAAGC
>LUCH01000413.1:18537-79205 GCA_013368495.1 Paragonimus heterotremus
ATTGTACAGGAATGAAACATCGTTCGCAAACAAAAATAAGGAAATCTCTACATAGTTACACCGTACCGTTTTGGGAAGAACTACGCAGTAACAGCTACTCCATGCGTCATGCCTACCACGTCTATTATCATGCTATCGCTGGTTTATACATACTAAGACAGGTGAGGAAACCGTCATATTTGACCACGATACCATCTCTGTAAGCTTCGCGCTACTTTGAAGTACTGAACTATTAGACTGTTTACTTCGTGTACTTCCGATACAGATCATATGTTGGCTGTCACAGTTCATATGTTCCTAGTTTGAAACTTAAAGAAAGGGACAGATATGGTCAGGCATGTTGGACTCACTACGTATTACATCGGTACATAAGTATTTTTAAAATAATCCTACCAGTGATGTTTTGTTTCAGTCAGTCGTTCTTCTTAATTGTTCTGATAACACTTCGTAACTGAAAATGTTTGCCTTGATAGCATGATATGGATTAGCTTTCACGTATAATCAGTAATCATCCTCGAGTTCCGCAGATCAAAGAATTGGAATTAGTGGCACCGATCATCACATCCTATCACGTCCGAGCCAGCCTGATAAATCGGCCAGCTAGACAAAAATATAAAAATAGCCCGAGTTCGCCGGACTCACCCAGCAGTTCACGTCAGTAAATATAGAGTAGAACTTTGAGCACACCTTCCTGTTCTACTAGTTAACGCAGATGGGCAGCCTTAGTGGCTAAGACGTGTTTCATGAAAAACCAGTTAGTCTGGCATTCGATGGTTGGTACTGTATGGGAGCCAGACACAACTTTGGAAACCGCATTGTATCGCCATTGGATATATTTGCAGCCGTACTAAAGATGTACTATTGATAATCTGTTTGCGATTTTCTGCGTCCGCAAAATTGTCTGCCATCTGGAGTGCCTACTGACGCATCCTAACATTGTTTATAGTTGAATACGAATGTTTGTGAATAGTATTTTCGGTAACGTAATAACCCTTTACTCCGTGAGGCTACTTCGTATGATGTTTTTTTTATAAATTAGACACCCCTAACCTTTGATCCTAGAGTTCACATTCACATAAACTGTCATGGCAATTCTTTCAGAAAAGAAACTCAATCCTAGTGTTTAGCTGGTGCTAGAGATCGTTAGTTGTGCATCAATCTGTATTTCAATTATGAACATGTTGTTAAGGGTTGTTCGTGTTGGTCCCTGTTCCAGTAACTTCACAAAGGTCATGACCGAATTAACCTATCTAAACTATCAGCTTCCTTTGTTTGTGAATAATGTTCAAACTGCTAGACTGCACCAATAAAAAGCCTAGTAAGCGTTCTGTTAAATCCAACGGATGATACTACGATTGGGATTTTTCAAATATTGGCGCAGCTGTTGTAATTTGTTCTGAGCGCCCGTAATTAGTATATTTGAATGATAGGAATTAAGTGGCACCTACGTTTTTGAATAGAATTGATTGATATAGGTGAAACACATCGGCCAGGTTTGAGCACTCAACCCTATATGATTACACATGCATTGATGATGCCACAGCATCTGATAATGAAATGGCGAGCTACCATCAACATTATAATCATTCCCAAACAATCATTAAACTGCATGGGTGCATAACGCGAAAATCCCCCCGTTGCTAGTAAACCTTTGCATGGACCAATACTATCACGCTTGGGCAATTATTGCCTCCTTATAAATGCCTGCGTCCAAATGTCCTTTTCTTAATGATTAAATCTGGATGACCAACTAATCATCTGCATTTTTAGACAACAACCACGCACAATGGAAAACGGATGTTACATATTTTTATAACCTGTGCCGACGAGCGATTGTGAAAAAATTTACCCACTGTCAGAGCTAAAAAAGAAGAGTGTAAGCAATTATTGGGTGAATATCTGCTGAAAAAAATCAGATGTAGAAATAAAACGACTTGTCAAAAGAACAAATGACAGAAACGGAGGGGCACTTGAGAAAGAACAATCAAAAGTGATGTAGGAGAATACCAATAATAGTAAATACATGTGGATCAGAAATTTATCAAACCATCCACTGCCGAACAGTGAACAGAATGCCCTTAACCATTTATTCGAATTCAACATGAATGAAGCACAAACAAAAAATACATGGCAACATGATGCAAACAATCAAATTCAAGGGAATATTCAAAGAAATACATCATCCAGCTCAACAACTTGCCAACCACCTATGAGCCACGAAAGACAGCCTAACATCTTCGCAAAATCGATCATAATCAATCATGGAAACATCATCCTACCAGCTGACTGGGGCAGAATGATGGTTTTCACGGATAAAACATATGACACGGAGAAAGAAGAGCAGTTTTTCCAAGGATACAATAAACTACCGCCTAATCAACGCTGAAAAAACTGACAAGTGTAAGCGGCACTTCAGTGAAGAAACTAGAAGCCATGTATCAGGTAAGCAAAAAGGAACTTCAAAAAATGGGGGCGAATAATGCAAGTGGTGAGGAATTCTGCGGAACACCAAAGGTGTGGAAAGATGCTACCCACCTGCAAACAATAATATCTCCACGATGACCACCAACATAAAATTATGCGAAAGATATGTTCAGGGAGTTGGATATTTTATCAACGGAGCAGAACACACCGGTAACAATGTTCAACAATTCCTATAACTTAAAGAGAAACCTGAGGATAGTGGAAGATGAAGCAATGGTTCCACTTGACCTCAGAGCCCCCTCCACATCCATGAACCTTACCTTGTTCAGAGAGGTAGTGTAAACACAACTACAGGAAAACCAAAAGCCAACTGAGTTCCTGAAACCCGAGAGCATATTTAATATCATAAAGCTACATCTACACAAACCACAACGGCCGGATTTATGAAAAACTTTAGAGAACTGCAACAGCTTCGTTCATGTCACATATTCGCAAATGAATTTATCACACATAGGCTGGAGAACAATGCGCTGATCAACATCAACCCATGAACGTCGATACGATGTGTTGATGTTACACTGGCGAACGGTGCCTCAGAAACGAAATACAAGAGCCATAAAAAAGTTTCCGATGAAGTGAAATTTATCATGAAGAGCGGAAACAAAAACCAGCTATTTTTGGGATGCACTAATCAACCACAGACCTGAAGGAACATTGAAATCCTCAGTCTACAAAAGAGAAATACTGGAATATTCCCCGGTTTTCACGGCAACCACCTAGTCTGCTATAAAAGGAACTGCATTGTAAGTGTGTTCAGAGGTGCTAAAACACGCTGCAATACCACATTGCTTCAAAGGGAAAAAGATATGTGACCGTGTCAAATATTTTTTCGCGTTGCATATACATGAATTTTCGTTATGCGGAATCTGCTGTAGACTGAAATAAACGTAAACACTGTGGAACAGCCAGTGAAGCAGATTAGTTTATTATCCGTCAAAACCATATCAGAGGTAGCCATAAGATTGTTATCAACACACAATAACCCTTTTAGTACTGCAGATCAATGCAATCTAACGTAGATTACTCTCAGATTTAAAGGAACAGCTTAAACACACTGCCGTAACAAGCACTGTCTACACAATCCAAAGAAGTGAGTGAGGACAAAGTCTGTTCAGTCAAGATGGGCGAAAGGTTCCTACAAAAACTACATAAACGCGAGTTAGTCGCCCAGAAACGTGACCAATTGCGCCGATCTTCGTCCATGAGAAGCAAACTTGGAACACAGTCAATCTGACCACCGCACAAATCTTCGTTCGGACAAGCATCAAACGGGCGAAAGAATTTTCTGGAATCCTTGTACTCGATAACCAGTCCAACAAAAACTCATTGAGTTGGACAAAATCTGCCTGCCAGTGTGAGGCAAAAGCTTGAAGAAATAGAAATATTCTCATGTCCAAATGTTGAAATCAATGAATAGATCGGCTAGAATGAAACGTATCGGTGATCAAATGTAGACAACCAACCAGATCAAGAACCAAAAACGAAGTCAAGTGACAAGGAATGGCTAATAAGACTGGGTCAAACTGCCATAGTAACAGGGACTGACTAGCCAGAATAGGTAATCGGAATTCCGGTCAAAAGTTCCACACTGACAGGACGTAACCAGTCCAAATTCTGGTCAGGTTGTAATGTGTTTTATATTCAAGTGATGCATCATGTTACCGAAGTTAGCTCTTCATCATACGTGGAGTTATACCGCCAATTATACTCACGGTACAGACATTGCAATTTGCCTAGGATCCCAGCGGCAACCGATATTTTCCTGCCTGCTTATTTTGTCCAAAATTTCGCCTTCCGCTTAATCCAGGAGAACTCGAACCAACTTCCATTTTAACGGATGGTATATTGTGTACAGATGTGTATGGTTTTTATGAATAGAATTTTGTTAAGATTGTTTATCGGTGAACGTTGTTCACCGACATAGTTATTAGACAACAGTAATATTTACCACTCAGTTATTTGATTTCTCAAGTCGCTAAACATCGTTAGATTCACTACACGTTCCATACCTGTCAATCCCGCCTAGCTTTCATCTGTGACCCATTGGATTATAACAAGGAAGATCTATGCAATTTTCACATACGCAATCAAGTTGGAAATGTCGAGTTTATTGTTTCCCACATGTTAGTTCCTTGCTGCTTTCTACTGGGATCTTCAGCAAACTGAAAACCTGAATACATCGAGAACAGTTTCATTTATAGTTAGTTTTCTGAAGTTGCTGGATGACAGTGTTGGTCACTAAATTTTTGATACATCTTTGGCCGAACCACTAAGCTAAACACAACTCCAAAACCTCAGGTTGGCAGAACTGAGACCGCCTCCATAAACCCAACAAAAAGAACATCAAATTCTTTGTTAATTACAGTGTACTTAACCACTAAGAAGGACGTTTTTCTTCAAAATTATTCAAATGAAATCAACTAGCCACTGCTGAAGGTATCAGGATGTAACTCACGCTATAGTGTACGCATGGGCTGAGTTCGATGGTGCAAACAAGTTCTGCCCAGGCTAGTGGTACTGTGGTGATGAATCTTTGAACCTTCACGTTTCAAATGATGGGTCAGCTTAATAGGCTAACTGTAGCTACGCTCCGCATCTAACTATTAGTTTACCTGCTTGTTATCTTTTATTTCATCTAGTGAGATTCCGTCTCAGAGCAATTATCACAAATTTGAATATCATTTTGATATATATGCAAGTACAAGCTCAAATGTCGGCAAGGCGGTTTCAACATACATCATTTCAGCAAGCTTCCGGTGTCCACTCACCTTGCTTCGTCCTCCTAAGATTTGATGGAAATTGATCTGAAATGGAAGTCTCCTTGTAACAGCACCGGAAGTAATTCGCATGAACGTGAGAAATAAGGCAAACAGAATGGTAATGATCAATCCCTGTGATGTGAACTGTTGTAAAGATTAGAAAACACTGATTGTGGTTGTTCACGAGGTCATCTGCTCATCATAAAACGTCGAATGGGAGCTCATGAGCAAGTGTGAGTAGGTGTGATTGTGCTTAATTACGGATGACCAGACATGCTGTGTATACGGTTCGACGACACTCAACATTCTTGCTTCTAAAAGCATGTAGTTATTAACACACTTTAATGGAAATAGCTATTGTAACTAACCGAGTTACTAACAACCGGAAAGCAGTTCAAAAAGACGTTCATATCGTAAAATCTTAGTCACTTGGCAACTGGATAAAGATGCGATGGATGTGGCTGAAGCAACTGCTAAAAGTTTTATGCATTTTTCTAAAGCAGTTGGCAGAACTGATCGATCAACTCTCATTCAGAAGTCTCATCTGCAAAACGCCGTCAAAGCGTACTTGTGTAGTTTACTGATCGTTTGAAGCTTAATGCCATAACGTAATAGTCAGCGGCGTATTGGCTGATCAGTACTGTACTAGTAGTGGTGTTTCATAACAGAACCATTGTTGTTAATACTGGTTCTGCTAGAAATCCAATAGTTTGTCAGCTGCATACTGTTGACTGAAGACTTGACATATAATAAACGATAACACAGCCAGTCAGAAAGCACAAACAAAACTGAGCATTTTCGCTCCGTTTGTCTACGGCTTAATATATTTGGCCGTGAAATAGAGCATCTTTGCTACTCACAGTATACCGTAAACTTAGTCTGCGGTAATAAGATGACAGCTACTAGGCGTGTAACTTACCTCTAAGCATTCGGTTCGGGTGATTCGTCTCATACCAGATTCTGTTTGTGTATCAAAGAGAGCTAACGTTATAGTGTTGCTACCTAATCGAATGTAATGAAACTATCACCATGGGGGCGTTTCAACGGAATCCACTGTTTTACCAACACTGTGAGATGATCAATTTGACTTCCCCTTCACACTTGATGAGAACTTGTTACATAATTAGAGACCCAAAGTCGTGCAACAGAATGCACCAATGCGACTTTTCGTGACTGTTTTTGAACATGCTGCCTAAGATGAGTCAGTTTTCTATTAAAGTAGTACATCAAAAGTGACGTAAAACTTACATAGATGATCCATTGATAATCCTACCACCAGTGATAAGATATGCTGGAGCGTAGTAAAATGTACCACCTCAAAAGTAGACAGCATAAACTCCAACATCCAAGCGAGCCACAAAAGATACAGTCTACATTCATCAACTGTGGGAAGAAATTCACTGCCATACACTACCTGAGCTTGTTGTAACAGCATCATCGGTTGATATGATCAAATGAGGATTTGGTTCACACATTTAGGACCCTAAGCAGGCATTTTACATAACTTTATAACCAAAGCTTTCCGGTAGATTGAAGTTACTTTTAACCTTTACAATTTTGTCGTCAATCATTTGTTTGTTTGTTCTGGTTGCATTCCGAAGTGAGCTTGTAACATGTTTGATTGAAACGTGGATAGTTCCGTTCTTCATTTTACGTTGTACTCTTAGTTGCAGACTTCCCCTATCCATTTCAATTCAAACATGCTGAGATTTCCAGCAGTTTGATCAATACTGCCGAGAATCATCAAAAATGCATCGAACGGTAAGTGTAAAACAAATCTAAACCCGAAACACTGAAAGTCATCATGCATGGTTGTGCAATATTCTGGCCTATGATTGTCACCCCTGGTGAGTTCAACTGAAGTAGAACTTATTCCATCATTTGAAAAATGTGTCTTCTTCCACCGTTGGCAGTGAATGACAGAAAAGCACCGGCTTACTAACATTTTGCATTCATTCAGTCAATTTTCAAACTTGTTAATGCACACTCGTTTGATGTCTTATATCAGCATTTGTTTCCAGCTCGGTCAGTTTAAACAGCGGTGAAATCCTACTAAATATAGCATGTTGTTACTTGGTACCAGCTAAAGCAACAACTGTAGTAAATTCTTAAACATTAAAACAGAAAACGTACAAGTAAATCTCAACGGAAAGAAGTGTTTCTTTTGACTAATACTAACCTGTTGGTTTTATCACAACCAGCTGCGTTTGATGAAAACAAAATGGGTTGTGCCATTTTAGGACGAATGCAAACGACGCCTCATTAATAAAAACGGCAAATGTTCGATAGAATTCATAGTTGGAATCATATC
The DNA here is from genome assembly GCA_013368495.1 of Paragonimus heterotremus. Classification (NCBI taxonomy): domain Eukaryota; kingdom Metazoa; phylum Platyhelminthes; class Trematoda; order Plagiorchiida; family Troglotrematidae; genus Paragonimus; species Paragonimus heterotremus. Next base: position 26,092 of record LUCH01000413.1, read on the forward strand.
CCAAATTTAGCACTCTGTTAGTGTGTGCCATTTCTAAGATTCCTCTATCGCCCCTTTTTGTGGACACCATCTGCGTATGTGATTCAATAAGGAATACAGATAGAAGTCTATATGCTATGTGGAAATTTACATAAATATAACTTCCGAACACCAAACTTTTGCCTTCTGGTTCCTGTCGACTCTTAACAGATTGACAGTTAGATACTACGTTTCACTCTCTTTGTCTGAATCAATAAGTAGTGACGAACCAATCAGGATTTATGCAATTTTGCACTGTACTTGATAGCGCCAAGACTGTTTTGAGTTTTGCAATAAGATTAAATCTGGTTGACAGACCGGGTTCAATTCATTATACTCAGATTTACTGAAGGCGGGTAAAATTCCACTTTTAAATCATCTACCCGCACCTTGAATGAACAGGTCTTTGGGAAATAAGACTAACAGCACATTTTGATTTAAGATTAAAGGTGACTGAACGTTCGTTTGTATGCAGTCATCCACCGAATTTTCACTCAATATACCGCTTACAAACCATAACTTACTGGTAAACCTTTAAATATTATAGCAAGAACCGGTCGTAACTTAGAATGGAGATAATCCGGATCGTATCAAAAAAGACTAAACTAATGTGAAAATAACCACTGTGGGCAAAAGGGGAATTTGTGAAAATTAGTTGGACCTGTGGAAACGTGAGGTAATACAGAAACATAACCGCAAGCCTGCTCCTAATTCCCTATTCATTACCGGCTTCGGTCTGCAACAACCACACATTAACTCGTAGCCATAACTGGTCATTTATCGTAAATTGCAACATTTGACCGACATTTCCAGTTTCCACTATCTTTGAGTAACAAACAGACTAATATACAACAGAGAGCACGCCAAACCTGCATTTGTCTGGCGCCGTGCACACCACACCTATGTCAATCACAGGCCTTATTGTGACATATTACGTGGTGTGACTGTATACGTGTCCACACCCTGTCTATCTCTATTTGTGTGTCATATATAACTTGCATGTTTTACGTTTGCGACCGATGACAGTAAACAAAATGTTAGAATATCGTAACGTACGTCTTCTTTCTGCATTGATCTCATTGTGATTGTTTGAAATAAGTCAATGTGTTTCTCGAGCTCGACAGCTCTGTCTAGCTAAGTGTGATGGTAGCAACAGTTAGTTGGACATTACAATAATCCGAACGGTCAAGTTGTGGGCTTTCGAGTACAGAATGAGTTCCAATTCGGTGGAGTTATCTTCTTCCCTTGTGTAACCATTGTCCAAAGTAATATGACCACAGACCAAAAATCAGTGGTTACAGCTTAAAATTATGAAGAGAAGATAAAGTACCAAAGGAGAACGTGTAGTTTGAGAAACTGTTCCAGATCGGAACTAGGCAACTACGACTGCATGATTAACTCGGAATATACGGACACTATATTTAATTATGCGTAACGCACGAATACTTTAAAACCATCTGACCAGCGAACGACGATCACCGGAATACCTCAAATTGTCGACAGTCACAAGTGAAAATGATGGCTGTAAAAATGACGATGTTGGAATAGATTTACCATGATACAAAATAGTGTTGGAGAGAATGGACTTCAGACTAATTTGGGAGTGACACTGCGGTATGCACATGATGTCGTTTAGAAAATCTTGATGGAAAATCACTTTTCTTGGCTTACTGCATCTGCTTTCTGTAGTCAAATGACCCCTAAACGATACAACCAAGAACGAGGCATAAATAAGAACAATTTTAACTTACATGAACGTCAACTTCCCAATAGGGCGTTATCTTTTTCAGCGCCCTTTCACAACTGTTTAAAATTTCGGGTCAATCGTGATCCTACTACATGAACCAGTATACACTTAGTGAGAACGAAGGGATGTAGTACGCTATTCGTACGGGAGATCAAAATGTAGCATATCCGTTGCAGGAAGCCGGCAAGCACACAGGTGTACTACGGAAAGACTGTTTGAGACTGTCACATGGAAAATAACCGAAAATGTTGTGAAAGTGTAACATAAACAGAGCACCACTGTCCAAATTTACAGAATTAGTCAAACCGACTATTACTGGTTTCATCATGAGACACTTGTGTCCTGGTTGAGGCCGATCGATGTCACAGTCCTCCGTTGAAAAAATAGTTTAAAAATCGAGCCTTATGACCGGGAAAAAGTCAACTAGCAGGTCCATAAATTCGGTGGAATTATAGGTGTGGTAGAATGCACCACAATAAATAAGTGTTGTAATAGACTCTGAAATTATTTGAATAAGAACAGGTAAGATTCATTTGATGATCAATTGCTAGGTTACTGCAACGGTAAACTGGGTTATGTGGGGACTATTTGATAAAGTGATCTTCGAAATCCGATCATCAGACTACTTCACTAGCAAAAAGTGCATTAAATTCATCCAACAAAACTACACGATGTTCATCGCCCAGGATGAGATAAATCCGTGAACAGAATGGCCGTAGCACTTGGAGTACAATTTGGTTCCCTAAGTTTTGACCGTTATATGAGTTAGTTTTATGTACGAATACAATGTCCAAGGGAAACAGCAGTAGTAATGGTCTGTTCGATGCCTTCAGAATAGGAACTGTAGGTGTGCGTTAAAAACCGTGAATCCTTTGACTCAAGTGTAAGTATAAAAAATATTCCAAGTATAGTGTTTTCAATGAAAATTAGCCAAATAAACTATAGGTATTTTTATTTAACGTAGCACACCAGCATAATTGGTATCTTTCTGAATGGATTTCTATACTCTCAACTGCATCCACGGGCGTTCACTAAACTTCCTAGTTCTTCCGTTCTTCAATATCCAGCTAAGTGACTTTCTAGTCAAATGTTTTCTTTAAAAATGGACGCACAGTTCAATCAATAACTCTTAATAGCATTAATGTTGTTGCCTATCCATCAACTAACATTAGTTCTGCTTTAGATGAACTGAATTAAGTAACCATCACTGTCGGAAGTGAAAAATGGAAATAACTGTCAAGTAAAATCAGATGATCATTTTAGGATGGGCAACGAATATCATAGTTTATCTAGACAGTTCGTTACGCAATATAACGCCACTTCCGACTCATACAAAGAGGACCATTTAAGCGGTAACGTGTGCCCCTAATGTGTTTTCATTTGAAGGGCCCAGAAAGACGATTCTGTGAGTTTCGCTTTCAGTCAGTGCCGTCTAAGTAGTTCTAACTGATGATCAACAGAAGTTTTAACCGGAGCTATAAAATGACCAGTAGGACGACTGAAACAGTGTGTCGGATTTACGGTATAGTTAAAGGGTTAGGTTAGTATTTTTGTGCATTGACGTCTGCAAATTAATATTGATCTATTAAAAGCAGTTGTTAGTTAAATGTTTAAACTTATTTGAATGTGACAAAATTCGGTGGTTTTTTCAGAACTCCTGATATGTCGTCTAATAACCAACTTTCTCTTAAGCTGGTTCATACCCTGGTTAGATGGCAGCAGTTTAGGAATGTACAATTACCACTACGATTCTGATAGCAGCAGTAGTATACACTGTTGAACATCCAAATATACGGGACAACGTGCGAAGCACAACCAACGTGGTAAAATCGTGCCGTTAAAAGTCACCTCCCTCGTTCATACGTCTATAGTTACGTGCGTACATGAGCTGAATGGTCATTCATATGTTTGCTGAGATGTCCGTATGGTCTTTTACGAATATGAATCATCCATCGATCACCAATTGTCCCTCGACTCCATATGCGACAACCATTTGGCTATCGGCTAGAGATTGGAGAACAAGCGAGTGAGCAGAATGAGAAAGTAGGCCTGTAGATATCCTGACATGAACAGTTCAATTGTACGATGATGCTGATTCAACCCATGTAGGATGGTATCACATCAACTTGGAGAATCGAACTGGTCTATCATAATCGTACCTTCAATGGTTCAAGTTGCAAGAAAAGTCGTCACCAAAATGTCCTGCTAGTGATATCGAGCTCTCCAGCTTCATGCAACGAGGCTAGTGTCCACTAATCGACACCAACTCGGTACTAATATACGGAAAAAATCGATTACTCCGGAACATATTCAGTTCGGATAGTTAATTTTGACGTTAAGTCGTGCACGGTGCCTGAGGTATAACGCAATCGGGGATACGTAGGCTGTAGTGGAAATGGTTCAGCCAAAGATTAATCGATGCACAACAAAGAACACTACATCAACCAAGTGCGACAATTATGCGCCGACTGAGCGATTCCACTATTCAGTTATTCTCAACAGCGTACAATGTACGTTTGACAGATAAGGGCTGGACAATATAAACTACTTAGACATTGTCTCTGACTAACAGTACATTTCATGTTAACTTTACAAACAAGAAAATCGGCACTGTTTTAATAAATCAACATAGGTGATCAGTCTATCTGAATCCACAAACCACTGTGAGAAATCGTGATGGCCGCTTTGAGTTTGTATATCATCTTCAGAATCCCGGACGATATCACATCGCCCAGACCATATCAACTCGAGATTACGATCTGTGTTGCACAATACAAGTAAATGAAACATGTATGTGGCACCTATGAACTGTGACAAGATTGACTAACAATAGGTCCGGACATTTGTGTTTCCAACTGCCCGTTCATCGTATGGTTTTGCTTTACTCGGCGTACTATTTTAACCAGAGAGATAACAGAACAGACACAGTACACAACTGTTCAGTTCAGATAAATTACTGAAATGCACTACCTCAGTGGCAATCAATCTCGAGCTGGACTTTAATATGGATGAACTGCCACTGCGGAAGTGCCACATAATAAAGGATTGAAAAACAATAGTCACCAAGGACCTTGGTAACCCACTGTCAGTCCAACAGGACTTTTCAAGTGCAGCTCAAAGCATTTCTCGTTACAGTGAAGGCCATTGCCATCTAACTACCCAACTCCATTCATGGGTTCAACAGACATCTGTCTAATTAGTGTGGTAACCACCAGTCAGTCCGGCTTTCAATTCATTCAAATTAACTTCCGATTTTGTACAGGTTAACCAAGATTGAACAAGAGAGTACTCTCATCTCGTTCAATGCTTAACCAAAGAGTAGTTTGCCGTTCAAAATCAGTAAAGCATAGTTAAGCAATTATAAATATTCAAAACGACGGGAAAATAAATTTTCGTAGAACATATTCATGCGAAAAACAGCTGATCGATTGTTGATCGTCATTTATCACCAAAACGCAACCTGCACCTTATAAGCTCCCACTTGAGGTGGTGATGTGTGATCCCCATCGGCGATACCTTATTGAACAATAGAGAAACTGGACAATGATGACATTTATCTACAACATCAACTGATTCCAGTTACTGCTTTATGGTCTCATTCAATTCGTTCATTCGTTGGTTTCATGATATACAAACACATCCAACAGATATCTTGTAGATGTGCTCTTAGAACGAAACAAGATAGCCTCCCACAGTCTTAACGAATTGTTGTTTCAGTGATGGAGGGACCAACCGGAATGTAACAAAAAGCTAGACGGAAGCGACAAGAAAATTGTGGGCACAACTCAACTGATGTGGAACAGTGCTGTCGTTAAGCCTCAGGTATTTCATTTTGTCAGGTTTCGGGCACAAATCACGCGACGCCGCAGGTGGGGCAAGCGGAGCACACACACATCACACCGATCGAAATTTCGCACAGCTGATTGGTGGTCGTAGTAGCACTGTTCAATGACTGCGTGTTTTAACTGATCATGTGGGATATAACATGTTCAATCCATTAGGTTCAGGTGTTCCGCCACCATTCTAGATGCAGTGACGTTTCGTAGACTTTGATTACAGCTGAATTTGATGACGCGAAGGTTTTAACTCACAAAAGCCTAGTAAATGTATGCAGACGAAACCATAGTGATGTGCGGGACAGGAGGGACTGTGTTCAAACAGAATCCGGAGAAAAGAGTAATTCATCCGTGAAAACGAGTAAAGATATGCTTACAGATGGATTACAACAGGCAATCAATTGAACGAGAAACAAACCGATGGTGTGACAGCAGACGATCGATTTTATTTAGTGGAATAGAGTTTTCGAAGGAGACAAACGGTGGAGATAACATCCCTGGAAAATTCAATATGAATATATACACATATAAGTAGAGTGAGGGGAAGCAAGATACACATGTTTGTGGAAAGTGGCAAATAACAGAGAAAACGTAAAAATGCGGAAAGCGAATAGGAGAATGTTCACATGATCTGATCTCAATGAAGAAACACAGAAAAAGTTACATTAAAAATGAAATCTGTAAGAGAACAAAAAAACATTGAAAGACACCGGTGTAAACTTTGAAAGCAGTTGATTGACCATACCCAAATGGATAGTGAACAAAAGTCATTGGTTCCAAGAAAAAGTGTATACATATACCGTTACAAACCAGTCTTCAAGTGAATGAGGAAAACGTTACATAAACACACCAAAAAAACAGACAGATCACATGGTTTGTTGCAAGCAGAACAAAACTGGAAGCAAAAAATCACATTCACAGCACAAGTGGGTAGTTGGTGGAAATAAACAGCTATAAATTAGGAACGACACCGGCGTATGATAGATACACGGCAACAGACTATCTGGTAGACAGACCAGACTGACCTTCTGCCTACTTGCTTGCCAAGGCATACAATGATAAGGCTGATATTTAAGAAGATGCAATGACAGATGTATTCGGATCTGGAAATGAGGAAAAAACATCTACTAACGTAATACCAAATACTATGCACAAATACGGTTAACAAAAATAACTTCTAATGTTGCTACTGATCATTAACATGCTCAAAATCACATGTGCAAACAGAACATAACGGCTACCAAAAGAGAATGAATCCCAAGGTTACGTGAAGTTTTTTATAATGACAAAAAATAAACATTTTATTTACATTTGACTCTGATAAACGGTGGATGATGCAAAACGTAGAATACTGTTCTACCTACGAGCGGTTTACCAATAATGAACATACGTAAACAGTACTGTGAATACAACAGTGACGATATAATTCTCACCTACCAGCAATGGTTTTGAAGTGTTCGATCTCTTGCCATATAAGTACCTTGAATGTTTCTTTTGGAAAATTGTCTGCTTCATGGGTAAATGGAACTTTTGCGACGGGCTACAAAGAAAAAATAACTTGTCGGTTGATATCAGTTTGTAACGCAATTGAATAACAAGCACATCAGGAAAAGGATTAGTAGCATCAAGCATTCAAGAGATAGATTATATCCCAAAAGGAATCATAGGGCGAATTAAAGATATGTATTGTGTTGAGTGCAGACAAAAATAAAAGCTGTCTTGCATTTACAAACAATGTGGTTCTTGATGGAATAATTGAACATATTCCTGAATCCACTGAATACTGCAATCACGTTCACTCGGTGACGCTTAACTTGGAAACTATTTGTAATCCACACTACTATATTATCCACCATCTATAAGCCAAAGGTAATCGATTAAAGGTCATCAATGGTCGCTCAAGCGTCTGCATTAGATGTTAAATCATCAAACTTGATTCTCGAAGGATCCCTCAGATTTCATCTTCGGTTGACAGACAACAGAACGTACCACACAACCGAAAATTTCGTTTCTAAAGTCACCGTATGTGTCAGTAGGCATGAGAATGTGTTATTCATGTGCTATATCAACCACGACCCGATAAACACATTTGGAATCAATTCAAGTCACTTCGTATAAATTAACAGGTTAGCGCTACACAACAGTTACCTGGCTTAATGGATGGGATAAAGAAGTGAAGTTTCCAGAAACCTAGTTGTACACAAGGACTGTTTGACGCGAACATAACTCATCGGCGTATGCACGTGCACTTGCTCCGCTACCCAAACCAAATGTATCACAACAAAATCCAACAGAGAAAGTTTACTCGAAACTCATACTAGAACTCATATAACAAGTGGCATTAGGGAAGGATACAGTACAGGAAACCACAAACAACAGACCTGAGTAATTACGCTAACTTTCAACGGACGTCATTCTTGCCCTCTGTGTCAATACAGAAGGTTAGCATGTCCAGAACTTCAAGCACATCGGGTATAAACGCGTCAGACAATCCAAAGAGGAGCGCATTTAGAACAACGATTACATCCAAAAGATTACACACCATGCTAATGGCTGTTTAGGTATGCTTCGGTAGTGAGGTGAGATCTTGCAAAAAAGAACGGTCGAACTACTTCATGGTTGTGGTGCTGCCACCACCGCGAATAGAAAGAGGGCTTCTATCATTCATGGAACAAGCCGAACTATCAACACATGCGGTTGAAAACGTTTTGGTATAATTCACAAGCCTGATGTAGCTTTCACTATATCTATCGCGTGCAACAACAAACAGAATCGGATATGTATATTCTACTCACCGCAACCATGAGGACGGCTAGCTCTTTATTGTCGAGTGAATCAAACACTTGAGCCATCGGCTCCTCGTAAGAACTTCTAGAAAAATCCTATCCGCTGCAGGCACGCAGATCAAACCTTCAAGTCATAAACTCTGGCATGGCACAACAAACCAACCCTCCGTTGGACTATCAAAAGATAACTGAAGTTGCTGTTCACTCGATAAAGCTACCATTAAATCAATCCAGTTTATCGTTCTACTCAGCTTCGTACTGTTGTTCGCACAGAGGCGATAGACTCGTAAACGTAAAATAACTAATTAGTATACGAGTGGTGAGGCTGTGAGGAATACTTGCAAAACAGCGGTGACAATCAAGTTGTTGTAATCATGCCAGGCAAGAATGGAAATAAATCGCAGGAGCCGTGAACAGTCACTACGAAGAAGCGTGTTCCGAGAAAGTTGTATGGTTTCTACAAATTCGATAAATTCCTCAAACAAGAGCCTAACAATATTTGTTTTCTGTACAGCAACAACTGGTGAAAACCAAAGAGTAAGTTGGCTGAAGGTTTACTCAAAGGTAGTGCGCATCATTCGTTCGAAAGATTAGATTGTGTAAAAAGACAGTGATTGAAGGCTTTCTATGAGAACGGCGTTGTTCAACCATCTGGCAGAATGTGAATACGTGAGCAATGCGGCGACAACAAGTGAGAAACTTCGCATCTGTTGTTCTTGGGATTCATTTAGTTTACGAAGTACTATGGTTGCAAAAAACGTCGAAACAGTAGGAATCAGGCTAATCTCTGTGACTTACAGAATAAGTGTGTGAGTCATTGTTAGTGATGGGAATGATGTTAGCCAACCCCCCGTCAGCCGAACTGATTTCATTGCCCTAGAGTTTCCGAAACACAGCCACCGGCTCCGTGAATAAGGCCGGAAACCTCATTTAAAAAAGGCTGGGTGTGATGTTTCAGGAACCTTATATCCAGCTAAACTTTGTTGTCAAGGACGAAGAAACGTCAGCAGACTGAGCACAGTGAGAGTACGGAGGCGCAGTCAACAGCGAGGGTGACCAGTTGAAATGCCACTGGGAGTGCGCAATCTAGCAGTTTAGGCGTCGCCGCAAGTTAAGGATGGGTTTGCTGGTAGCATCTTAAATTAGCTCAGTCACATCTGCTTTTTACCACTCATTACTCGGAAGAGGAGGAAAAGATTCTGATAGGCCCTAGTAGCAGTGTTTCGATCCATGTTAAGAGCGCGTTGTGTCCACCAGGCTCCGCAATCCTCTCATACTTGCATCCGAAGTTGCAAGTGAGTAGCTTTGCGGACTGAAATGCACTCATTGTTGGATAAAGTATTTCTGCAAGCATCAAGAAGTTCGAGTAATCAAACAGAAACTCAGCGGTTGGTATCTGAATGAGCAGTAATACCACAGAAGGTATCATCACATTTGTGCGTTGCAAGCTGTACATGCGCCCAATGTACTTCAAAGCAATTCGGTGGGTGAGGACACAGGCTAGATGCGAGTGATCTCTGGCAGATGTAGAGCGTTTGTATTTCTTCTAATTTAAGCACATCGACTGGGGTATGACGAAGAAAGGGATTCCCACCACAGCGCAGGGCGAATTTGGCACACACCAGTACATGATCACAGCCTAGATTGACTTATAGACTGAGAAGTATCCATGTCACCGATATCTGGCGGCTATGTTGTCTATCTGTGTCCACGACTCACTTGGAGATGGAAGTCGTCAGGTGGTGCACAGACATCTAGGAAGCCGAAAATTATTACATGCCAGAAACAGATCGTTAACGTACATAGTTGCAACAAACGTTCGTCGTTGTCAATTCGATGAGCACTGCAAGAGTGCAGGCGACCTAATTCACACAATTCAGCACTCAGTCCGCCTGCTTGTATATTCAATTCTCTAGTCAGCATTACAATGTCCGTGCGCAGCTGGATGCAGAAAGTTAGCCACCTGATGATAAAAATTTCCTTCGTCAGTATCCTGACTACAGTACACGAAAGCGAATGTTGCAACAGTAATCAAGCAGATTTGTGATTGACATCTTCTATACTTTCGAGTCCGACCGCGCAAAGACGGCTGCCAATTGGTACCCGTCAAAGCAACGCCTTCACTGCATACACGCTCGGAGTAACTGAATCATCGACTTCAATGATGGCTTCATCCGTGGGGTTTCCAGACAAACGTACGTTCGACGTGCATGGTAGAGTGGTCGAAGTAGACTGGAGTTGTAGCATTGCGTCATAATCTAACGAGAAAGTAGACACCAACGACAAGGGTTTCCAAAGTATGTGAAAGAGTTAGTTGTTAACCTGTCTGTACAATTATTAGAACATTGAATGCAACAGGCTCAAGTGTTGTCCACATGATGAGTATAAATTTGTGTCCATCGGGTAAAGAAGTCTTAGTGTTTGGTAAACTATCATCCTGGCTGAAATTCATCACGAGCAGCAAATGAAGCAAGTCTCCAGTGTATTCGAAAACGAAAATAAAGGTCATCAACGAAAGAACTGTTCAACAAGAGCGAAAAAATGAGACACTAATTTAGTGAGGTAAGATGTAACAGTGTAGCAAAGCCGGTTGTCGACAGCTTGGCCATGAACCAACGGTAAGAACAAGAAACAAAACTCAACATTAAAGTAGGCCAGTAAGTTCGTAATTGTGGGGGCAGTTACACTTCTCGGTTGTTCAAGTGGAACGAGCGGGTTTACTTGAGGGGCCCAACCTGGAGACTTTGATTCAAAAGAAACCTAATTCACGGAGCGGCGGGGTGAAACACGCGGTTCACAATCCCTAAGGGATCGACCTCCAAATTGGTGCACACTGGAGCACATTTGGAAAGGAAGAAACGACTGATACGAACAAGTCTCGCCGACCTGATAAATGAGTTGAACATTTAGAGAAACAGTTCTAGTGGTTTGCGTTAAATCATATGGACGACGGGAACAGAGAGACCAATGGCAACCTGAAAGTTGGAATAAACTGTGAGTAATTTTCAACTCATGCCAATCAAAATCCTTAGTCAGCTATTAGTAATTATTATTATCCAAGTCCACTGAAGAGCTCGTGAGAACTGCGGTCTCTGAGACAAGACAGAGTATAACTGAGCATGCATCTCGGCAAACAATTCACGTAATTTCCAGGGTAAAGTGGGCTGCTATATTGCCTGCCAGAACGAATAAAGTTTTATTAGTTAATAAGTCTTCGTAAATCAGCCAGTATGTGATTGTGTGTCTGCTTGTTTACGCATAGACAGATCACGGAAGTAACCAAAAACACCAGACTCTCTCCACATCTAGCTAGCCGGAACGATACGCACTGTTCCCATACAAACACATAAAATGGCTCGACCGACCAGAAAGTCGTAGGCACGCGATTTATAAATGGATACACGTACGATGCACATGTCACGTACATACACATGCATGTTTGAGTGGATATACACTAATCGTACGGGTGTGCAGATAACGGCTAGTCCAGCTTAGGATCCCAAATTTAACAAGCCAGGTCACAACCGGTTGGAATACGTGTGTTAGTCTGCAATTACATCAACACGTTATTTGCAAATGCAAACTGATTGAGTCAACTGAGACGTATTGGGGACCGATTAAACAAACATAATACACCTTTGTACACATGTACAGAATACATACAAACAAACCCAAAAGAGAGGAGATCAGTCTAATCAATATAACAACATGGACGATGCTAATGTTTAGCACTGCTTAAAATAAATTTGATTAGAAACAAAAACCAGAACGGTTGCGTAGAACAGCGTTGGAGACAGAAAACTCTTACAACGGGAGAAATGCAAAATAAAATATCAGTGTAACTCACAAGTTACCTTTCTTTAAGAGATGACATCACAATATGTCTGCTATCATACGACAGGAGCAGTTCAAGTAGACGAGGTTCGAACTGTTGACTTAACGTTAAGCTGTTCATATTGTACCGATTAATTATTTCAGACTACTGTAAAATACGTGCAGAATGCTTTATTGAATAACACATACAAGACAGCTGAGGTTGACGGAATGTAAACATGTGCAGTTTTTCACTCTTAAGTCAGCATGCAATCAGGAACAATTTAATTTTTCTTTTGGTTAATCGAGCAGAGTTGGTTGGAATAAAATAAAAAACCAGCAAGATTCGTGACAGATTCGGACTAGACTGTTAATCTTACGAGGCTTTCCTATAGTGAGATGACTAACGGAATTAGCATGTGACTCTGCAGTGTGGACTGACAGCCAGAGGTAGAGTTCCTCCATTTAGTCTACCGAGATGTCACTAAGTCATATACACGAAGATACCCAATCACAACTTGGGTAGGTTTGTCGAAAGGGGCAATCACAAATTATGGCAAAACTAAGTGAACAGTACGCTTATGGATTCCAAAATATACTCACCTCGTCTGTCGGGTCATAATATTGTTCCAAATATGGATGAGCCAAAGCGTCCTCGACGGAGATCCGACGGGATGGAATGAAACAAAGCAGTTTGTCCAGTAAATCAAGAGCTGTCAATGGAGGAAGAACATATTTCACATGCCACAGAACAGGAGAGGGTGGAAATTGTGGGAATAATCGCGAAAAATTCTATCGACAAAAAGCATCTCCATTTTGTCAAAACTGGTTAGGACTGTTACAGACATGAAATGAACACGCACTCCCCAATACGAAGCTCACGGTAGGCAGGAAATAACCAGTAACAAAAAACTGTTCTGTGCTGCCGATAGGATAAGAACAATCATGTGAAAACATCACAGTTATATATATCCATTACATGTTCAAGGGTGACCTGTTTTCAGCGGGCTACCCGGTCTGTTTAGTGACAGGTCAGTGAAGCTGGATTATGTGCGCTTAACTAATTGGTATGTCGTGAGGATGACATTGTTGAGCATGAAACAAAGGAGTACTCTGTATTAACTTGCCGTGTAAACAACATTGTTTCAATTCTCGTATCTTAGGGCTAAGTCGGTCCATCTTTGGCTAACTCTCCTGAGGATGTGAGTAGTAGCAAGTGTAGGTGTAAACCACCTGTAATCACGCAGTGATTTTTGACGGACCTCTATTTCCAGCTATCCACTTATGACCTCTTACAGATTCATAACGCCGCAGCCATCTCATGGCACTGGTTAGATGTGTTCAAAGATTTCGTTAACCAAACCATGGGACCTGCCCGCCTTCACATTCCAATTAACTGTCAAATTTCCTGGTCTTTTCTGGTTTGTAAAACGAGTTCGACGAAACTACTTTGGATCGAGTGAGTTGGTGACTGGGTGAATGATTGGTAATCAGCTAAGTCTATTCAGCTGACCGGTACCATGAAGACAGACAGGTCAACAACATAAACATGTACAACGTATCCCGTAAGCCTAGATTGCAAATTCACAGGCAGACGCCTCAGGTAACCGCGTCTTCACAGCAAAATAAAAAGGTTCACCTGCGAATCATTCAGAGGTACATAACGCAAACATATATCGTACACTTCTTTCATCAAGTTTATATCAGAGAAGCACTGCCTCAGTTAACCGCCTTATTCACTGTGAATGAGTAAATGACTTGCCTTTGAACACAAGTGATAACACATTCCTTCTGCTTACCCAGTTTGTAGCAGTCCTTTTACGCAATAAACGATCAAAACCTACTGAAAGTTGTGAGCTGAATTTCGCATCATCTTGATGAGAAAAGATACACTGAAACGGGACAATGGACGCCGGAAAGTTACCAGACTATCCCAAATTGTTACAGGGCAATCAGGTTAAGGCGCTGTCCCAATGTTAACTAGTCACGTGAACCTCTGATGTCTAGAAAAACGGATATGTACCATTATCCAGTCATATGACAGGAAACTTGTCGACAGTCGTGTATCTGGAAGGAGGGGAGTGAATTTACCGACATGTGATTAAACTCCACATGACGGCCACATCCTTTTACATTTGTGCCCCGTCCATGTCTTGCTACAACGCGAACTAATCCATTTAGAAAAAAGAGATTTTGTTGTTCCAGCAAATACAGCTAAGTATAAGAGGTGTTGTTAGGTGGCGCGACAGATCTACAGTGAATGTAATGTGTTATTTGAGAAAATCGGAGAACATCGTGCAAGTGAAACGAGACGAATAAACGGAAAAGTTAGTTTCAAATAAAACAGCTCAAACTGAGACTAAAATTCAACGTTTCCAAAAGAATCATGCAATGAATGCACATAAACACCAGGACTGAGGCATAACAAAATGAACGCTGGTTAGTACGAACTAAAAAACAATATTATTCTGGAACACACCCGTGACATTTTCCTTATTTCGGTCATTAGGAAAGTCAACTCGGGTAAATATGATGAGTGGTGACAGGATTAGCATAACTTTCAGAAAATGATATATGTTTCAACCAACACGTCAACTGCAGTCACTAGCGCACCGTACGTGGATCATACTCGGCCGCTTGAACGGGTTAACTAGCCACATGGGACGATAACCAAGAGTCAGATTCATATGTTCCAATACAGAAACACTTTCTGCTACCTATTGCTCTTTCACATTTGCAAGAGAATAATTTTCCAGCTCAAATTACGACGTCGTATATGACGATGACCGAGACGCAAGGCTGGTCGGCTTGCAATTTGGAGTTCAATTTCACAAAACATCTGTAAGGTATACTGGCTTGATAAAAAACAGGGATGCAAAGCTATCGGACAGCTAAAGTGAGGATTAGTTTGAAGCAAACATACAGCTAATGCACAAATTCCTATAGCCCCTAATCAGAAGTATTTGCAATCGATGTGTGGAAATGCCGAAGAGAAAGGATAAAAACGTGTCGTTGTATGACTTGGCAAAAGTAAGGTTCACGTATAGTTTTGTACGGTTACTTCTCTTATTTTTGCGTACACTACTTATTCCAAAAACCACTCGAACATGAGTTCGATGGCTGCTTGATAAAACGAGTTATGAACTTACTGCGAAAAAAATGACTGCTTTCAGCCATATAACAAGAAACATATTTTAGAATATCTGAACCAAAATCGATTCTGTTGACGCCAAGTATATAGGGCGTCATATG
Organism: Paragonimus heterotremus; assembly: GCA_013368495.1. Lineage (NCBI taxonomy): Eukaryota > Metazoa > Platyhelminthes > Trematoda > Plagiorchiida > Troglotrematidae > Paragonimus > Paragonimus heterotremus. The sequence goes on from LUCH01000413.1 coordinate 41,544, forward strand.
ACGACAAGTAGATTGCTCAAAAGGTCAGTAACACAGTGGTGTTTGAAAAAAATATTCTTGGAAATATATCCGGCGTTTTGGTCACAACGGGTAACCACCGTTGTCAAGACGATTTCTCAAGCGTGACTACATGAGTAAAATATGCTAGCAGGGAACTAATTCGATCACGTGGTGGTGGTTGGTTGTTTATCAGCTAATCATCATACTTAGGTCCTGTCCTCTGTGTATGTACGTGTTTATGAGGTCGCCCGTGGTACTGACAGAAGTAGTCTGCATGCTACGACCCGTTCCGCCTTCACCAGATTCATTCTGAATCGCGCTGTAACGGTTAGTCAGATACATAGCTAAGCGAATCTAAACGGGCAAGGGACAATCTCATAAACCCAAACATATGCATACAACAGCGTCTAGACTCGTAGATGTTTCAACAGAATAAATATTGTCGAAACTCATCATCGAAGTGGAGTCACAAAAATGTCTTAGTTTCAACCGGTTACTTGCTCCCAAGATGTGTGCATTATAATGATGAATTCCTGTGTTTGGATATAGAGATATCTCAGTTAAGTTCATTTCTCTCTAATCTTCCATTTACGAATAAATGTATGGCGTCTAAACAACAAATAAAAATTAACGGTTAATCAAGGTGTGTTTTGTCATTGTTGATAGTGATTAATTATTGCTACCTTTAGCGCTGGCATATGGATAGAGTTGGGACCATGGGACTTTCGGTCTGAAAGGCAATTGTTCCAAATAGGCACGTGCCTAAAACGAATAATGAAAAATTACGGTAACTGTACAGAAGAAAATTAGGTGATTAAATGAGACATAAAACGAAATGGAATGTAACTTAATAAACAATTTATCAATAGACAGAAATACTGGAGAACAGTTTTCATTTAGCTGGACCAAAATGAATGTACATGAGAAGTTCTGTGAAGTGCGGCTTGTCACAAATGATACGAACGTTATGGACAACAAATGACTGATAGCACAGTAATGAAGAACGTTCTCTGTGTACACAGTATCATCAGGCCTTGCTGGTCACTACATCTACAGTACTGACCAAATTGAATGGGAACAATGGATGTAAAAAGCATATAGCAATCAACTTCCTTAGGTTATACATTAGAATTGTCCACGTCGTTTAGATATAGTTCAAAATAGCACCAGCTCGAACCAGTTTGATAGATCACTTAAACATCATTATTCTAAAACCAACCAAAAAATGGACGTGAATCGGTTACACAAACGAATGAAAGTTTCGTAAAGCAGCGGGCGCCAGGTGAGTTCTATCACTTGAAATATGGAATGGTTTATTTGGATATACAAAATAATCGTTGATAAGCTTTAACAACTGGACAACGATATTTGTCAGTTAAAGATCAGACGGATAATCAAGTTTATATTAAGGTGATATTTTCAGTATATTTTAACCCACCCACAGATGGTGACGTGGTGAAGCAAAAACTGAACAAAAGAACACAAATAAGCATTTGTTAGTAAATCAACTGGAAAGTGGCTGAACACTCATTACTCTACTACGTCTTAGTGGCCTCAGTGGTTGGATGTACTTATTCAGTTCGTCGCCCATTCACTTTCTAATAAACAGAGCAGCAATCAAAACCCGAAATCAAAGTGAATTGGGATTAAAACAGGAAACTTGTCACGAGCGAAAATTTACATAGTTCGCACACTTTCACAGGTAATCAAATCCCCAAACAACTAAGTGAAGGCATTTGAAGTAGTATTGCTGTCCCCTCGTAAACATTGTTTAGTGATGCGACCAAGCGAGAAGGAAACTAAAAGCGTCAATTCACTCATTCACATCCCTAACACTTGTGGGTCTGTGTGTATCAAGGCAGGATGAAACTGTCCCTCCACTGGTTGGCATTATATTTGTAACAGGTAACACGCCCGAATCGGTAGAAAACGAGACTGGCAGCATGCAGACTGCATGATGCACGAACTGATTCGATTTGTCTAGAACCAAAAAGAAAACACAAAGAGGAGGGCGCGAGTATTTAGTCAACGGCTGAACGACCATTGACTAGAGAGACCTGGACAGATTTCTGTTCAACATGGATCGGTAAAACTGATAACAAAACAGTCATTGTGAACACACATGATAAGTTGACCAGTACGCCTAACCAAGAACATAAAACCTGGTTCTCAATGCTCACGAAGGACATTCCAAATGGGTCAGCATAAATGTAGCAACACTGAATAGGCTGAAGAGTAGCCGTACAATAGTTATATGTTACCAAGTGTTAATAAAATTTAGTTTTGAATAAACAATTGGAATTATAATAAATTATATCGCCAGGCGGGTATTCTTGATACGTTTAAAAACAATGGAAACGTGGACTGACCTTGTAGTTGCTGATAGATTCCAAATCACTTTTGCAAGGAGATCCAAGGACCTCCAAAATCAGATTAAGTTGATCAATATCTGGTAAACACAGTCAAGGTATGTCAACAAGCACTATGCAATAAACGGCAATATGACAGACAGATTAATGTATGCTTTTCAGCCAAAGATATGGTGAAGCTGAATCTCACGAGCTGATTCATATCGCACATAACAATCTAGCTAATCATCAATTGAGTCGAGACTGAACAAGTGCATAATTTCCTGGTGTAATTACAGCTGGTGCCTGACGTCCCCTCGAATAATATGCAAACCAACTGAATCAGTAACGACAAGATTGAAACGGTTGTGATAACTGAAAGTCCATTGGTTGACTTTTACATGCAACCGCTAATCTTGTGAACACAAGACGATCCGCCAAAACGCTTTATTTCAAAAGACGGTACCTAGATACAGCGACGTCTGGTTGACGGTACTGATTTTGAGAAGTTGTGCAAATAGTGCACGTGTAACAACTTTGTGTTCGACATGTGTCCATCACCTAAACACTATTACCTATTCCAACTTGCTTGTGACGCTGCTCATACTAATCTGTCAATTTCTGTAAGCAATTTCTCCTAACTGATTGTACTGATAGATGGCTCGTGTGGGACTGTAGTCAACACCATTTTTTCTTCATCTAGTTTTGTGCATCCAGTCATTCAGCTGCGGTAGTTGTACTAAGACTAAAAAACACTGTCAGTGTAAACAAAGCTGGTCTCGTCGATGATGACAGGGAGTTCTACTGAGACGACGAAGTCTTAGGTTAGAACAACGCCGATAATATAATCCAGTCCGATGATAATGCATCGGCAGAATAAAAACAGCTATACTTGTTCTACACTAAATAATTTGTTTCTCGATAGTAACTTAATTTAACTTGTCCATTCTAGTTTAGTATTCACCCTGAGGCAGATGTTCAAGGTGGGATGCAGTATTGTGAAAGTCCCAGCAACCGGTGGAGTAGATCTGTTAAATAAGACACTAGCAAGAAAGTAGGCATCCCATAGGAAACTCCGAGCTTTTGGTTACTGGAAACAAGTTGTAGCAACTCTATAAAGAATGCCTTTTTGGACTTGATAACGTTTTTGTACTCAGATCAAATAGAGCTTACATCAGAAACAAGCAGACCTTCGAGTAAGACAAAATGGTTACTTCTAAGTGAGACTGGTAGGAAAGAGACGCACAAAACTTTCCCCGCAGAAGTCTTTGTTCCAGAGAAGAAAAACTAATTGAAAACCATCCACGGTTTTTCACTGAAATTCTGTTTCTCAAGAGGACCTATTCTGTTAAGTTGAGGAGGTGGCCGGACACTTTCAGTGTAATTCAAAAGCTGGGGGTAAACTTTGACGTGGCAAAAACCAGAGTCAGATATCACCGTCTCATTCAACGCGCCAACGAGCCAAACAATCTTCTCACTGTCAAGTTGGTAATATTTCTGAGTCATTGGCTTCAAACTAAGTTCCCGAAACAATCCCAAGCTACTGTTAATTTAGAGTCTCCGGGTGGGGTCCCTCAAATCAACCCAGTAGCACGAACGACCGAGAACTATCGGAAGTTATCGTTGCTCCGACAAACTGATCCGCTCGTCATCACCTACCTCCTCCTCTGGTTTTGACGTTTATCTTTTCAAACCAAGACACGTGATAAACATTAGTCTTTTTAGTGTCCACATTCAGATAAATTGGTTAGCTTGGCTGTTTTCTGTGTTGAGGAGATAGGTGTGTGCTGTGTCTCCCTCTTTACCATCCTAGCCTTGGTATACATTTAACATTGATTTTAGCGAATGAATTAGCTGTTGTTTCTCAGGAACTTGGGGAACGATGGAGCCGAATCTCGCCGTCAAGCTGAAGTGTAGATTGCACTGAGCACCAAGTCAAAACAGAGACTGCTCGATCGGATCTCAGTAGGTGGTCGTTTGTGTGCCGTCAGACTTACCACTTTGGTCAAAGTTTGTCGACAGAGACCACAAAGACGTTTATTCGTTATATTTGCACATGCATTAACAGATAGTAGTTCACTTCTTGAGTTTCAGAGAAATACCAAACACTCGGATATGGTTGCGTTGGCTGGTGATATGAAGGCAAAACTCGTTCGTCACACTCCAGAGGAAAAGCGGTTAGGTAGCATGATTAGTGTCCTGGAGAAACTCATCGGTAATGGCGATAGGCTAATACAAATTCGCGCATCTCACGGACTCGGCATATCGAGTTTCGCATTTTAACACAAACGACGGCAATGCGTTAGGTAAAGGAAGCCCTGTGCATCTATCGGTGAGGTCACTCCACTAAACAATGTCATTAGCTTTGCGGTAACTACCTTGACTCAGATAATGTTTTGTTCGTGTCCGCTTCGCTTTAGCATTTGCTTACCTGATCACAGCTGGAAGTTGAATGTCGAGAGTGCAAGTGCCTAGCAAACAGCAATGAACGTCAAACTGCCCGCATCACAACAGTAGTGATTTAAACAAGTACTGGGCAAAAATCTCAGCAGCTATGTCAACCTCTTACGCAGAGCTGTATTCCGAAGAATTGCAGATACGACAGATGTGGATTTCCGATGGTTCAACAAAACTTATGAACAAACGTCATATGATTCACTCTGACTTTCAATACGACAAGGACCGCCGTAAACTGAAGCGTAAACTTATGAAGAGTTTGTGTAAGAATCGTGAAGCTAACTTCTTCAAGTGGGCCAAATAAATGAAGCATGCATCTTTATCCTGGAACAGCCGGGTGCTGTTTTCCCCCCAAACATAGCTGCAATGGATGTTGACAGTGCTAGTGAAACTTTAAGTAGGAAAAATTGCCCACAAATTTACAACCTGTAGCGGGGACTTGACAGAGGGACTGAGTAATTCTAGGAACTGTTCAACTGACCTGAGCCAGTTCATTCAAAGTTTGTTGATGGAGATCACGTGGTTAGTTATGACGTTCCTAACGACGCATCGTTGGGAACCATAGTGACTTTGAACTAAAACTATTGTGAAATAACAAGGCCCCAGGTTCGGAACTGCCTTCTACTGCTCCCTTCAAAGATGCTGGCGAGAATTTGTTGCCTGTACTGACCACACCCTTTCGCTATATATGGGAGATTAAAGAGGTGCTTCGAGATCGATGTCTATCTAAAGCCATTTACACTTCCAGAAAAGGCGTGAGGAAATCATGTGGGGATCACAGAGGTATAAACCTTGCCCATAACGCATCCAAGTTGAACACCATACATGACGACTCATGAAATACAGAGAAAACAAGATAAGAGAAGAACAGACAGGTTCCCGATCTGATCAGCAGTGTGTCAATCATAGCTTTGCGACAGATAGTGGAACATTGGCACTCCTCTCTCTTGTCGGCAGTCGTGGTATTTCTGGACCAAAAGGCTGCTGTTGACCGATATGCCCTCTGAGACAATCTATATCGCAGAGAAACCCTAATGAAGTAAATCAATTTATTGAAGTCGTTAAGTGGGCACCCTGGACATTTATGGGTAACCACTTTCCACTGGTGTTTGACAGAGGTGCATGTCAGCAGCCACAACGTTTCAGCTAATATTCAGCTATATTTTTGACCAATTGTCTTCTTTCCTTCTGATAATTCATTTTCACTAGCGTACTTCAGGTTACTGTTGAAATGAGTGGCTGTCAGAACCACAGTACTTTCTGGTTGGACTCATGGATAAAATGAGTGAAAATCACTTACAAGTCAGCAATAGACAGAAAAACAAATCGATCAAGATAATCCAAAATTTACAAGTGAACGTTTACAGTCCGTATTACGTAGTATGTATAAAACTGGCCGTCGATCAAAGAGAGAAGACAGGTTTTATATTGCATCAATCCTCTCACACATGACCTAAACAGACGGATCAAGTGAAGTACACCAAATGCTTGCCGGTGCGTTATAAGTCACTTGATCAAGGCAGCAAAGCCGGATACGAACACGAATGACTGAGAATGTAATTCCCTCATTCAGTAGTTAGTTTTTTATCAGAAAGAACAGAAAGACGATGATTACTTGCCATCGCAACAAGGACCGGAAGAGGATCCACAGTAGCGTCAGGCCATAAGAGCGAAAGGTCCAACGGAATAAATGTACCAGGAGATGATATTTCTCTGACACGGTAGTCATTTGAAGGATAACGTAAATGAACAGTTTGTATAGGCACACATACAGAGGAGCCATTCTAGAAAAGTAAGCAATCATTACACAGGTCCACTGCCTCATGCTGTCATCAGTGTCCTCTTTGGATAGAAAGTATTGTGCTAGAAACAAGTGGAGCATTAAACTGCATACATTGATAATTTGTGGGATTTCCTCGTGTAACTTTCCGAATCCCCACCAGAAAGTCAGCAAACAGCATACACAGAGCAATGAAGACTGTAATTTGGCGTAATTACGTAAGTCCACAAAGAATCCTACGCAAAGAAAGGACCATACGGAAAAGGATACAATGTTTCCCGGGAAATAGAACCCGATTGCTCAGCATTTCTGCTAGAATGCATCCAATGGACCATATATCGATCGCCTTGGTGTAGATTTTTGAGGTTAGCATAATTTCCGGTGCTCTATACCACCGCGTAGCCACATATTCCGTCAACACCCCGGACTGATCAAAGTCTGGATCTGCCACACGAGCCAAACCGAAATCGCATATCTGTACAGTGAAAAATGAAAACGGATACGAAAAACAAGCTTGGAATAAAGTACGACTATCGCATACAGTTTTCAAAATTGTACTTTATTATACCATATCAAACACGCAACAACATACATGGAAAAGGTAACTTCATCCAAAAGTAAAGTCATTCCGCATGCATTCCACAAAAAGAACCAAGCGGAACACGCATATGATTACTGACTGCGAAAATGACTAACTTAAACAGGCACAAGACCTACAATTCGAAATGTGCTCGACTGACACACACAAGATTAAAGCCACGAGATCTAAACTAATGAGACAAGCAGAATAATATTCAGAGGAGATTTTACAGCTAAAGATCAAAAACTGACTACTCAATTGTGGCCATTGTGAAGTTAATGGATTAGGGGTTAACATGTTCGTTTCACAATCACGAGAGCTTGCGATGAGGATGTATGCAACTAGCGAGCTCATACAGGAGTACAAAACAAGCCTAAAGCTTCTTCCCTTGTGGTGAATTGACAAGAAGGTTTACCGAAATGCGAAAGCTGCAGGCAAATGTAAGTGTTGTTCATCCTGAAACACATGGTTGGAAAGACTTAGCATGTGAACGAAATACGTAAACCGGGAAGACCACCGTGGAGAAAAATTATTAACACCCCAAAAAGATAAACAATACGTAATCAACATCTATTACGGCCAGAAGTTATACTGACTCAGTCGCTAATACAGTGACTTGCGGTTGATTCGCCTTTCGGAGATAGCATTAGCTACTGAAGAATTCAACGAAAAAGACGATTTACTAGGAGTCTAAATTTAACAGTAGCGATCGATGAACAGTGGAACTTTGCTCAAACGTAATTAGTGTGGATGTCATTGTTTATTCTGTTAAACGCGGTTCGAAAATGAACTGTCATCACTGTTAGTACCACTTAGACATAGCCACCGTGCAATGCTCAAAACGTAGAACTTAACTTCCGGGAACGAAGGTTACCCTCATATACGCCGGCATGTATCCACAATAAATCTGACCACACTCTCCTCCCTCTTGAAATAAATAGAATTACACTCAAATGGCATAATGCAAGATGCGTGAAATTTGTTTACTCTAAAAGGAAAATGCTAATTTTGCAGATGATGACTGATATTAGGTGAGACCCAATTGTGAAAAGTCAGAGCTTCGATTGGATTCAAACCAGCGACAGGAACAACATGCCCAAACGCGGCAAGCGCTCTATAAGCTGAGCTACGAAGCCACACAAGAGCTAGGAAATTTCACATTTGGACTCGGTTACCCACCCGTCCCACTGTCTCATATGGAATCCGCCAAATGATCCAGTGGATCGACTGCCCTGGCAAGATTTCTTGGACAGTTGACGCTGGAATCCACGAACGCCACTGTTGATGACTGATAGTTGCATGAAATCAAACTGGAAATTCTGGTGCTCCATACACTACTGGGATATTTTGTAGAACCAGGTATGCAACCAAACGACCAACCAAAGACAATTCTCCATAGCGGAAATTATTACACAAACAGTGTACAAATACGTAACACAAGCTAAGTCAAATCCATTTAGTACACAAGAAACCACACCTCTCAGATTCCAGTTGACCATGCCCAGTGAGGAGTATACGGGTATGCTTTGAATAGTATGACAGTTGGCACTTCAAAAAGTAATGAATTACGAATCATGCAACCTAGCAAGGTGAAAGTCTTCTGATACAATACTTCCCCATATCATTTTTTGGAGCCGTGAGAAAATGCGAAAGAAATTCAAACGGTGAGTTAGCCTGCAGCAGAAATAACCACATGTTACTGAATACACAAACAGCAAGCTATGAAGTACAACGGCGGAACAAGAAACGTATGTGAAATGAGTGTTTACAAGGCGAAAGATTGAAAACCCAAGATGTCTTGATTGTTTAACAGAAGAATATCATTCCACTGCTTCGGGATTAGCTGGTTTTCTCATTCGTCCAAGTGAGAATCCGACGCACAATTATCAAAATCCAGTGACACACTTTTGGTACAAAGGTGAACAAGCACTTCCGTTTGTTACAATCACAAAAATATCCTAACAAATCCAGACAACTCTGTGCTATGAACTATAAACCATTTTAAACCAGTAGAACAAAGAGAAGAAACAGAAAAGGTTTCAGAATATTTAGTGTAAGCCGTGTTGTGCAGGTCTTTTAATTAACAAAAGTGCAAAGACAGTGTTCCCTGGTCCTAAAATTTTGATTATCACGGGAATGTTTTGTTCAGGCAAATTCAGAATCAAGAATAAGATAGCTTACCTGAAAATCAGTTTGACCGCATACCTCTGTTCTGATTATTCATGAAAGATCGTCTACGGATTAATCTGTAATCCATGGCGCTTTTCTCTGTGTATGCGTCCATTGAGGAACACTCTCGGGAAATCGATTAGAATTGCCTGTACCAAGATAACTGTCTATAACGAGACAAACGAACTGTTCTACGTGCGGTAGAGTTTGATTAACAAGTCAAGGCTGTAATCTGCTGTATGCGCTGTGAGTGAAATGAGGACCAGTTTTTTAACTTCTGGCTCTTTTTAACTATGGGTGTAGGAAGTCGAAGGAAGTTGCGTTTGTTCTGCAAATCAATAACGGTAGCAATGTGTTGCAGAGTAGCAAGTTGCTTCTGTGCTTTTTTGTACAGAAAACGAATAGAAAGCAACCGTTTTTATTTAACTAGTGAGTACTAGCAGAAATATCTTACCTACTCGAGATAAACGCTGAAAATTTACAACTGGTAATCTGATCCCAAAATGTGCTCTACGAATGGTGTCTCAACATGGCGGTCAAGGCATGAGCTATCATTCATGATTTCTCGTTGGAAAAAAAGCATTCCGGCCTACGCAGAAACTCACTGTAAAAATACATAGATAAATTTCCAGTCTTGAATATTACGATCTCAGTTGCCGCTGATCCTAGCGGCAGTCCATGAGGTGACAGATTAATAAATACGACTGTACAAATTAATAAACAAACAGGTAGGCAAAACAATGGAGATCCAAAAGGAATGGTCAACAACCATACTGATAAACGCTCGCCAGTGAGTGCAATACATGGACATGTCCGAGAACGCCACTCACAAGTGAGGTAGACGAACGAGAAGCCATCAAACTTTCGCAACTGGACGGTCAAGACTATCGCAGCTGATGACTATGTTACCGTCCGGTCGTCCTCAAACTCAACAACCAGCAGTCTAAGTGAACACATTGCGTAGTAGGCGCTCTGTTGGCAGACGCTGCACGTGACCTAATAAACACCAGTTGAGCAATCCCATTACCTCGACTTTTAGTCCAGAAGTTGTAGACTGCTCAACCAGACGTTGACGGAGTGTCGTGTTGCTCACACAACCCACCCTGAACACTGAAGCGAGATGGAACACCAAAGCGTATTGTAAGCCTTCTTTTTACTAGAAAATCGGTGGGTTTATGCGATGCCGTAAATGTAAAACATTTGCGAGGGTGCCACGTGTCTCCGTCGGATTTAAAAATAGCCCCCCAAAAATAGTGCAAACTTACCAGCTAGTACTATCTAAGTAGATGAGACGGTCAAGAGTCACAAGTAACTCTTACACAGGCACCAACCGGGAAAGGATAAGAGCTAATCCAGTTTGGTATAAACATTTTAAACTTTCACGAGGCAATGCTACTTTCGGTTAACATTCCATTCTCCATAACGCATGATGTTCGATGACATATGGTATTCAAGGTCACATTTTGACTGACTGTCCATATCTGGACAGTTACAGCCTAGGTAACTAGAATCTAACACTCGACTGTTTGTGGGGTAGCCAGGAGCCAAAACAGCTGGGAAACTCCAGGCTGCAAAATATATCTCATACACGTCACTGCCATCAGTGGGATAGCTTACATGTGAGCTGCAGAACAGAGTAAACTGATTTCACCCTCGAGCTTAATACCTTTAAGTATATGACCAACGGCATCCAGCAAAAATCGTCGGAACATTTTAGTGGTCTTTAGGATATCGCCTATCACGTGGTTTAACGGGAAGAGGCAGAAGACTTCTGTTGAACACCACCTAAGAAAAACGACGTTCAAAATAATGGCTTATGAATGTTTAATCTACATTCAGAGTAGAAACACAAAAGATTTCGACTCAACATATTTCACCGGAACCCTTCTATGAGGAGAGATGCTCCAAAGAAGCATGACGCATATCCAGCTCGAAGGCAATTTTCACATCCAAAGCAGAACCAGCGTTGGTTAGGGGAAGAAATACTGATACTCGTATCAGTGGTACAGTGAAAATCAGACTGATATGCCTGCGAAGATAGACTATGACATCCCTCATGTATGACTTCGCCCTCAAATATCACTCAGTCATAGGCTTCCATATTTCGGAGACTGAAGACAGCCACTGCGTTTTGTTAGACCTCATCAGCGCAAAGTGAAAACAACGCGCGACACGGTCGTCCAACGAGTGATGGCTTTCACATATATGAAACGAAGCGACTGACAATCTGACGGTTGCCAGGCGAGTTCAGTTGCCGTGACTACCCCTGTTCAGATACGGACAGCCCAGCAGAATCTCGCCTATATGTGACCTAAAAGGTCACATGGCAGCAAACACCTAACAGTGTAAAAAGTTGAGAACTGAAAGATATGTCACAACTACGCCAATCGTCGCGAATTTCGCAAGGGTTGGTTGCAACGTTTGTGTACATCTGCATTTTTCGTACTGATTGCACCGGTTACCCCTCGTTTTTACCGGTCTATTTGTAAAGGATTAGAGTCTTTCACCAAGATCTACGAACATCTTTGCTGAAAGGATATCGAATTCAGTTGTCACCTATAAGCAGAACATCTGGACTTCTGCTATAAAGTTGTAAAACTACTTCTGATGCACCTCATTTGTTTCATAAGGTTTACCTCACGTCCCGAATCAGTCGTGTGCTAAATATCCGTTTAATCCGTTGTACTGCTATATATATATATATATATATATATATATATATATTCAAAGTTTGAGACATGTCATATCACATTCGCGTTCCAGTGAGGTGTTCCCTCACCTTAATAATTTTCCTATTTCAACAACTCTGTCTAATATTGTTTTTCCAATTAAATGCTCGTACCTAGTTTATCGAAGACATGTACGTGAAATTGAAGAAGTTCAATTTCATTCATCTTGACAAGAATTTACCGCTCACCCTTCGAATATAGTCATGCAATCCGATAAAGTGTCCACGGTATCGATACTGTGATGAATGAGCAGTCATCAGAGTTTTTTCCGATACAGTTAATGTACGTGAAATCATAAATGAAAACATACAACTGATGCACTGTCTCAAGAAAGAACACAGAAGCAACAAACTATGGACAGCCAGAACAGTTGTCTAACTAATTCAAGTATGTCAGTGACGTAACATTCTGGTAAATAATCACCTCATCAAGTTGTCTGTAACTTACTGTAGCCATGTATGTACATTCCATTAAGATCGCTAGCACATCTTACTATTCCGGACAGCATTTCATTTCAATCACTGGAAACTATATCTTTAAATTTGCTAAGCTACCATACGTTTTTACACATACTGACCCAAATGAGAGAGCACTGTAACTTACACAGCAGCTTTGCACAACAGACCTTCGTATTTACATATGAACATTTTGTTGTCCTGCCACGAAGTGGTCTGAGATCGATTCGATATGACGGTAACCCTACATTTGAGATCACAAGTACAAGACTAACATAAAACCTCGCTGAGGAAACATTAGTGACAAACTGGAAAAGAATAAGGTGAGCGAAACCAACAATCATATTCCGGTTTTGTCCAAATTGATTCCTAGAATGAATTACAGCATACCATGACATCGATTCTCTTGATATTATACGGCATGGGCAAACCTGTTCACAATGCAATGGGCGGCAGTTCCAGTCCAATCGATCACGCGCGTTCCTCATTATCGAGCACGTGTGTCGACTGCAATGTAAACATTAACCTTAACTAGACCTGCTACAAAATATGAATACCACTAGTCAGAAAAAAGCACTAAATGAACCAAAAATAGGATCACCTTCAGCTTAGTACCCGGTTATGATTTGTCCATAAACTAGGCCTGTATGGTTAACGGAATTATGTCCCTGGAACAAGACAGTAATGTTCAGTTCGGATCAACCAACACACACAGTGGATTCAATTACTTAGAATGTGCTAAACGGTAGCTAAAACTAAGATGTTACTCATTCTCAACAGGTCCCAGATCAAAAAGACATAATGTCCAATTTCTGAACATACAATAAGTAATTGTTGATTTGAATTACTGGTGACATTTCAATGCAAACAGAAGCTTCATCATACCAAGTAGACTAAATATAAAGTTGGTGTTGGTTAAGACAGATTAAACATTAACAACCAAACAAATCTGAGTGTAAAAGATAATGGACTAGGTGTACATAGACAGGGGTCAACGGTAGATTCGAATTGCCAGTTACAACAGATTGGGAACACGTGGTAGTCCAAACAGAAATGATGTTGATACAGTCAGTCAGACGGATTGACTGAATAGTCAACTCATTGTAAAGGAGGTACACAGAAGAAGCGAAATCTCCAGTCGTTGAAAATGTCGTTTTATCCAGCCGTCAATGCAAATCAATTTGATAAACCCAAGGTCGGCCGCTACGAGCCACAGGGCACAGCCTCCTCAATTCTAGTTACAGCGTGCGTCACCTTTGTAATTCCGACTGTCTCTGCAATTAAGCGTTCCTGTGTACTTCTAAGTTATCGGCTAATTACTTTTACAAATCAATTACATGACCTGTATCTAACGTGTGATAATCGATTTCGGAATCCCTCATCGCGGCCTGATATTCCAATTGATTTCAGTGTTTTCCTAATGTTCCTTCGGTGCTCATTTGTTTTGCTTCTAAGTGCTCGTTCCATTTGTCCAACCTTAAAATTTGAACAGCCCTTGAACTTCATTTTGTTTACACATTTACCTGTTCCCTCAACAGACAAGGCGTTCATAAGGTACACCGACAGTTTAGGTAGTGATATCATTCGCAAAACAGTCCTGATACCTACACTGTCCCAGAACCTACAAATCGTCTGTGAATAACAGTGTCTTTCTATTCCATTAACCATCTTTCAAAAGGTGTCTAGAGTGACCCCAGTTTATTGACGCAATCTTTGATTCTTTCTATCCTACCTTCTGGTCACATGCATCTGTGCATACAATGCTAGCATAGTCCCATTTAAGGGGAGCAGACTCACAGGCCAAAAAGATTGTGCGCATCTGTGATTTTGCGATAAGTGGTGATCCTGAGGATTTGTCTTGCTCCATAAAACTGTTATCCACCTATTTTTGGAATTTGTGTGATATATGGTATTCTAAAACGACACTGAATCGATCTAATTTTATAATCATTAAACGTATTGTATACACAGCGGTAGCAAATTTTTGGTAGGTTTTCAAATTACTCTAAAGCTTTTCCCCCCAAATTATCATAAACGGAAGGTATTGAAGATTCTATAGCTAGTCCATGATGTTGAACATGTTGTTCCCCACCATGACTAAAGTAGTTCATATATAAACGTATATAAATCTCAGTTAATATTTGATCGATAAGCAATCTTGTTCTTTATTCCAAAGTACTTTCAAACAAAATGGTTGTCTACTTGCTTTCAATATTGCGACCTGGTGTATTTCAGTAAATAGTCAGGTCACAAACGTTGAGATCATCATAGTCGATAGAGATTGACATAAATCTATGTAAAGATGCAAACAAGTTTTTGATAGACCTACTTGATTTTCGTGTCTTCACAATTTAGTCAAACTCCTTGCAAGCTCAAAAACGAGTCCTATAGGTAGATGGACTTTAGGAATTTTTGACAATTCATCAACTTGTAAGGATAATACACGTCTCATGTAGAAACTACCTTAATTCCACCTTACCAAAATGTTTTATTCCATATTCAAATACTTGTTCCCCTCACAATTACTCCTATTCATAACCATAGTAATGGTTTATTTTTCTCAGTTATGGGGTTGTTCTATGAGCGTGTCACAGTGAGCACTATTTACGCGACAGGAGGTATCTTTATCCGCCATCCTAATAACGACAGTTTCACCTTATCCCGAAATCATTAGGGCTACGTTTTCGTCTGGTGCAAGATAATAAATCTCTTCCTGTTGAAATTGAAGAACACCATTCGGTTATGAACATGTATTCTGTGCGCCCTCTGTTGTTGGTTAATGCGACTTCAATGCTCATCAGTGGTGCTGGTGGAATTCATTGTAAACGAAGTGAGGAAATCTGCTTCAGCAGCCAGTATACTAGATAATTTGGTGAATTCCGTGGAACAAAGTGAATTATGTGAGTAACTGAATCGAAGTCTGGAATTTCTGAGCTTCCGGCGTGACTTCGTAGCTTAGACGGTAGAGTACCTTTCACGTCTGGGCATGCTGTTATCGTCTCTAGTTCGAATCCAGCCGAAGTCCATAATTTTCGCGATTGGACTTTCTCTGAAATTACCTAATCCGCCACACGTCTCATTAGTAAGTTACAGAGCGCCGGATCCACACTTGAAATAACTCCTGTTTTCAATAGTGAATTGTCCTATAATTTAGTCTTTCTAGGAGAGCACCTTCTCGGAATGACATTATTATTTCAAGTACACTGATTACGTAAGACATGAGAATCTGCCCGGTATGCTTCGGGTTTGGCTGTACTTGCTAGTGTACTTGACGTTCTTCGAAAACAAGGTCCAAATGTGCAAGCTGTCGGACAGAATGTGCCTGAGATCGATGGAGAAGTTAGTTCGGAACAAGTTGTAGACAATCGATAATGTGACTTATTGGTAACGTTTCATTCCGAACACAGAAACTTTGTCAGATAAGGTGTGCCAGATACAAACTCGGTAGTGGTTAAAGCGGGCTAGACCTTAAGAACCAAACGAATCGGAAGGTAACAAGTCATGGGCCAAGTGCAAATGGACAGCAGTTCAAATTGCTAATTATGGCAAATCGGAAACTCGTGGAACTCAAGAGAGAAATGAAAGCGATATAGCAGGTCACATTAGTTGATCAAACAGTCAACCGATTTTGAGCTTGATGTTCCATATAGAACAAAATAACATCAGTATCAACCAGTTTAGTGGAATATGGCGGATTTTGAGTTAACAAAGAGGGTTAACATATCATAAGGGACTTCGAAGTTGTGTGTTTCCGAGAAAACATTAATGTCGTAAAAGACATGTTTAAACTGGTGTAAACATGCCTGAAATGCTTTGCCGAACTGCTAGCAGAGATTTGAATGACAAGTGTCGTAAAAGTTGTAGTTATTATATCTAAGCGCGCCACAGTCAACCGAATATGTATTGAAACTAATCGTACGCATGAATCTTCTTGAAATGAGCTTTTATTATAGAAAAAGGCAGTACCGTCTCGTCCAAGTAATCCAAATTTTCGAATAGCTGTGCCGAATAAACTCAACACAGTAAAACCGACTTGATTCTGTGTTGCATAATGTAAACGGTGTAAGCAAATGCGATAGTTCGGGAATCAAAAATTCGAACAAAGGGTAAGAAAATAATGGAAAATCACTAAGTAGCAATTATGCTACATCATTAGTCACAATGTCAGTCCGACTGATGAGCGCATGAACAAGTTAGCGTTAAATGACTTTTCGAAATACCACTAACATCTTATGGCCAGTAGAAGATTTTTATACTGTATGGTTCTCTTTGAAAGCCCACTTTCGAATTAAAAATTCTTGGTGTTTCCAGGACTTATTTTTCATATATAGAAACGACAAGTCCAAATTTAAAAGACCGATCTTCCATTGTGGATAGTACCGATGATGTGGAAATTTACGAGAGAGTATTTTAATTTCAACGGTTCACAACCAACAAGTACGGTATCGAGGACTTATTGAGAACGCAATGCAGTCATGTGCCAATAATCTCACCAAATAGATGCTTAGTCAATAATATTGTATGGCTTAACTACAGCATTAATATCATGAGAATATCTTTGAAAATGTGAAATTGTGTATCTTGTTAGCGCTTCTTGGCAGCAACCTGTCACCCATGGAATATTAATAAGCACAGTTATAGCAACGACGATCTTAAAATGTCTACACTGAAGTCTTGCACAAATTGGTCAAAAAACAGCTTGTGAATTATTGATATTCGACCACTGAGGTTATTTCACTCAACACCGCTCCCTCCACTTTCGTCTAGTCTCAACGCACAGCATAGCGCTCGACATGATTAACGTGTGCGTTCTTGCCAAATATCGACCAACACACAAAAACCGGTCGTCCTAAGGAGACATCGTGGGGGGGAACATACTCTTTGCCAACAATCTGTGTACGATTAATTCCAGCGTGGCATATCTAGAACCGAATAGCCAGTACAACCTAAACGATTTTCAAAACGGTTTTATCATACAACGGTTCAGCATTCGTCGTTTAATGTCTGTTAACCATGAGTGCCCAGTAAAAATGTGCTAGGAATCGGCAACTTTCTGCATCGGGTCCAAACTTTACTATATCTCGAACAACCTTAATTGATTTGCAGAGTCTAAAAACATCGAGAATTATAGCTTTTCGTGAATATCAGTGGAAGCAGCTGTTCAGCTTCCGTCAACCTTCCTTCAATATGAAACTTTGCCCTGGGAGTACACCAGAAAAAGTTCCTACGGAACTTACAACATCCTTAAACAGATTCAGTCTTCAGTATAGGCAGAAAATTCACCAACAGGTGTAATCGGTACCTCACTCACTTCTTGAGCTAAAAAAAATGAGATCAGAGGTTCACTTGTTAATATTCGGAAAGGTATTATCTATTCACTGTAAAACTGTTAGGCCCAGGTTTTTTAACTATTCGGTATGCTTCCTTGTGAGTCACTAGGCCGGATATCAGCACATTCTGATGCGTTCAGAAACCAGGTATAATTCAATCGGTCAAGCCACTGTATACATAACAGCGTGGATGTAGAAGCTTCTCTTACTTCTAATCACCTGGAATCAATTGACACATAATTCATTTTCTCTTCTTCGAGATTCCCAGTGCATGTGCTTTACTTCTTCCAAGATGGCTGGTTAAAGGTCTCTAGTATCTATCTAAGCAAACAGTTTCCACTGCCTTTTTCACTATCAAGTAAGCGTGGTTATTTCCTCCCACCATTAATTGATGGTAAGCAAACCTGGCTCAACTGGAATCGATCTCTCTAATAATCGAGAGGTTCTTGATGCACTGGTGAAGTCACGAATTCGAATAAAAGGTATATATATATATATAAGCAACGGTAGGGTATAGTTCATTTAAAAATGTTCCTTAACTAAGGTCTGTATGCAACTTCAAAAAGATGCCGTGGAAGAGCTATGCTAGCTGAATTTCGAGTTAACGCATATTATGTGCGGCTGAGGCGTGCACAATAACCCATTCATAAACTACTCGCTGGTCTTATATTGAAGATAATCTATGAGCATTGCAGTAATCAAGACTGGAAAACAAAAGCTCTCAACATAAACTATACATATATACGCTTTGCTGACAATGTGTTAAAAAAGTAGGTCATCGGATAATACTACAAAGTTATCCAGCCGTGTGGTGTAATGTTGGTGATAAACAATAGTGAGTACAGTGTAAAGGTGTATAAACAATGACTCGAATAATTTTCACTGTTCCACCCGTTTTACAACAAGTCATTCCCTAAGTGCAGCTGATGGCATAGGATCAACAAAAGATACCCAAAACTACTGCAGTTATATCCGACCCCCACAAATGAAGAACACACTGACTGACAGGAATATAAAATACATTTCGGTAGCTTCGCAGATATGCAAGGAAAATCTCATTTGTGAAGACATAAGAGATTCCTCTTCAATTCTGTATCAATAACACACCTGATAAACAATCATGCATCACGTTCAAAGTTTGTGAGAGGACACTAAGCCAGAAATCCATTTTATTCCCCCAATGAAATTAAAACTAAAATGGAAGCAGTCATACTGAAGTCACCTGACTCCTCTAGACCATGTATAAACACTGCAGTAATAAATTATTCGGCTTAAGACGAAATTAACACAGGGTTCAATGAGCCACTATTGAAGCTGATATGGTCGAAATGTGATTGCACACCTCGTATTCATAGGCAAGGTGTTTAACAGATTCTCAATAGGACTGCATAAGCCTACGGTAAGGCCACTGGTAGAAACCTGCGTTCAAGATTCAACTCCATTTAAAGAAGTCACGAAACGGGTGGCAGATATTTCAACATGCTTAGAGTGTATGGCTTTATTTCAAGGTTTTCTTTTTTCTAAGGACGACATATTCTCAGCCCAAAAATGAGTATCATGACACGATCACTCCACCAGGCTCCTCAATACAAACGACCGTAATAATTATTCGCTTACATTGAAAATACAGTGGTTGACTTAATTACAGGCAACACAGAGTCGGTGTTCGTGTTTGTCAGTCCGGAAAGCTTTCCACGACAAAGTAGCCTGAGTGTCTAAATATTAAGCTCACAACAATCGGTTCAACTGTTACCTTCTGTTATGATAACTGCGGGTAGTCGGGTATGCATATGCACTGCTTCCTATGAATTCAATCTCATTCACGAACTTTTTCTGATAGAGCTGTAACAACTGTAGTAAACAGTATTTTCGATAGTCGCACTCCACTAAACACCTCTGACGACCTTGCTTTCCTAACTAATTTTGTTTTCGTCATGCCGTTGATATCTTATCTTCATCACGGAGTTGAAAACACAACTCTCTCTTTGTCCCACTAGTCTCATGCGTTTTCCCTATATGCTCTAATTTTTAGGGTCAATAGTAAAACGCGTGGTCAATGCGCTGAACTTTGTCTTCACTGGCATACTTGGTTTGATACGAAGAATCCAACTGGATATTATACTGGTGAATTGCTCCAATAACTGGCGGGCCCGTTAAATGCGAAAGCCCCGCTACAGTTTGAGGTTTTCACTTTGAGGAGATCGTTTATTTGTAAGCTTATTAGTTTCTCTTACGTGTAGGCTTTTCACTTTTCACCTGGAATAAAAATATTCACACGTATCTTGATTCGGTTTATCTATTACTTTGTAATAGCTCATAACAGTGTTACCATTATCCAGTGTCGGAAGTTTTATCTGAACCCGCTGACTGACCTGTTGGTCTCTCTGTATTTGAAAACGGACCACCTCCTCGGGCTTTTTTTAAGTAGAGACAGTGTTTTCCAACACCGGAATTACGGCTGATAAAACAAGATTCTGTCAGCTGTTAGCCAGGCTTCTGACCATGCCATACTATAACTAACCAACTGGTAAATACCAAGCCTGAAAAAAGCAGTTATTAATCGACCAACATCCTCTAGAAAGACAAGACTGCAACAATTTTTCCACAACCTAAAGCCGGGGAATAAACGCCCTACAACCCCTCTAACAGAGATGTAAGAACATATTGACGGTTCTTATATAGACAAGTTCCTTCTCCGGGACTTCTGGCTTGAAATACTGCCGGAGGCAATGCAGACAACAGCTACTGTTACTCGTTCACCAACACTCTTTCGAACAACGAAGACTGCTGATCAAGTAACAGAACGTTTACAACCACTATCAGGTCAGTTGAGTGTACCACAAGCCATTCCGTATCTTATACTAGGCACGCACCGTTTCGACAAACTGGTCACCCCCAAACATGGTCTAATAAGCATCGAAGCCTTACCAGCAGGCTTGCGAAACGATGTGAACGAAATTTATCCAATCCATTTATTAGCTTATCGACCGAGTATATCTCTCAGGCAACACTTACCACAGTCAAAAACTATCTGTTGCTGATAGCCTGGGCGTTCTGACGACGCGTTAAAAAATGCACTAAGCTTTACGTGTACGCATCACTAACGAGCAAAACTTAGCCAACTTCCACTGGCAAGCAATGCCGCCAACGCCTACGCTCCTTGTTGCCTCGTTTTTGTGCTCAATGTAAGAAACACGTTCTTGGGTGATGCCAGAACACAATCAAATATTTTTTTGCTTAAAAAGGATGGGATCTCAAACTTCTGTGGCCCACAGCTCTGTGAAACCAACGGCAACCCCACTATCACTCAAGAGCAACGCTCGTCATTCCTTAACTTGGGTGTCCGGTTAACGTCCTGTTGGGTGTTTACCATTATACTGGTAACTTTTGCCAAGATCAACATCAATTATTTTGGGCATTTTGATCTTCTGGTAGAAACGAGACACCATACGCCAATCTATTCAGATACCGGGGTAAGCATACTCGGCAGAAACACAACTGCTGCGATCACTACACCTATATACGCCCAACCCGAAGCTCCTAGGCTATTTGTGGGTCTCTTCACCAAATTCCCACAACTTGTGCGCGCATCAAACGACATTCCATCAATGAGCTCAAATGCCACGCATCACATTTGCGCTAAGGATCCTCCCGTCTCGAAGGATGGCCTCCGATAAACTGCAACTCGTTAAGTCACACTTCGGAATAATACGTCCTTCCCAGAGTTTACGGGCCTCATTGTTGCATCTGGTCACGAAGAAGTCAGGTGACTGGTGCTCTTGCGATTATTACCGCAGGTTGAACAAAGCAACCTTCCCTGACAAATACTCTAGCCCTCACGTACGAGATTAAACCACTTGCTAATGTGGGAAAACCACTTTCTGTCAGATAGGTTTGGTAAACATATGTCACCAGATACCGGTTGCCAAAGACTACAGACCCGAAACTTCGGTTACCAATTCTTTTGGCCTTTTCAAATTCTTTCAAATGCTAACTAATCTGAACAACGCTGCTAGAACTTTCCAGCGCTTCATTCACGAAGTTAGATGCAGTTTGGATTTCGGTTAACACTACTTGGACGGCAATTTTGCGGCTAGCTGTTTATAATAGAAACATCTTACGCAACTTCCCGTCCTACTGGGACGTTTGGCTAATATGGCGACAAAGTAAACCCCGCCAAATGTGACTTAGGTGAGACCACCACAAAGTTTCTGGGTCATCATGCCTCAGAAAACGGAATCGCTACACTAACGGTCAAAAAGATAAGAGCCATCTGTGACCATTCTGAGCCAAATTCTTTCGAACAACTTAGTCATTTTAGTCGCTTAATTATTCATTACTGACGCTCTATAGTCTGCTGTGTCCACGTAAAGTAGCCAATGACAAGCCTTCTACGCGGAGTGAATTAAAGTTTCGGTTCACAGAGGGTGTGTGTACTGCGTTCACTGAGCTCAAGAATGCGATCGCCGACTTAGCCCTACCTGATCATCTTAACCCGAACGCACCGCTGTCAACTGTAACCGGCGCCTCCGACATAGCCGTTGATGCCGCGTAAAAGATGTTCGTTGGTAGCCAGTGGCGACCTCTAGATCTCGCCAAAGGTCTACAATCATCAAAATCTCTTTGTAGCATGTCTGGTAGACAGTTGCATGGAATTTGTCTGGGACTGCGGCAGTTCTGTCACTAGCAATCGCAATAATCTGCATCTCAGCTGAACGTTTACTGTACGAGGCACCACACACTGAGATCACCAACAGCTGAGTACAACCGCGTGATACTCAAGAAACAACGTGGTCACAAAATGTGAAAACCCTGACTGTTCCATTGAGCAAAGTAAGTATCGCCTGTCCAGCTGATGTCCTCGTGATCACTCAAATCGCTGGTTACAAACGCCAACCGAGATGGTTGTATCGCAGTCTGAAATGCTAGTATCCACATCAATTCTAGTTCCTCTACTTAGTCTGCTTTTATCACTTTTTAGCTTTCTGAGTAACTTCTTTGTCTAAAATATTCCACGTCATGATTGAGGTGAGCGGCCGGCCGAGTCACAGTACATTTTCGTCAGGCACAAGACCACAGTTATGATGGTGATGACTCCACCATTCGATGAGGAGCACTATCTTCACAGTTCTCCCTAACCACAAATTGGTGCCCTATTCTGTAAATGCTTCAGGCGACAACAATTCCGCAAAAGAATTTGGACACAGACTAGACCGACATACATGTTTCAGTATCGACGATGCTGTCAAGAACGCTCTTTCATGCGTTCATAATCTCAATGCACTTCCTGACGATGACACTGTCACAAGCTACTGATTCAGAGACCGGAAAACTTTGACAAAGGAGCCTCCTCTCAATTAAGCCCGTACCTCTGATATCTTCAGAAGGAACAATCCACTGCGACATTTCCAAGGGTACACCGCGTTACGCAGCGCTTAAATTTTCCCGCCTCACAGTGTCTGACACACTGCATAACTTGTTTCACTTGCGTTTCAATCAGGTTTGTCATCGAGCGTTTAATGTGGCCTAACGTAAATCCTGATGTCCGCAATTAGAGACGTTCATATCTTCAATGCCCACTTTTCAAATTCCATTGTCTTGCAACCATCTGTGCACTTTCCATCTGCAAGATGCGCACTTTTACCGCCTGCCCGTCGTTCTAAGGGCACTTTCTCGCTCTAAAATGGCTAGATTTCCCCGTTAAAGTGTGTTGACGGCCTACGGTCGTATCGCTACCTGGTTGTTTCTAAGAGACGGTATCCAGCGTCTTCTAGGAATGTTGGGTGGCATAACGTGGTTATCCAGTGGTTGTGAACACAAATCGTGGATCACACTTTGGAAGACATTTTACTGTACCCCTAACTGCCCCAGAATGCCAGTACAATCACATTGGACGGCTGAGGGCTTTCATCGTCAGCTAAAAGCCACTTTTAGTGGTCATGTTAATCCATCATGAAAAAAAAGCACCTCTGTTAGTCTTTTTAGAAGTAAGGGACATATTCAAGGCGGATTCAAAAGCCACCGCAGCCGAACCAATCGTCGGTTATACTATTACGTTGTACCATGTCGGCTGTACTACTACGACAGCCATAAATCCCGGTTGGCGCACCACAGGCAAAAGCTACGTCTTTTGCAGTCTAGGAAGTAACTACCAACCATGCATGTGCGCACTCAGCTGTTCTCCTGGAACCGTATTTACAGATAAGGATCATCCTCATCATCAGAGACCGCGATACCTCAGTGGTTCACAGTAATACTTAACTGTCACAGTACCACAAACAGGAGAGAGCAAACCCTTCATAGGAGGACATAAGAAAAAGGAAGGGGACAGGAAGAGACCTAACAACTAAAAATATAGCCACTTCTATATTCAGACGTTCAATATCAAGGTTTCCACACTTTGAAAACAAACAATCAAGCTGTATGTGAATGTGAAGTGTCATCAGCAAGAGAGCGTTCTCATGGTTTTCACTGCCCTGTGGCACTGAATGCGCTTACTTTGCAAACAATTCGGCCAAACAACGAAAACAATCACGCCATTAGGCTCGACTAGCCGCCATCTCACTTTACGTCTCCACCTGCCAACTCTGATCCGCGAGGTTCACAGCCCGGAGGACAAACCCAGTCTACAATGGCCAACACCTTCGTGAACCATCTCAACCTCAATACATTAGTCCCTATCGGGTACTCGCAAGGGACATAAGGACTTTCACCGTTGGGTGCAATGGCAAACGTGATGTCACTTTGGGTGACAGGCTGAAACCAATGTTTAATAAGGAATTATCAGCCGCACAAGGAGTGTTCATCGTCTGGAACCCCGGAATCCCCTGGGGCTGTCATCATATCCGCACTCTTGACTCACGCTTTTTCTACATTTAGGCATATTCGTCTTGTTAGGGAACTCGAAATAACGTATTTGCCGTTATGTTCACCCTAATTTATCTGAGTAACTTCATAAAGGAATACAGCAAAACAGAAAATGTTCATTTCCGTCTAGCTATTCGCTCATGTTATTTTGGTTTATTGCGTATTCATACAGGTAAAAACAAACAACACAACGTAATGCTCGTTGCTTATACTGGAATTCAAGCTTTTTCCATTATCTGACAAATTAGTAGGTCCGGAACCCAAACCGGTTGACCAGGATCAGGTATACTCGTAAATTCACTATTCTCTATTCTGAATGTAATGACTAAGACAGGCCCACATGGCAGTAACACAAAGCATTATGGCCACAAAATTGTCGGTCACCAGACAATTACTGGCTGAACGAATACGCCGACATGGTGAATACTTTCTTTCTGCTTATCGTCTGGCTACATAATTATCTTCATTTTCAGACGACTTTAGCATAGCGACTGAAGAGGCAACTTCAACCTACCTACTGCATAGCACTAGACAAACCCAACCACTTTTCTCTCGAGCGATTTTAGGATCAAGAAAAGAACACGGTCTTTTTCTCACTGGAGTATCGAAGGCGTGGGCGATTCTTACAAGCCTTCAAGAGAAGACCTAGACAGGGACCATAGTAAATACTTTTGATAATCACACTCTACTGTACACCTCTGATTACCGCTTTTATACCGGTTTTTTGTTTCATCTTGCCTGTACTCTGTTATTCCTTTCCCCGAGGGAAAAGGCACAACTTGTCCCGTGTCCCACTAGCTTGACGTGTTTCTCCGTATATTCTATTACCCACGACCAATACTAACACACGCGGCCAACGCAATGATTCTTCGCCTTCATTGTAGTAAGTGGTTTGAAAATGAGAGAAAGACTGGTTAGCTACTTGTTAGTCTATTCTAACAGACCTCTTGACATTCCTTGCGCTCTTATCAAACAACAGTAAAACGATGCAAAACTTTCAATTGCTGGATTGTTAATTTGGCAGGCGATTCAACACAAAACAATACAGACGAAACTTCGAACGTTCGATTTCACCGATAATCTTACGTCGTTAGAGCACTGAAATGAACAGATACATAACGAAATCTAAACGCTCCGGGTGATCAAAGTAGAGCATTCCTTATGGCAATCAACTACGTAAACGTTAAAATCACTAACTCACTCTGAGGTCGCACATGGTGTTCAACAAGATGTTGCACGGTTTAAGATCACGGTGAAGAACATTTGCTGAATGTATGTACTTGAGACCTGTTGCAATTAATTAGTGTGCAACGTTTATACCTCGCAACATCTGGTATAGAAAATAGCAAATATGATCATTGCTCAATTTCTGCGTTTTCAGTAAACGATAGAGATCCGTTTCCATGAAACACTCAACAATATACCTAAAAGAAAAGTCAAGACGTAAGAAAGCAATAAAGTCTTCACTTACACGTCCTTCATATCTTCGAATTTTGATGCGGTGATTATATCGTAAATCTGAATAATCTTGAAAAATGTAATAAGTAACTGGTAACATACATTTTCGTGATCCAAACGGCTCAGGATGCGAATTTCTCTATAGGTACGTTGACAATAAGTCTGGTGTTCAAATGGAGATATTTTCTTGATAGCCACCTTTTCTTTCCGTTTTTCGTCATATGCAGAACTACCAGTGGGGTCGTGTTACAAAAGATATAGTACATACACAACCATTCCATACGCACCTTCACCGATATAGCGCAGGTCGGAAAAACGTTTACCAACTTCGAAAACCTGCCCCCTCACTGTTGAAGGCACATATTCGGCATCGCACTTTTCCATCAAAATTGGTAAAGGTGAAAAAAAGCAGTGAAGTCAAAAAACCTTGAACACGAATTTCGTAATCCGAAAAGCACCCAAGAAGAATGTGTACGTATTTTCGCGCGCTTTTCATACTGTGCGCTGTTGTGTGAAATATTGTATTTGTGTCGCCAAACAAACTCACATTAGCTTTCCTTATTGTTGCGTTTTAGCGATTCCGGTGAGCGTTGAGTAGGTTCGGCGCAAGGTAGTCAGTAACTGCGGTTCTTACCTGATTTTTTCTTCCGTGCCATATGGGCGTTTCTTGACTTGAAATATTATCAGTTCAGTTTGGTTTAGTTTCCAGGACGGAGCAGGTTCGGCCAGGAATTGTCCGGTTTCTCGCACCAGTGAGCTTCTGAGGGCGCCCAGTATTGCGACGATGGTGAGAAAAGATTCTTCACCTCCACGAGTTAGTATGAGGGCTACTAGATTAGAGCTGAAGTGTTTAATTTATCAGTGTCATCAGAACACAAGTTCACAGCCACCACCGATACACAAGTTTATCCTCACATTGGAATGACATAAAACAAGGGTTAAGTGTGAGAGCAATGAGGGCTTGATTTCTATAACCTTTACTTTCGGATGCTAAGACTAACTTTGTACGTAAAATGAAAGCAATGAATTAGATTTAACAAAGATGACTCTGATACAGTTCGCTGTCGTGTGATTGACGCCATTTGAGTTTTCGACTGTGTAAGTTGTGTGCATGACTTACTGGGCCTCTGGCTAATGCTTGTCCGTTTTTGTTACCATTCCAGATCCCCCTTTGGCCCTCGTCCTTCAGAGAAACGCTGTTCCTCAGTGCCTCCACTCCGTTGCACGTTACATAACAATAATGGCAAATAGAGATGAAAATTGACTAACTTAAATCAACGGCAAGGAAAATACTCTGGTAACTCATCTAAACTGAACCCTCACAACATGTCCGGGAAAAAAGACGGCCAGCACTCATCTAGTTTTCTTTTGAACTCTGTCACATTATCAGAGGACACTATACTCTGTGGAAACATGTCCCAACAGTTTGTGACTCGACATACGAAGAAATTAGCCCTAATCGATGTAGCAACCCTCTTCTTCTCTAACCTGAGACTGTGGCCTCGGAAGTGTGAGTTTGTATGCAAGCGGAACAGAGAGTTCGCCTCAACCCCGGTTATTCCGTTAAGAATCTTGAGGGTTTCTACCAAGCTTCCTCTCACCCTCTTTCGCACATGAGAAAACAGATCAAGTCTACTTAGTCTGCCTTCATATGAGTTATCTCGCATTCCCTCGAGCACCCTTGTAAAGCTTCGCTAAACTTCCTCAAGTGACTTCACGTCTTTCACCATATGCGGGCCCCAAGTCTGCTCACAGTATTCCAGATTTGGCGTAACGTAAGCTTTATATAGTGGTAACAACACCTTCGGGCTTCTTGACGCGAACGTTTTCCTAGACGTATACAGAGCTCTGTGATCTCTTCGCGCCGCCTCTATACACTGGTTGGAAACTTTGAAGCCCCCTTCTATGAGCACTCCCAGGCCCTTGGTTGTTCCTACCCTCCTCAGCTCTTTCTCCCCCCCTCCTCGCCAAGATACCTGACTGACCCTGGCTGTTCCCAAGAAAGCAGTAGATTACACTTGTCTACATTCAAGGGTAGTTGTCATTCATTTGACCACTTCTGAACAGTATTCAAGTCCTCCTGCATGTTCGTGTTGTCAGGATTTTCTACAACCTTCATATCATCAGCGAAGATTCAGCAGGGACACTTCAGGTTTTTGGCGAGAGCATTGATGAACATCAAGAATAGTAGTGGTCTAAACATTGATCCCTGAGGTACCCCACTAACCATTGCACCTTCTGTGGACCTTTTCCCTGCTACATCTACATGGAAGGTACGCCTCTCAAGAAGTCCTGAATCCATCCTACCAGTCTTGAATGAAGACCAAAGGTCCTCGATTTAAGGACCAGTAATCGGTGATTCCCGGAATCGAATGCCTTCCTGAAGTCCAAACAGCAAACCTCAACTTCCTCTTTCCTATCCAGCCTCTCGGTGATCTCGTCGAGGAGGCAAATCAGGTTGGTGAGACAAGACCTATGCCCCACAAATCCATGTTGGTCTGCAGAGAGAAGCTCGTTTTCAGTAAGGCGTCTCAAAATCTTTTCTTTAATACTTCTATCCATCAGTGTCAAGACAACTGATGTGAGACCTACTGGTCGATAGTTGCCCATCCCGCGCTTCTTACCCTCCTTATGGATGGGTATAACTCCTGCCTTCCTTCTGTCATCTGGGATGATGGCCATCTGTGGGGTAAGATTAAACAACACGGTGTGAGGCTCCTGTATAAGATCACTGGGAGGTCTTAGTACCCTTGCGTGAATACAGTCCGGCGCCATCGTCTTATTCACGTCTAGCTTATCCAATGTATCCTTAACCTCCTCCTCTTTTATTTCAACATCCCCCATCATTGGCGCTCTTGCAGTCCCTGTGCTGAGTCCCACTGTGGTAGATCCAGGGTCCGGTATACCTGCTGCCTCAAAAAACCGGCGGAAAACCTCGGTTTTTTGTAGTGGTGATTCGATAACATCCCCGTCAATAACAACAATGCTACTCAGTTCTCTCCCAAGAGCATCTTTGGCCTGGACATAGCTAAAGAAGGCTTTAGGGTTCTCATTATGGTTCCTTGCCAGATTCATTTCAAACTTCCTTCTACACTCATTTTGTATTTTGATATATCTTTCTCCAGCCGCCTGATATTGACAAAACCTGATGTACCCTCTAAACTGTTTATATACAGCCCAGGCGTTTTTTGCGTCTCAGTGCCCTCTCGATCCTTTTCTTCCACCACATGGGTTTGCCTTCTTGTCTTCTGCGTCTTAGTGGTGCATGTGTGTCAGTTAGTAGCATAACATTATCTGAACTTATGGTCCAAGCTTTGTTGACATCATTCGTACCAAGACAATCTACCCAACTCAACTTTTCCGCATCCTGCCTAAGTTGATGTATATTCATGTTTTTAAAGGGTCTACGATATTTGACAGCGGGGGTAGCCTAGATACAACTAAACTTCAGACGTATGATTCCATGGTCACTCTTGCCCAAAGGTTGTCCCGACCTTCAAGTCCGACACTTCGTTGGGATTTCTTGGTATAACAAGATCTAAAACTGTAGCAGTTTGACCTTCCCTCCACCTAGTGACCTCATTGACATGTTGAAGCGATGCTTTCTCGTTTAGAAGGTCCAACAGTGCCTCACCAAATGTACCACTTGCAGCATGCATCAATCTCCAGTCTACCTCTGGAGCGTTGAAACCCCCTACAATGAGTAGCCGCTTTGACGTGCTCGTTTGTCTTCTAAGAACGCTGAGTGGTTGCTCATCCTCCTGTCGAGTGGGAGAGGGACTTCTGTGAACGCACAAGAGCAGCAACGTTGTTCTGCTGTCTTCCAAGGGACAGATTAATAAGTGAATATTTCCCATACTAAACCCCTCTTCTTGGCACTGCTTATAATGCTGCGCTATCAACAATAGGACACCCCCATCTATTCTGCCATCTTGTCTATCTACCCTGTGGATCGCATATCCCGACGGGCATATATTGTCGACAGGCATATCCTCCCGTAACCAGGTCTCAGTAACCGCAACGGCACGCTTCCCTCCTAGTTCCCCTAACAGTTTATTCCATTTGTTTCCCAGACTGCCAGCGTTGGTATACAATAATCTCAGGTACTTCACAAACACCCCTTATTTCAACCTCCTTGATTCGAGGGGCGGCGGATGGCTCAGGATTTACCCCTGAGCACTCCCCCCGCTTTTTGCAGGAGGTCGTCCAGTCCTTCCTAGCTTCAGGCCAAACGACCCACGCTCTTTACGCTGGGTTGTTTCTACAATGGGTGTAAAGCTTCCGTCTCTTCACCCATTCTCCTGTTTAACGATTGAGCGTGTAAACCGTACCCGTGACACCAAATATTTAATGCATTGGTGTGGCGCAGTTGGTTATCCACTATCACTGGGGCGGTTGGTATTCTTCCACCCAGCTGAGTCGTTAGGTGTTACTGTAACTCGGCCTCGTGTGACCGTGCATATCTGCCCTGCTGTAGCCAGGAATCTATCTCGGTGCATGGGGTTGGCGAACTCAGCCAACATAGGCCAACGGCTGAAACCAGTATGTAACAGTACATTTGGCGGCTTCGGGTTTGTTCGGAAATTTTTCTCAGGTGCTTCATATTCCACGTTTTTCCTTCGGTCTCCTCCTAAGCTTGTTGCTTAGCAGAACATCATCATTCCCACGGAGTTCTTCTTAGTGGGGTCACCGTTGACGTCACCAAAATCTTAAACTCCTAGCGACGTGGGAGTTATAGTGGATCTGAACACTATATAAAGCTTGAACAGGAACACGATGCTAAATCTGATGAAAATGAAAGCGATCGGCTCACAATATTTCGTTAAGGTGCGTTGGTCTAGAATTCCACTACACCGAATGAAGTATCCAATGGATACAATCTGTCGTGATGTTTCCAAGTAAGTTTGGGGTTTCAGCGGAGATAATTCCGACGACAAATAAATAAGGAAATTTGCCGCAGTAGACGGTTGATTCCGTTAACCTCTAAGTCTCCCAAAATCTGTTTACTAGCGGCACTGAACGCAGAGGGAACGCAAAGCTCGCGACCTCAGAAGTGTAATTTGTATTATTGATTATTGAATGGCACGATTGACTTGGTTTAAACGTCGGCTGTACATGTGAAGTTGAGGAAGGTGAAAAGTGTGAATAACAATGACGATTATGAAATAGAACATACTGTGCGAAACGCTACAGAGTTGTCTTACTAGTACCATTGTACCTGTTTGCATTATCCTTTGAATGTGAATTCACTACAAACCACTAACATCAAAGTTAGTGTGTTTGCGTGAATATCGCAGCTTCATTCGTGGCTGCATTGTGTATCCGCATCATCTTCACTACATTCTTCAACATATGACTGTTTTAGCCTTTGCCGATGTGAAATTTGCCCAACCAGTCTGACGCTTATTAGAATTCTGAAAGTCGGCCGAAGTTTTCCGTTTTGATTCATCTTCTGTGACGGTTGTCTTGCGGTCTTGCAAAAGGTTTTCTCACTTCCAGCTCCCCAGCCCCCTCACCAATTGCGCTGACGTCAACTTACGAGCGATGAGTAAATCAACAGATGGAGTTTGTTTTGAGACCTGCCGTTTTCTTTTTGTGACTTCCTATCTGCGCTTACTTAGGGACGGGATAAATTTTGGGCGTGCGAACTAGCATCCCGAGACCTATGCCGGTCTAGTTTATTGCGCATTCTACTTCTTTCCATTTCCCGTGTTTACAGAAAACGTAATTTTTCTGTTCTGCTTAGCTTATCAGTAGAGATATGTAACGTAAGTTTAATTATATGGTCTGTAATATTTATTAGTTTTAGGCTACCTATTTGTATACGTGCTACGTAATTTTACTGCCGATACTGTTTCCTTCACTTGTACTTTATGGCTGTTCATTTTGCATCTATTGGTAACTCGGTAGAAGCGTAGTATTTTTGGGCAAATTTTGTTTTGAATTCGACGGCCGTTATTCTTCTGCGCGTTGCTGGAGAAAGACTCAGTTGTTTTTCAACGCTGCGACTTGGTGTCTTCCGGTAATATTCAGCTTTTGTGGGACATGGTCCGCAGCGATTATAGTTAACTGATAGGCAGACCATCAGCAATCATCTGCTTGGACACACTTATCACAATTTGCTCGCCTTTGCCCATATGCTGTGCCTGTTATGATAACCGACAAAATTGTGCGCAGCCCAAAACTTTATCCGCCCTGTTCTGTACTTTTTGAACGTGATTTAGCAGACCAAAATAACATGCAACTCAAAATACGGTTCAAAAAGTGAGTGAATTACCAGTGCAGAGAAGACCGTACGCCTCCTACTCCCCCCAGCCCTTTTCACGCACAGTAAGTTGCCCTTATGATGGCCATCTCAGTTTATACGCCGAGCCTAAACTTGTGACAAAATTGATGGACTTGAGAGCTTTCCTTAACGTTCGAACTAAATCCAAACGGAATACGCGTAAACACCTTAACAGACTGCGGCATAATTTTAGGGAAGGCCTGGGCACGTCTACGTTAGTTGCGAACACGTACGATGGTTGTCGGAGGTGGTGAAGCACTTTTTGCCAGGTCTTTGGACACAGTGTGTGGTGCGCGTTCCAATTCACTTTCGAGCTACTTCGTGTGCAGCCTACAAGAATCTCCTCAACGTTTTGCCATACACCACGTTATTGCAAGAGGAATTGGGAACATCCTTAATGATATCACTGAGAGATTGAAAAACAGCTACAGATTTCTTATCGACCAGCCTATACCCCCAGATTTCTGCCAAGAACACATAGGAATAGGCGCTGATCCAAGGAGAGTTCGGTAATTTGCGTGACTTCAGGAAGACGCCTTTACCACATCTATTATCGGAACTGCGGCTCTTACATGCCGGGGTTTACTGGTATACGCAGAACCTTGTCTAACGTGTTTAGCAGAATCTGGTCTGCATGTCGTGCTACCATCCACAACGCGCCATCGTGCTGGTTGCGAGACATACGTAGACGGTGATTCGTTTTGGAAGATTCCTGACAGTTAGAAACTCTTCCAAATGGCAAAATTTAGCTTTTCAAGAATTCTTACGTCGTTTCCTCTAGATTACTTCGCTGAGTTCATGCCTTTCGCAGCAGAATCTTTCTATCTACCGGACTGAATTCATTAGGAGCAACTAAAACGGGAACCTCAAGATGTTGTTGTTTTTGCTGTTGAGACAACAGAACTGGTAACGGTGATGGAACTGAATGGTTTTGAAGAAACCGCTATAACGATCGCTAAACTTTAATGTCAACTTGCATCAGAGGCAATGAATGTGTATAATATTGCCAGCTTTCTATGTATTGCAGTCTTTTTGACATTGGAGGATAGATCAGAGATTTTGTACCCGCGTCAGGATTTAGGGTGTTATATGCTGTGCCAGTAGTCTGTCTAGAAGTCATACGGCAGATCCAGCCAATTCAAATGGGGTCTACGTATGCCAACGGTATTTTTTATACATCAAACGCATAACTAAACACGGTGCGTGGAACCGTCCTTTACGAATAAAGCATCGAATAACCTGGCCCATGACAACGAAGGATTCCACGTACAATCGACAGTTGGATTGTTTTATCACCACCGATGGATATTTCCAGTTTGTGTATTAACCCGGAATGACAACAGCCGTAAGAATCAATCTACAATCTATTCCTAAGTCTTCAGCACCTGGAAACAAGTAACCGCGTGAAACAATTTTAAGTACACAGTATCCAGATTTCAGTGGCTTTGATGATTCGTGGTCGTGAATCATCTCGACTTCGTCGGCATCCGACCAGATGAGCAGTGTCTCCACATCGCCCGAGATTTGATCCACGAATGTGACGGATAACCGGAGTGGAGGCGGCCGGCTTGCATGTTAAAGTTTCCCGTTAGTCTGCTGTGTAACAGCACATGGTTTGTCGCCCATTTTTTATCAAACATAATCCGTTGCGTTCCTCTTCATGTCCTAGAACACACCTGGGGGCTGAATCTGTGCATCAGGACGAAGGTGAGGTCAAACCCGAACCCGAGGTCAACGCTAGTTAATATGAGACCACTTCTCACTAGTGGATTATTCCTGGACCACATGACCCTACATACACTTGGGAAAAGACATGGTATGCATCGAAACTTTCTCGATATCTGTGCCGTGCTGATAGGGGTTTCCGGTTGACTCGTGTCCCCTCCCTTTTTTGAGACAGACCTTGTTGTGCTCCACTTACCGGCGCTGGATACTGTGGGTGACCAATTCGGATGGCTGCTGTTGATCTGGCAGTGTGAATGTTGACATATAGGCGCACAGACAATGCGTATGTATGTGTTGATATTATAAAAACATTAAACCGTGATAAAATTTGCCTATTTATCATTTCAGTAAGCAATGGCATTATTTCATTTTTAGAACACGGACAATAATGAAGCCTTTGGAACTATTTTTACAGATCGTCAGTTTCAAGCTTTTCCCCAAGTTCCGGGAGTATTTGTAGAAGTGTGTGGAAGATGTAGATATTACGCTTGCAGGACATGATTCCCTTCGAGCTGGGCAAATTTGTTTTCAACGTGCAATGTATATCTGGCGAATGAGTGTTTGCAAGTATATGCGAAGTGTGCGATGTCACTTCCAGTATTTTGGCTTTAGCGACACTTTCTGATGACGACGGATTTTGTTGTTCTCGTGTGGCGCTGCGAATTGTGAGGCCTCGGATAACAGGGTTTCAACGTATAGCCTAGTATGACAATCGATCAAACTGCTTTCATTTCATTTTTGTGTCCTACAGAGACAACTTACTCTCCACTGACGTTGAAACGGCCCTTCGGACGACGTACGGTCCCCTTCATTAATGAAGCATTTTCTCTGGAACTCCAGCTTTCAGGGCTTTTGCACGTAACCAAACTTTATCACCGGGCTCCAGGGGGTTCCCATATGTCTTCCTGTCATATTAGTCCTTATGTCTCAGCCGGGCCATTCACAGCTGTTCCCGCTCTAACGTATATGCTTTCGCCAATTTCCACGTAGCTTAGTGCGATAGTCTGAGGGTTAGTGAGTTGTCTTGCGTCAACCTGGGTGTAAGCGAATCGGATGTCAGTCGCAATTCTCTTCCCGTTAGTAGGTGATGTGGTGGTTGTGCAGTAGAAGGATGGACGCTAGCACGATGTGCAAGCAGGCATAGAGACACAACTTCATCTCATGATCTGGTATTTCCGAACCAACGAACGTGCGGTTGACACGCTCCATGGCACCATTACCTCGCGGATGATAGGCTGTCGTTCTCGTTTTACTTATGCCCAATATTCTGCACAGTTCGTGCATTAATGTACCCCCGAAATTTGATCCTCTGCCAGAGTGCAACTCAGTCGGAGCACCCCAGCGTCAGGTCCAGCTGTGGTTCCACCGTCTACTCTTGGCAGTGGCACAGCTTCGCACCATCCAGCAAAGTGGTCTATCATCACGAGGATGTACCAATTCCCTCGGCTATTCTCAGGTAGTGGTCAGACGATGTCAACTTCCACTGTCTCATTCCGATACCCCGTCAACTTACTCTGTAACGATGCACACCGCTATTCCTTGGGGTTTTCAAGTTGTGCACATGGGCCACAACCAATGCAGACCGTTGTCGTCTCTGCGTTGGTGGGGCTACCAAAAGCGCCGCCTTGCAGCTTCTTCAAGGTCTTCTGGCCCGCGTGTCCGAAATTCTCGCGAAGTTCTTGCAAGACCATAAAAACCGCCGATTTTGAGACTACAATCCGGCTTTCGTATTGCGGACCGTATTGATAATAAAGAACACCGTCGGCGATAGAGAGATGGCGCCATAATGACCACAAGCAACGCACTTCTCAACTACTCCCTGCCACCACTTGGTTGGTCGGAAGTGTACCACCCTCTTTTATTTGCTTATGTATGATCTGTAGATCTGCAATATTGCTCCGAATAGCACCCCATCGATTATTCTCCTCAGGCCTAACAGTAATCAGCATAGGGTATCCTGTGCACGAATGACAATCACCATGGTCGCGATTCGGTTTTCTAGATAATGTATCGGCATTTCGGAGACGTAGACCGGTACTGTGTTTGAATTCGAAGTAATGCTCTCATAAAAATTCTTGCCAACAGACAACCTATCCCTCCGGGTCCTTGAAATTCTGCAGCCACTGAAGTGGCGAGTCGTCCGTTCGAACTAGGAAGCGACTTCCTAGAAGATAGTGACGGAAATGTTTAATAAAATGCACCAGAGCTAGCATCTCTGTACTAGCGATACAATAATTCGTTTCACTCTTGTTGAGGTTTCGATTCCCATAAGCAATAACGTGCTCCACATCATTGCTGTCTAACTGAGACAATACAGCCCCTATAGCGACGTCGCTAACGTCATTATCCAGGACAAACGTTTTCACGTCTGCGCGCTGATCTGGAAGTACTAGAATAGGGGCAGTGCATGACGCATGTTTCAGTCGATCAAATGCTGTTGACATCCCTCAGTCCACTTGAACGCTTGTCCTTTCTCCGTCAGCATTATAAGGGGTTAAGCTGCGTGAGAAAACCGGGGAACAGGTCGTCAATAACAAGAAGCTAACCCAAGGAAACTACGGACTCCCTAAACACTCTCATGAACTAGCCATTCATTCACTTTACGCACCTTTTCGGGATCCCAGCTCACCCCATTTCTCGAGATGACGTTTCCCGATAATTTTACTTCAGTCTTCATAAATGAACATTTGGTTGGGTTCAATTTCAGCCCAGCTTCTCTTAGTCATGAAAGGACGTTGGATGGGTTATGCAAGCGCTCGTCAACGGAACGTACGTGTTCCATCACGTCATTCATGTAATTTTGCTTTCCATTGTTGATTCCACAATCAATTCTAACGCGGGGCAACATTTCACAGTGTTCAGACAATCAAAATCCCGTACTGGTTGGACAATTCGCGAGGCCTGTGAAATTCCGTCGATTTTAAGGAAATAACGGAGTCCACTACAGAAGGTCGTCCATTTCTCCGAAAAAATCGAGACCCTCCTACCTTCCTTCATCTTCACAAAAGTTTCCACATATTTTTCGGAAGCCGTCTACATCAAATGATGGCGAAATTCTTCGACTGTTCATTTTCTCCATCCTGAAAAATCCTTTTTCTGGCATTATCTTGGACATGAGGCCAATGATAACTTTTTGAAGCTAGAATTGATGTAGCCATGCAGCATTTTTTTATGGAACATTAAAAATTGTGAGAACTATCGCTTTATAGGCAGGTCAGCCAACTGCCTCTTCACAAGCTAGAATTTTCCTCTATTACAATATCCGTTTTGTTACTTTATTTCCATAATTGGTGTATTGTACAATTAACAATTATGTGTACGGTATGCGTTTCATGTCGAGATTTGTGTACTGATCACGCTTATCTGAGCGTGTTTCTCACAGATGCGTTGAGAAGTATATTATTATTATTATTATTATTATTATTATTATTATTATTATTATTATTATTATTATTATTAGATGGATAAACTTGTTCAT
>LUCH01000413.1:87491-105746 GCA_013368495.1 Paragonimus heterotremus
TCACTGATCACAGGCGGTTGGTGTATGCCTTCCGTATTGGTCCCGAACGCCACCCACCCCGCGAAGTACGCCAATTGAATTTCATTTCACAATTTTCGACAGACGTACGACACGCCTCTGGCAGTGGAATGGTTGTGGCTAATGCTGTGTCACGCACATCAGCACCCGTTGGCCAAGACATCATCGACTTGTCGATATGGCCGACACATAACGTGCAGAGAATGATCTCCGCGCTTCCTGCCAGCATTCATCATTGCGTCTCGTTGACCTGCGGTTACTGGCAGCACCTGGAATGATTTCGTGTAATACTTCCGCCAAACAGCCTCGTCGAATTCATCGTCATCATCGGACGAAACTTCGCCGACAACGCCAGCACCCATTGTACCACGTTCAATTCTTATGATTCATTGATCTAAACGTCTGGTAGGCGACCAGACTTCGTTGTCCCGTACCATTTCAGCATGACAGAAAGCCAAAATATTGCGAAATCGTTAGAACAGCAGATAAAAGTCACAAACCGTGTTTGGAATTATCAAGATGGGCGTTTTGACGCCTGTCCGTACATTTACGTTCGCCAGGTAAGTGTGCCATTTGTGTATGCGCCAAAACCCACTCATTTTGTATCTCACTTTCGCGCACGCGCTCACGTACTTGGTCAAACGGAATTTACAGCGCAAACGCCATCATGCAAACACTGCGTTTGCCCCAAGAATTCGACATGCAAACTCTCAATTCCACATTCGTTTTGACGTCGCCACCTGCACCCTCTGAGAATTGCAGTACCAACCGCGAACTGTTGCATTATGAACTGAACCAACCCAACGGTGACAGACGACCGTTGGTCCTCACGTAGATCAAAGGGTTGCATCCGCAGCACCCTTCCGGGGTGGCGGTGTAGTGACCCGGAAATGACTTCCGTCTGCCTGCGGTACGATGTGCAAAATCCTTCCCAAAATCTGAGCTCACATGGTACATAGGATCTTGAGGATATGTGTCTGCCGTCTGCTTGATGCATACGATCGCGTCTGTTTGTTCGCATGCCCGTCAGCTTATGCGCGCCAGTCGCGCCATATACACAATTTCCGCTTGCTTGCACGCTCGATGGTCGGATCCTCAATCTCCCCAGCTACTTCTGCGTATCGGTGTTGTTTAGGGCTGATCAAGGCCCATTGTAATTATCGCATAATACATTTTCGGTCCTCCGTAATTATTGGTATTTTATTGCTCGTCTGGTGGTGGTTACCTATACCAAGGAAAGCGTCAGTGTAGTACACAGTTCCGTTAACCTCTTCAATGATAGTGACGGTATTTTTAGCTACCATCAATTGAGTACGGATAATTCCCCAGTAAAACGTAATGGACGATTCAAATAATGCTTGTTCAGACGGTCGGGTTAACGGGACTATCTTTCAAACCCAAAAATTGTCGGAATAGCGGCCAAAATATTAGAATTCGCGTGGTACTGCCGAAAAAACTACGATTAAAGTGCCCTCTCACCCTGAATGTGAAGTAACGACACACACAGGTTATAGGCTGAGAGCCCGTTCAGAATGGGGCAACCAAAAATAAGTCGGCAAGTTGCAGCTAGCCAGTCGAAAACCAGCTACGTAAAACAATCGTGTGTAGACAGAAGTGAGAAGGTGTCAGACAAAACCAAGAAATGAAGTTTCTTTAAGAAGGCAAACACATGAAAATGATAGGACAATAAACAATTTGTGCGAAGTTGTGGTAAAACATTCGTCATGATTTCGCGACGACCTGGAGACATCTCGGGTATGCCCGCTGTACCGTTGATTTTGTCGAAGTCTGTTCCAACATTTTTTAGATGGTTGTTCTTTGTTTGATTAGTATTGAACGGTGGCCCCACGATTCACTATCTACCACAAATAAACCTCGTCATTCATTTTTATTTTTACCCTGGCTATTGTTACAATTTTCCTTAATCTCATTCAGTCTGAACCCTGTAAATTTCAAAATGCCAACATTGAACTATCTCCATTTACATTTTTTATTTATTGAGTTAGAATTCTTCACACTTCTCGATGCACGACTAGTCATCTTGCACCGACACAACCAATAACCATTTGTTTCACTGAATTCCGTTTTATCTTATTGAGCAGTACCCCGTTTCATGGGTATATTCTTTGTTCAGTTTTTGAGGTTTTTTACGTCCGAGTTAAGAGGTTTAAACCTTTGTATATTTATCCAGCCGGTACCGTTCTGAATCCAACATTTACGAGCGGCGTCTCATTGACCGCTTTGAAGACAAATTATTTTGTGTCGCTGGATATTGAAAAATGCATTAATTGGTTCAGCAGATAACGCGAAAGTCGGGATGAATATGAATTGTGAGGGAACGGTTAATAAACCCAAAGATATCGTACATCCCAGAATGAAACGTTGTGGTTTTTGCATCCCGTTTTCAACTGACCCATGATTCCTACTATTGTGTGATCCGTGAGTATTCGTTTTATTCCAACCCAACCCTGGACTTTTTTTTTCAGTGAACTCAATTTCGTTTTATCAATTTGCAGTATTGACCGGTGCTTATCTAAATACTCTGCTGCATGGTCAAGCCGTGTGCTCAACTTTTATAGGCTTCTCTGCATTTCAGGAGAAACTTATTTTTACTGTATAGTTAGTCCTTTCATTTTATAGGACTATTCACGATCCATGGCTCCACGCAGTCTATCGGGGGCGGCTGTAACCTCATTGGTTCAAACAGGCGGGAACAGAATATCAGATAA
The DNA here is from genome assembly GCA_013368495.1 of Paragonimus heterotremus. Taxonomy (NCBI): domain Eukaryota; kingdom Metazoa; phylum Platyhelminthes; class Trematoda; order Plagiorchiida; family Troglotrematidae; genus Paragonimus; species Paragonimus heterotremus. The sequence continues at coordinate 90,239 of LUCH01000413.1, forward strand.
AAGTAGTTCTGTACACAGGTGACCAATATTTGGCGAATTATAAAACTTGCACTCAAGTGAACTGAACAACGATCTCATCCGTCAGCCAGTATCAATGATCCGGTGGCGTATACAGTTCAATGGGACTTTCAAGATGAACTGAAAGGAAGTTTAAATAAGAGTTCATAGTATCAGGTCAGAATGTTTAGGGCATAAGATGGTGAAAATTGCTTTGCCAGTACCTGGTGTAACGAACACATGGGGATATATAAGGAAACTGCGGTACAATAATTAAGGTTGTGCATGTCATCATTTGTGGCTCGTCTGGTGAGAGTTTATCGTAGAGACGGATATGAAGTTTCGATGGATTTGGCCTCCCGGTGAATATTTCGTCATCGTAATTTTGTTTTCAGTGGTAGTGGCTGAAACCTAAGTTTCATTGTCTCCAGTCAGAGTCAACGACTGCCGTAATTAAATTAGTTCTATCGGGCGCTTTCCCGAAAACCGTTTTCAAAAGCTCGTCCTGTCCATTGTTAGATATGAGGGAAGGTGGTTACTAACCTGTGAGATTATACTTCACTCAGTATGAATTTGTATTGTTATCACACAACAACGTAATAAGTCAAACTGTTGGACCGAGTTAATATTTTCTTATAAACCTTCGTAGCCAGAACATCTGTACTTCATTTCCCGCCGGAGGGGTGTTTTGGCCGGACAATGTCTGTTCGCGTCGATGTAGAGAGTGAGGAACATTTTTTGACATATATCACTATATTGCGCAGCGATTATCTTTGAAATTGTGCAAGAATATGCAGCGCGGACATAACACAGCGGGCAAATTTGCTGCAGTGCCCTGGCCGACCGCTTGTGTTTTGCATTGTGAGGGCGACGACACTTCTGCAATGAAGAGGAGTCACTTGTTTAACACTGATACCGGAACCTACTCTGAAACGGTGCCGGTCATTGCGTGTTCCACCAGACGGCTGTTCGCCTCTCTTTCTGAAATCAGGTGTGCCCTTTTGAAGCGTACCCAAATCGCCACCACCAGTATGCCTGTATGGCAGAATACATTACCTGCACTCAGCTGAGGTCAGAAACTTATGTGACCCCCCCGTAAAATGATGTTGAGCGCAATGACCTTGCCTTCACTTGATAGAAAAGCAGTAAATATTTATGAGAGTACAGGGTGGGTAGGTACAATTATTGAGTTTTCCAATTGCTTGCCTATCACACTGCTACATTTCGATTTTTCCTCGAGGTTGAGATGCGAATTCATTCACGCTCGCTCGGATATAAGCCCTGATAGGCCGGCGTCCGGTACATGAGAAGTGTAAACTGCTGGTGACAAAATCTTCTCTAATGAAGCCGAACCCGCCCAGCTTTAAATTCGGGGTCAGAAGAGTCAAACAAATTCAAATTATCTTTTGCAGACATTATTTCCTACTTAGTGGTTTCAGCCAATGGCGACCATTTTCCTTTGTTGATCTCGCTTTAATTGCTACATGTAATCGACAGACCATCACTATCTCTGTAATATTCTGTGTGAAAATGGCTTTCAAGTTAGCGAAGTTGTTATAATTTTGTGGTGTGTTTCAATACCTGAAACCCTCCAGTTTTGCTGCCGGAGAATCCGCGTTTCAATCTTCCAAAAACGCAAGCAAAGAATGTGCAGTGGTTCAGCGGCATAAGGTTTGTTGGAAAAATAAGTTGCATTTCACGTCTGGCGGTGGGATACGATAAAAATCGATGTCAAACGTGGAAGAGCGATTCTATTGCAATCTAAATGTCATCGATTGGAAATGATCCGTCGATGGATCATGAGAACTAACCTTTCTATATGGAGCTGCAAATGTAGGGCACGCCAGTAAGCACCTTACAACGTTGGATAATGAGAAAACGTTAGTCAAGTCAGTGGCATTTTCTTAGTTATATTCAGCATGGATAACCATTCGTTGCTACCACGGTTGTGCACCTCTCTACGGACTCATGGACTCATGATCTGCTGAACGAACAACATCGAGAAGTACTTCATGCTTGATAGGTTTCAATATTTCCATGTGATTGTCATGGCTTACGAGTGAAGATAAACAGTACCCTACGCGGAACCACCCATTACTGCTCCATCCATTTGTCCCAGAGTAAGAGTGAAGGCAAACAGTACTCCGTGGTTACACACCTGTGACTGCCCCGTCCATCTGTTCCACATTATGAGTTAGGCCAAGTAGCACCCTCCGCCGGAACGCAGAGGCGGACGAGTGAACGAATGCGTAAGATACCGACGTGGATTATATAGCTGAAGTCTGTGGGAAATAGTATATACTACCTCCGCCCTTCTTCAGCACAGAATGTAATCGTTCGTTCTCACGAGTATTGGGTGTCCCTCCAAATGAACAAAGCCGTATAGTAGATAAAGTCCTGCTATCTGATATCTGCTGGATAACTTTGTGCGTGGACTTCGAAAAACTCACTTTTTTCATATATATGAAAAAGACAATCAGCAATTATGAAGTTCGCCGGTATGGTGATTCAGAGCCGAAACGAGTTGGAAACGGCCACTTAGACGCGAAAAAAAGATTTTTCAAATATTTCATGAAATATTACAATGCTTATTGTGGGACAAATATAGATGTCTGATCGAGTACAGTGGTAGTGTTGCAATTAGAAAAATCAGCCATGCTTAAAAATGGTTCATATTTTCACTTTTGTTGAGAAAAATGTGTCGCCACTTTTTTTGATGAAAATATCATGTTTGTCAACCTAATCGATTTTTCGCTTCGAAACTGCTTCCATGGGGATTTTCCTAGTGGAATACATGTTCCAATTTGGCAGAAACGCTCAATTTTGCGTGGTTCTGGAGGTATAATTGAATTTGTACTTTTCGACCACGTTGCTTATGTATTACATTATGCACGAAGTATCAGTCATTCCAGATGAAAACTGTGCCGCTACGTTTGTGGGTTGATTACACATCTGAATTATATGTTCAGCCTGTTTCCCTTGTAGTAGTTCCGATGGAAAACGGTCTACGTTATCAGTGGTTGTTTCTACATACGGTATAGTGTCATCATGGGTGACACATCCTACTCTATCATTAAAACGTGCGTATTGTTCTGCTCATTGCTTATTCACTATGCTTGAATGTAGCTCGCTATGGGTACGCGAGTCACTGCTCACCTATCTGACAGAAAATGACCAACTTAGGTGCTTTATACTTATCCGACAAAAACATTGATTCCCACTTCTGCCATTTCATCTACAACTCTTCGATCTTCGTTCCATGAATGCTTATGATTCCGGTGACTGTTGGGGTTTGTTTTCGCTGGCTGCAGAATTCACTGGCGGCTACCAGTGTGTTATCCTATTTTTGGCCAGAACTGAATGAGATCATTTTGATAACCTGAACAGTCCAAACATATGTTTGTTCTGATTTCTCTTGTGTTCTTCCTATCAACGTTGATCATGGCTTAAGTCATCTGGACGGAGCAGCCACTCGCTTAAATGTATGTGACGTAATAAGGCGTTGATCATATCTCAAGTAAACTGAACCAAGCAGCTATTAGTGTGATCATCTAATTCATACTTGGGCGTTGATCATAGTCTGAATAAACTGGACGGATCAGCCACTAGTGTGAAGGCAAAAGACATACTCAGACGTTTATCACAACTTGCGTCGACTGGACGTGGCTGCTACTGGTGTGAACGCAAACTACATTCGGGAGTTCCTCAAGGGTCAGTGCTGGGTCCTCTGTTATTTCTGATTTACATCAATGACCTTCCGGGTAATGTATCCAGCAACGCCCTCCTATACGCCAATGACCTAAAAATCTGGAATACCACTGATCCCAGTGCACTACAGATTGATCTTTACGCGAGTAAGCGTTGGTCGAACGATTGGAGTCTCCCACTGAATGACAGTAAGTGCGCACATATGTCACTCGAAGGCGACTCCGGCAACGCCTTCGTGATTGACAGTGCATTCGGCACAGCAGATATCACGAAGACCAATCTGAAGAAAGAACTGGACATCTGGTTGTCGTCTAACCAATCTTTTGCCCACCACCACGAGATGGCGGCGAAAAAAGGGTTTGCCTCTCTTAGGATGATCAAGCGCACTTTCCCCGTATAGACAAGAAAGAGTTCCAAACGCCGTACGGAGTTTATATAGGACCGCTCCTCTAGTACGCTAATCAGGTCGTGTATACCGGCCTGAAGAGAGACATACTAGCTGTTGGGCGTGTCCAGCCCGTGCCTACCAAACTAGTCACGGGACTTATCAGTGTCGCATACGAGTCTCAACGTGAAATTCTTGATCTATACCCACCTGAATTTCGACGGCTCCGCGGTGATTTGATTTTCACACACTTCCTCTTTAGAGTAGGCGTCATTGATCAGTTCTTCACTGTAGCAAATGATGACGGTCAGCGTGGACATAACAGGAAACTTTTCAAGCTTCGTCCTCGGACTTTTCTTGGACAACAGTATTTTTCCTACAGGGTTTTTAACTTCTGGAACAGTCTTCCTTCTGGGGTCGTCAGTAGCTCTTCTAGCGATTGTTTTAAAGCAATACTTGATTCTCATTTTCCAAAAAGTCGTTTATGCGAGTAACCTTATTTTGTTTTATGATATTCACTGTAATTCCCAAGAGCGGTGCTACACCCTGTTTTTAATGAATGCCTTTCAGATCCGCAGACGCCCGCTTGACAATGAACAAGAAAAATTGACTGGATCCGGGACCCTTGGGCCTCTGCCTCGAACCGGTGTATCAATCCCTGAATCGCTGGATCGCTAGGCGTCGATCATAGCCCAAGTCAGCTGGACGGATCAGATGTATAACTGCCAAGCAAACGTGGCAGCACAGTTTTCATTAGGAGTTACTGTGACATTTCGTTCACAATGCAATGCATACGCAACGTGGTCGAAAATTACGAATTCAATTACATCTCCAGAACCACGTGAAATTGAGCGTTTGTGCAAGATGGCAACATGCATTCCGTCAGGAAAATTCTGAAGGAAGCATTTTCAAAACTAAAAACCGATTAGGATAGGAAACATGTTGTTTTCATCGGAAAAAATGGGGGCACATTTTTCTCAACAAAAGTGCAAATATAAGCCATATTTAAATATGGCTGATTTTTCCAACCGCAACACTACCACTGTACTTGATTAAATCTCCATATTTGTCCCACAATATGCATTGTGATATTTCATGAAATATTTGAAAAATCTTTTCTTCGCGTCTTAGTGGCCGTTTCCAACTAGTTTCGGCTTTGAATCACCATACCGGCGAACTACACAATAGCCGGGTAATCGGTCCAGATAAGGCTTGGTTGCGCTTTCTTTGGCTCGTCCCGCGAACGTAAACAGCGCCCATCTCGTACGTGTGTCTCTAAATTCACCCGTGGAACTGTGAGGAAGTGAGAAATTTAGTATTCTCAAACATCGCCTTGGAAGTCGTAATATAACTTCCTAAGAATAAATAAAATGGAAGTAAATAAAGTAAAAAATAAATGAATAATTAAGCATTCATGTATCAGCAACACTGGCGCACGCAATAGACCACAACAACAGCAATTATATCGTAACAGGCGAGCCAGACCTTCTGGATCCGTGTACCCGTTACACTCGTGAGCCAACGTTGAGCAACGTGGTGACACCAGGGACAGTGATCTTCTGAAGTAAAGGGTCTCAGCGATAATCTTGTTAAAGGAGACAACAGAAACCAGCGTTAGCCAAAGGCCCAATAAGACATGCGCACGACTTACACAATCGAAAACAAAAGTGACGCCAGCAGCACGGCAACATGGTGCGTTACAAGGCCGAATTTCAAAAGATTCACGATAAGGTTAATTTCCGTTACTAGTCACTCAAAACGAATAGAAATGGGTCCATGACGTAGATGCCGCCGATTTAAGTTTCTGCACCGAAGGCCAAAATGCTAAAGCGGATTATGCGGCGAAATAATTTTCACCCACAACTGAAGAAACCACGGTCTGCAACTAGCATTCAAAGCGTTTATTTGTTAGTTTCACCTTTTTGTTCAAATGTTACATGCACCTAAATTTACCATGAGCAGCACTCACGGTGAGGCATTCGACGAGAGGTGGTTGACATGGGTCGGACGGAGTGATTCACATATAATATCTGGATCGTTGACTACCTTTATTTTCTGTGCTAAGGCATGCAACAACCATCACCTAGGCCTACTCACTTTTGGCATCCAAAGTTGAGGTCTTTGTTGGTCTGCATGCAAAGTGGCACAGAACTGCATATCATTTGTTACATCGGGTGAACTACTAAAGATTCCATACATTCTTCAGTAATAAGTGACCGCTATCCTGCCAAATTTCTTTAACAAACTATCCCCAAGACAGTCGTACCTATAACAAATTTCTCTGGACATTCGAGTTACATCGAAATGGTACAGTCAGCTTCAGTGAGTGCGGTGACTACAACAGGCAAACTAAATGTACGCGGGACTCCTAGGTATGGACCACGCCGACGGAGGTGATGCTACGCGACGAGGATGTTCGTAATGCGGATTTTGTCTTGACCCCACTTTCTACAAAAACATAAATACTGGGTGCAAAGTAGCTGACTGTGTTGAATGGTTGACGACAATTGTGTGGACTAGATTATACCAGAGGTGGATGGCCTCAGTTTGTCCCCTCGCAGATCGAATGGTTTCGTTTACAATATCCTAATGCTGGGATGCTGCTAAGTGGCCTGGAGATACCTCAAGTCTGCTTGCTATGCGATGTGTAGGATTCCCAAACTACCGGTCCAAATTGCGCGAAGTATCGCTGGGATCTTTTGTCTGCCATCTGCATACTGAACGAGTCCTCGTGTCAGAGATTAATGCAGGTGTTTGAATTTCGCGCTTGATAAACTGTTTTTATGATGTATGTCAATTTCGAAATATTGTTGGAGCGTGATATTGTCTGCTTCTTGAGGCTTGTTGTCGCACAATTTGTTAGTCTTTAAATCCCACTGTCGAACCTTCACTTGTGTTTTAGCCTAGCTCACTATGTTACCTGTTGTTTGCGGTCGTACAGACATGGATCGTTTGTCCCGAACTTGGAAGACGTGATGGACACGATATCGAAGTAGGTGGTTATTTTCTGCACTCCACATGTCAATATTTTGCCCGTACATTCCTGCCTTACAGCTAAGAAATCGTCTTCGCCACCGTTTCATGGTGAATCGGGTTGCTCAGCGGGTTCAAATTCTACTGATGCTCACTGCATCTTAGACGAGATCATTCCAGACCCAACAAGTGAAGGGATTTTGTGAATAGACCGCGTGTATCACCGGGAATTACCGAATGTCCGGAACAAACGTTATTAACCGGATTTTTTTAAAAAGTCTTTGTTTTCATAAATCTCACTTAGGCATTTTTTGTATATCAATAAGACAGATAATGCTTACTAATACGTTTTCGCAGAATAGTGCGTTACTTAACGTTTACCCATTTACCTTATGACTGCAGCGTTCGAAATTATTCACTCCTTACGACCAGACATAATTTGCCATAAAAAAGGGAACTAATTCATGCTACCTAATCGGACTTGAAATATACGGAAAGAACATTAGTCCAGATTCACGACATAAAGTTCCACTTCATTTGTTGAATTTGAGGGATCTCTTTGATATATTTGTTGTTCACGTATGACATGATATGAAGCGTTGAGTTTACTGAAGTATGTTTGTTTTGTTTTTATAAAGCCGATCCCGAATTCGCCTTCAGTAGTCTGCTGTATACAGGAAAATATTTTAGTACAAGCGTGAATTAAATTAACGTTTCCCAGGTGTACGCAACAAACACCAGACGCGTCATACGTATACGACTGGTTAACGGCGACCGAACTTACACTATACAAGAATTACAACGGGCCTAAACCAATGCTGGGCGGCATCTAAACGCAAAGCAGCTAGGGAGGTTGAGGATTCGACCGTCGAGCACACAAGTAAGTCGGAACTGTTATGGGACGCCATTGGTCCATGTAGATTTGTAAGGAAGCAGTTTCACAGGCCGGATTGCATGGGCAAGCAAACAACTGGCAAAAGTCCACACGATACGTCGTGCTATGTGGATTATTATTTCGGGAAGGATTTTGCACATCGGACAGCAGGAAGACCTGGGTTATCTTCAGGTCACTCAGCGGTCTTCCTGTAGAAGGATACGGCAAACGCAACCATTCGACCTACATGAGGACCACCTGAGAGCACGCCCTCTAGGCCTTGTATAGTTCATGTTGCTGTAACTTGCGGCAAGTGCTGAAGCTCCCCAACGCCGCATGTGGAAGAGTACTGATTCCAGCATATCCTGGCCACTTTCTGTTTATATGTCCTAATCTACGGTGTCGGAACACGCTTAAGTATACGTTTGCACTCCGAAATTCTGGGATGGAGAACACAAAGGTGACACCACAGCGTTCAGAGTTCGACTTTCCATCTACCCAGCGTAAACGAAAGCGCAAGATAAAATGAGGGTTTGGGCGCCCAGGTAAATGAAAACCTCGCCTGACGAAACATGGAAGTTGTGTACTTTGGAATTGTTGAAATGTGCGAACTCTGTGTCGACGCAGAACGAAACCTAACAAACACTAGTCCTTTATGACACATCTAGACCAATACACTCCACAACCCGAACGAGCTACATTGGGTGCTTACGTGTTACGCGAAGCTGTGGCATCTGCTGATGCCGATATGCTTTGGCGAGGCCGTTTACAGGCGGTTACCGGTATGGCTGGGTGCGAAGGAGCATTAATATCTTCCTGGTACCTCCATAATTAGCAGGTTTCAACCAAATAATGCTAACCATGCCCCGATTACACTGACGCAGGAGTGCACAGGGGCGGTCCTTCCGTTGAAGCGCTTTCTTAGAGCCATCCAAACAGGCGGTATGAACCATCCACACGAACAGACACACGCGTGCACTCGTGGAATTACTTTCAAACAAGTGAAATTGTGGAACCTGTCAGGATTCACGGCTATAGGCAGTCCATCGGGGTGGTTGTATACCTCTTGATTCAGGGCAGAACAAGACGGAAAGTTGAAAGTTCACTCAGATAAAACTGGTTCTATATATAAATAATCAACGGTCAGCAAAGTATACAACTTACAGCCAAGTGAAACATGTGCACCGAATTTAACCGTCAGCTAATACCAACCAACGACATGGTAGCGTAAACAGTTCAATGCGGTGGTAAAGAAGCAAACAAAGAACGAGTTCAAGGGGAAGTTCGTAGTGTCGGTGCAGAGTTGGTTACGTGTAATAGTGTAAGAAACGTTCGGCCAGTAATTAATGTAACTAATACAAGGGCATATATGTGTAGGACATACAGTACGACAGTTTGGCCAATGATGTATGGGTATGGGATCAGTTAAGATTGGCATCGGGTAGATGGCTGATGATGGACGGATAGTCGGTCGATAGCGTCGCTGCGCCGGGTGCGGCAGTTCTGTGGTTCGATGCCGTGCATGTCATTTTGTCGTCGAACCCCCAGTTTCCGCTGGGGTGATCCGAACGCAACCTCCATTGATTCTGGCCTGAATCACCACTCCCCGGGTCCGCCCAGCGGAAAGTAACAGGAGAAGTAGAATGTAGAACAGATTAGTGAAACAGAGTGGTAATAGACAATTTGCTTTGGATGTCAACTCTTCAGTCCGGAAGTTAGTTCGCACTCGTATATTCTAGCAAACATAGTTGTCGAACATCTCGTCTCTGGTGGCCATTCTTCGTTCTGACTAAGACTTCTCCCACCACTCCGTCTTTGCCAATAATCGACTGATCCACCATCCCAGTGTTCCACCGTCCCTTTGGCACCGACTCATTGGTCACCAGCACCAGGTCTCTAGCAGCAAGGTCTCGAACCTGCGTTGTCCACTTCTGCCGTTTCCGTAAATCAGAAAGGTACTCCTTGATCCAACGCGACCAGAAAACATCAGCTAAATGTTGCACATATCTCCATCTCCGCGTCAACTTCGGGGCGGCCGTAGTGACCATACCGCCTGATGAGTTGGGCCTCAGCGTCAATAGATGGTTCGGAGTCAACGCAGAAAGTTCTTGTAGGTCATCAGATAACTTTGTTATTGGTCTGCCGTTCAGTATCTTCTCCACTTCGGTTAATAAGGTACTCAACGCTTCGTCATTAACAATCTGGCCTCCGGTTAGCGATAGAAGGATATAACGGATGGAACGTATGAGACGTTCCCAAAGTCCTCCTCCGTGGCTTGCCTTTGGTGATGAGAATACCCGGTCGCATCCATGCTCCATTAGTGAGCGAGTAACCTTTTCCTGATTCCATTATCTAAGGCACTCTATGATCTCTCGTTCAGCTCCTCGGAATTTGATTCCGTAGTCACTGTAGATACGCATGGGACATCCACGTCAAGATACAAACCGGAAGAAGGCACATAAAATGGAGTCCATCTTGAGCGTGCGGATAACTTCGGTATGCACTGCTCGCATCGTCAAGCAAGTAAAAATGCAACCATACCTTTTCTCTGTGTCACGACCACATTTGACCGGCAAAAGACTGAGGTAGTTTACACCAACAGCTGAAGAAGGTGGACGGTCCTGGAGAAGACGATCTTCCGACATGTGGGCAGTAATTTGTCTAACAGGTCGAGAACGCCAGCGTCTACAGTGAGAGCAAGTACTTAATACACGGCCTATAGCAGCTTGCCCTTGAAGAATCTAGTAACGAGTTCGAAGTTCAGAAAGGACCTGGAGTGTACCGACGTGTCCATTCGTTTTATGACAATGCGATATTATCAGGTCTGTGACGAAGTGCTTGCCGGGTAGTATAACGGAGTACTTAGTTTCAAAGTACATTGGCGTCCAGTTCAATCGGCATCCAACTCGCAACAACCCATCAAGCAGAAATAGGTTTAGTGACCTCAGTGGGCTAGAATACGACTTCAGCAAACGGATAGCCTGCCGTGGGTTGCTGCAGTTAAAACGTCGTAGATCTATGTGGAAACACTTCCGCTGAACAAGCTTTAATACTCGTACTTCAGCGTCCTTGATGGCCTTAACTGAAAAACTGTTGTCTGGAGTAGCAGAGTGGTGGCGTCGGGCATAGGAAGGACTTACGTAACCAAAAAATCGGTGTGACCAAGCCATTTTCCGTGGAAACGTACCCCATGAACAGGACAGCAAGAAGCAGTTGAACCAACTAGAACTCCCTAGGGTGATGAGCACTTGTGCCTGTTCCTTCGGCCTTGGATCTGTTAGCTTATCAGAGAAGTCTTTAAGTTGTGCAGGCCATTCAACTTGATCCTTCCACAGGAATTCCGGGTCTTTGAAACACTCTGTTGTTCTGCAGGATTACGCTTGTTGTCCACGTACCGCCGTCGTCCGGGCTAGATAGGTCGTGTATAGATGACAATCGATCGGCGAGAAAACGTTTCAAACCGGCTAGAAGTATGGTGAATGAGTTGAGGAACAATCTGAATTCGTTCATAAAGTCACGGATTTGATTTCCTTCAGTAGCTCATCTTTGACATAGTGGGTCGGCTTGGCCGCGAGGACAGCTGCCGTCAGCTCCATTCGAGGTATATTCACAGCAGGTATGGGCGCTACCCTGGACTTTCCAAGCACAAGGGGGCAGTGGATAGATCCGCCGTGTAACTCTATCTGATATGGCCCTTCAAAAGTCTGCAGCTTAATACAACTGGGGATTCATAAGTTCATCAATCCAGCCAGGCTATGTAATCATTCCTCTCAAGCGACAGTTTCTTCTGAAGCTAGTGCTTAGTCCAAATCAGCCTTCTTCCGGCATAATTCTTGTAAAAGTCGTTCGGTGGTCAGTAAGACTGGAGCGACCAAGCCGAGAGGGCTGAACAGTGAAGCCACGCGGGACAAAATAGTCCGCCGGGTAGCCTGACCTTGTCAACCACTCACGTTGAACCATATATTATCACTTTGGCCATCCCAAACGGCTGCCAGTGTCCTCTGTACTTCCGTCTGTTGCCGATCCAGATTCACAGTGACAGAACTGAGGTCTTCTATTGGTATATCAGTGACAGCACCTTATACACTGCTGTGAAATTTGGTCAGACGGAAACCACCTCTGAGTAGGATTGACCTCAGTAACAAGGCAACCGCTTGCATCACCATCGCAGTGGACACGCTCATCAAACAATCATCCATGCAGAAGGCTCTTTGTAGCGTCCCCGCCGTAAATTGGCCCTCGGCATCAAGGTTATCTTTTATCGCGTGCTTCAGGGCAAGACTTGCGCAACTTGGTGAAGAAGTAGCCCCAAATGGGGCGCACCGTCATTCTGTAGGTCGTAGGACTGAAGTAAATCGCTTTTAGACCACCATAGGAACCTTAAGCCATCTCGATCATCAGGAGGCACCTTGACTTGGTGAAACATGGCTTCAGCATCAGTTACAAATGTATACGGAGGTTTAAGAAACTGAATAAGCACACCACACAGGTTGTTTACCAAGTCTGGCCCAGTAAGCAGCTGAGAGTTCAAGGAGACACTCGTATTTGGCAACGCAGTCTAAATCTACTTTAACGTTGGTGGGTTTCTTAGACTCTGTTATCAGTGAGTTCTGGGTGATTGCTATATGCGCCAAGTCTCTAGGTTTGGACGCTGGAAGATGCTGTAGGTGACAGATAGCGGATCGCCTCTTTTCTCCTCCAGGAATCGGAACTAGTTTAGCTTGTCCATTAGTAATGTGTCCTACCACGTTTGACGCACAAATCTGATAAAGCACCTTGTCACGCATAATATGCCTTTTCAGGCGGTGAAGTCTGCGGCAGGCAAGCTCTCCGTTGTTTGGCAAACTCGGCTGGCCATTCCTAAAAGGTAGGGATATCTGATGGTGGACATCAACGAATGTCAGTGACCTTCCCAGACACTCAGCAGACATAGCAAGTTGGATACATAGGGTTTCATTGAATTCAAAATTAAACATCCTCTCTAGTTGAAGCGACACTGATGCATCACTAGACAGGTGGTATACTAAAGTTTCGGCTGTGCCTGCATAAACTTCCGTCTGTGTTGGCTCTCGCAAAATCCAGCCCAGAGATCCACGTACAGCTTACGGATCCTTACTTTAGCCAAGCCTCTGATCCAGAACCCAGTGAGCCATCGGCACACCACATCCAATCAGCACAGAGACCGTCACTCCTGGAATCACAGGCAACTGCACATCGCTCAAGTCTGGCCAGGTTCGCAGGTGCCCGCTTGTGGGTACAAAACGAGGCAGCCTAGGTAGATATTGTACAGACCAGGCTGGATTAACCACAAGGCCTTCAGTTGCATCTAAGTCTTCTATATCAAATGATACAACACGGACCTGGACCTTAATATTATCAGTTAGTCTTCAAGGTGACCTCACTTAGCTGAACTTTGATACCTACTCTTTCAAGTAAGGTACTCTTGACTAATGTGGCATCCGATCCATTGACAAGGAGGGCATAGGTTGTTACCTTACCTGAAGGCCCTTTGATTATGACAGGCACTACTCCAAGTGCTACCTTGAGTTTATTGGAGGAACCTGTTGCATGGTGCACCTTGCTATCAGTTGTTGGCGTTTGCGTTTTCATTTTCTCGATGTAGTGAAGGACGACGCCGTTGAGAGCATCGATTTACACAGCAAACGTGCCTAGTCCTACATTCTTTTGAGCGGTGGTTCGGCTTTAGACAAAGGAAACACGATTTTAGTTCTTTGACAGTTTTGTAGCGGCAGTCAACATTTAGTGAACCGAGTTCTGGGCATTGGTCAGTATAGTGTGCTGCTTCACACTTGGCACACTGCAGTTTGGGGACATTCCTGCATATCCGAGAGATACGGTCTTGCACGTGAGCCCTTACGTAGTATATTCTGTGTTTACCAGGTTCGGGTTGGGTCGTAGCAGTACGAATTCTTGGCTGAGGATAGCTGTTCGAGGATCCAGGGGTCACATGGTGAAGCCTCGTGTCGGCAGCGCCCGCCTTCTCATCTACAAACTTCGTCAAGTTAGAAAATGATGGTTCCCGAAAATGGCGTGAAACGGTAATTGCTACGTCAAACCACTCAGACTGTATCGGCGTAGGCGATCGCCGCACAATATCGACTAACGTGCGACACGAATTCACACCAAATTCATAATGTAGTTGTGGCAGAGTGGTGGCGCACATTTTCATTTTCTCAGCCGGATCCATTAGGCCCTTTACTTCGTCTTACTTGAGACTAAAACCTTCAGTCAGTGATGTTATATAACAACGGACAATAGAGTGTGGTTGTCCGAAGCGGCGTTGAAGGATGCTAGTGGCCTCGTTGTACCTCGACTCTGGTTCTAGTACCGTGCATCCCTTTATCGCGTCCAGTGCTTCCCCCTCACAGTACTGGATGAGATACGAGAGTCTGTTGGTAAAGTCATCCGTATAGTGATCAACGCTCGGTATCAAAACTTCGGACGAAGTCCCAGTAGCCGATGGGGCTACCGCTGATCTTCCTTAACTCCTTCTTGGGAAGCGCCATACAAATACTGAGGAGGTTTCCGAGCTCACCCATTGATCCCCATTCTCTGTGATGTTTACATCGTATCCGTAGCACTGGATCCGTCAGATTAATGCCGGAAGCTAGATCTGCCAGGGAATTCACATACGACTAGACATCTAATCGCTTTTGACAACCTTGCTCCATAGCACGACAGTGCTGCGTGCAATCGGCAGAACGTGAATATCTCCGTTATCTTTTAGTTAAAAAATAATTCGTGGCCATTAAACTCGTTGAAAATTTGTGATATTTTGCAGAATCTAAGATCTTGAAAACCTGTTTTGTAGAGATTTCTTTGTTTCAATCTTCCGAAGACGTAAACAAGAAATGTGCGGTTGTTCAATGGCACAGGGATTAATGAAAAAATAACGCAGAGTCGCATTCTACGTTGTTTCGGAAATATGAAGGTAAAATGTAATGAAAATCGACGTTATAGATGTGGAAACATATGCTTTTATTTAAATTTCGGCGTGGTTAAGCGGGAAAGCGTGATTATAATTTCGACAATCGAACTGTTGTCGAAACATCCCAAGCAGCACACAGCCCCATTTTTAATGGGGCAAAACGGGGGCTTTGTATTTGGGGGCGTTTTTCATGTTAAGTACACGAACTTGTCCCAAGGTGTATACTTTTAGCGATGTCTTCATTGCTGCTGTGCACGTTGGAGTCTATGTGTTAGGATGTTTCTCTTTACGTTTTGTTTTAACGCATTAATTTCGCATAATTAATAAAGCTCCGTGCTGGTTGACTTGAAATGCCGGTAGGTTTCCGTAGTGCATTATTTGTTGTCATCACATTATTGCACGTTATTTCGCAATATAATCGATGGATAACATCACACAGAGGATAAAAGATCGTCGTTCGGTGTCCACCATTTACGGAAAGTAGAGGAGGTTCATGCAGCAGAATAAGTGTTTCGGATGTGGACAAGCGTCAAGGTGGGATCACAGGAATGGATGTTCATACTTGGTTAGACATGGTGTTTCACTTTCTGGTGTGATGGATTATTTTTCAAATGTAATCTAA
>LUCH01000413.1:116157-229626 GCA_013368495.1 Paragonimus heterotremus
GGCTAATCTTGACGATACGGTGCTGCGTTGTGCCAGTTACTGGCGGCAGCGAGGTCTACTGTCTGAAGACAGTGAAGAATTGGTCGACAAATGAATCGTACTTACTGGAACTAACCGGGCGATACGCGGGACTGACTGGAACCGCGTTGGTCAAATTCCCGGTAACAAACAAGTTCGCCTTGCGGTCGACTAGCCAAAGGTGAGGTGCATCGACTAGTAAGTCGAAGTGCTCACCAAAATTTATGTCAGTGACTGGCATCTGGACTTCTGCGGCGGTGAAATACTTTCGAAATATGCGGTGGGGTCCTAAGTTCAATATACGTGAACATTAGTCATATACTTTAACAGACGTACCGTTCGCTGCATTTACGGTTTACGGCGCCTGCGCAACTCGTTCACGAGTATCCGGTGGGAAGACGCTAATCCTTTCACCAGTGTCGACGTGATAGCTAACTCCCGATTCGCGGTCTCGAAGTAAAAACAGGCAAATTCGGGAGCCTGCAACGTCGGTCGCCGCGACGTGCTGGCTGGCTGGCTTCCCTGATCCTCTTTGGATAAGGAAAAGGGGCTGCGGCAGAAACGAGCACGGTCACCAAAATACCAGTAGACTCAGCAGTGGTCGGGGCTGACGTTTTCTGTGGACACTGGTCGCCTCGTAGCAGTCGACCGAGGGGCTCTTTTGTTAGATTTACGTGGGGCCGAATGTGGGCGCGACCTTCGAGTGCTGAGTGCCTGGATCGAACGTGTGGGCTCGTTCTCACGGTCAGCCACGAGTGTTGCTAATTCCGGCACTGGCGCGAATACTTGGGAGATTTGTTTCCTGTATGTCTCCCAGGTGCGGTCGGCTGTGTCGGCCCATTGCGACAGGGGCGCTTGAAGAGTGGCACTGAGGATATTTTGCATACTCCTAGGCAATCGCTGGATACATCTTCCCTTCAAAAATGACTCTTCGAGCTGAGTTGAGTCTGCAGGGTTTTGCATTCGGCCCAGAAGCTGTGAAGGCTTCTGGTCGTCTAGTTCGGTGGTACTCGGCGGCTGGTAGATGCGCTGATGGTTCCGAGAGGCTAATGCGCTTGATAGCGGCCTCTTTTGCTGTTCGTATTGCTTAACGGAGTCTGGCAGCTACAAAATGTCATCCACCTCGCCTATGACTTGAGGCGAGAGAGCAACGACCACGTGATGGAACTTCGTTTGTTCCGTGGTTATTTTTCTCAACGCAAAATTGGGTTCCAGCTGTGCGAACCAGCTTCAAGGATTGTTCTCCCGAAAAGTAGCGACCGGAACGGACGGGGTACTGACAAAGACGTCTGGCGGCAAAAATTAAAATTAGCTAAATAAATGTAAAATTGGTAATAACTCACACCAGAAGAGCGAGGTATACCCACGGAAAAATTAAAAATATGTGGGCTCATCGGTTTTAGTGCGAACGTGCACCAACTTAACGTTTTCTGTTGTAATTAGAATTGAAATACATATTATCATATGCACATATGATAACGATCTAGCGTATAAGAATTGCAAAACACAATTAGGCACAACAACACAGAACGTAAATTATCGAACCAACCAAGTTGCAGATAATATTGGAATAGTAAAACAACTACATGATAGGAGACAAAGTATGCCAGTCATGTTCACCACACTTTCCCAGGTATACGTAACGACTACCAGACGCGCAATAAAATACCGATAATTGCGGAAGACCGAAAATATATTAGGTGATAAGTACAATGGGTCTCGATCAGTCCTAAACGACACCGATATGCAGAAGTAGCTGGGGAGATTGAGGATCCGACCATCGAGTGTGCAAGCAAGCGGAAGTTGCGTATATGGCGCGACTGGCGCGCATAAGCTGACGGGCATGCGAACAAACAGACGCGATCGCATGCATCAAGCAAACGGCAGACACAGATCCTCAAGATCCAATGTACAATGTGAGTCAAGATTTTGGGAGGGGTTTTGCACATCGTACCGCAGATAGACCAGAGTTATCTACGGGTCACTGCAATCTAATGCCTTACGTTCGCAAGGGAAAATATTGAGTGAATTGTTAGCATCTCGCGACTTTTTTCGTTACTAACTGATCATTCCTTCAATGACGCCGTAACCCAGTTGACAACGTACATAAAGGTGAAGCAAGTCGACTGCCGGGGCCACTCTTATTTTATTATCAGGTTTGGGCCGGCCAATCAACATAGACCAGACTTGATTATTGGTCTGAACTACCAGTGTGCACGGTGCAGTGTACGTCCTACTCAACATGGCTGTTGGAAATCATTCTATTTATAAGTGAGTCTATGAATATACAGTTATATATGTTTCGGTCTGAGTAACAGCCAAGGATGGACACCTGTAACCGAGATCGATTTCGGTATGACACATACTGAAGATCACTCGCAAGTGCTCGCACTCTCATATACTTTCTAATCACTGTGGGTAGCTGCATAATTCTTATATTATTTTCAGAGGACCGCTGTTATCATGCATTGGTGGTACAAGCCAGTCGTCTCCAAAAGCTACTTGCGGTTCAGTTTAGATCACAGAACTTGAGGCTAGTAGCCGGATGATGTCCAACTTTCTGCACCAGTGAGCTCTGATGATCCCACTGTGCTGCGACAAATGGCCTCACGTAGTGTTACCTATTTCGATATACAGGTCTACAAGTAAAAATTTTAGATGTGAATTTTTAAGGTGAGATTATAGTGATGTTTGATGTGATGAAGTTAAGAATGTTGCTAAAACAGAGTAACAGGGATGTCATTTGCATCGAAGTGTTAAACATTTTAATGGATAGACTGTGTACTATCTTGATTTACTCCAGGATCACACATTCAATATACTACCGGTTGAACAGAAAGAACCACTTCAATTTAGATGACTCTATATGAATTCCTCCTACATTGCAGTTTGTTTCCAACCATTCGCTAGTTTTAAAAATCAGCTGAGCTTGGTGGCAGACTGTGAGGCACAATTAAGAGGTACTTGATTAATAAGGCCAGCAACATTCGTTTGCGAGTAACATACAGATGACCCAATTCCACTCGATGAGAGACACAGTAACTATCTTATTAACTCTAACCTGTGACCCTACGACCAAGACTTCTCTTCAAGTTGGAAACACAGTAATTATAAACTTGTTGAGTAGTAATTTGATTACTGCTGGGGGGTAGGGGATTTTGATTTTACATAAAGTGGACATCACACAATTTATTTCGAGTGTGGTGCTTCTTTTCGGAAATGACTTACCGGGAAAGTTTATAAAGAGACAGCCGCGATTAGTCAGGTGATGTTCAATTTGTATACAACAAAACCCCTATAACTCATCAGTAAACAAAATATTGCCCAACAAGTTAATTGTTAGTGACTGCAACATGAAATGCAATTCTAGCTGTAGGGATTACTATGTTGCTATCTCTTCTCCTGACAATCGGTCAATATGAACACTGCTCACAAGCAAATGTAGGTGAACGTTCATAGTTGATGATTCATTCCTACCCGTTCTGATTAGGCGAAGCCGTTGGCACCTCCTGAATAACCCACACCATCTCCTCTGCTGAAATAACCAGTGTGAAGTGAGTTTATTAGGATTGGCTGTCCCTTCAGGTTAGTTGAACCAAACACGTTGTTGTCATCACATCCAACAGTCTAACATGAAAATTCTAATACATCGAAGTAAATTGCTTCGTCATGTAGTAGAAAATATTGTGCAGAAAAGAAACAGGTACAGAAAAGTGTTTACTTCTTCCTCGTGCCTCAACCTGTACCACTGTCTTTTTTTTGCGGCCAGATTTATCTCAGGCGGAAAAAAATATTTATCCCGAAGTCACCTGATAGTTTAAGGTGAGTCTATTCTCAGTCTTCCTTTAAGAGGTTTGGAGGTTGCTGCTCTAAACCAAGGTGTTCTAACCTTATTGTTTCTGTAGACCATGAGCGCCTGTCTATTTTTTTTTACGACAATATTAAGCCTTAATTATTTCCCGTAATTCTTCAGAGAACCGTTCTTTATAAAGGGTTCTCAATGAATGGTAATTGTGGCTTTCAGAAGTTCACCTCTTACCACAGCCTTATAATTTCTAGCCCACATTCCTAGAAATGGCTTCTATCTGACACAGTACTGACGTATTAGAACTGCATGGTTACCTTTAGATAAACCAGCACGCATGTCTACAGATCGAATCAGATTATCACTTTCTGTTGCTACGTGGTCAAGCAGTGAGTCCTTCTATTCTGGTCTAGACCTAATTACCAGTCAGACGTGCGGTTGCGGAAGTTATTTGGAGCGATTCAATATTTTTTCCAAAAATTTCCTCTGTGGAGACCTCAGATTCCCGATCCACGCCGATAAGTTCCGGTCACGTAGCAAAACGATCGAATTCTGCCTGCTAAACATCTCATTTATGTTTTCAAATGACGTGCACTTTTTTGTTAGGTAGCAACTGAACATCTGTAAGCAGGAAGGACATATATGCGAACTGATGTAATTGGTAGCAAGTATTCCAACAGCCGTAGTGTGGGAGTGTGAAAAACATTGCCAGCAACCGGCGTGTACTGAATTATAGCTATCAGAAACATTCCTGTTCCAGACCTGCAATCTCGTTCATCCTGTCACTAGTGAGTTATCTCTGACAGTGAAAGCGGTCAACCTTCACTACGTGTTTGAGTTATATTACTGTAACGACAATTAAATCACATTTTTCGGCTTCCACATTGAGTTAAACTTACTAGATATCAAAGCTACAGTCACTGACATACAACAAGATTCTTATCCATCTACCGTAGCAGCATCGTGTTTTTTTTAAGTTGTAACCCTTGGGTTGCGGTCTAGAGTGGATCACCCGATTTCTGCGACTGCACGCTAGGTCTGTTTCTCTAAGTCCCTGATGATATGCTTATCCGAGAGCTCACTAGACAGCTTACTGGTCGCCTTTCTGGTAACACAGGACTCGCTGGACAGCTGATTGAGAATTTATCCAATGTCTGTTGACGGGACCTTGCTTGTCTCCTGTTATGCTTCCCCGTAGCAATAGAATGACGTATTGCGCAGTAATAGCCTCCCTTTACTGATGAAACTACACCCTAGGTGTCATTATATAATGCTAGGTTTGTTTGTTATTTTTAGTTACTTTGTCCTCAGATTTCATTAAGAGGCGGTCACGGTGAGTTGGGTTCAAAGCCTCGACTACCATCAGCTTTACCAACACTAGTTCATTCATGTCCCTTCCAGTAACTCATTCGGAGTACCCTTTATGCATCAATGTGTTCCGTTATTCCAACTAAACTGAAGAGACTCACCAACTGGTACTTGGTATTATATATTACTCCGGCCCCACTATCCCAGGAACCCCATTGATCATTAGATTCTATGTTCTCCCAAAAGCCATATCTAGTTGTCTTTCTACTTAGTTCAATCTCACCTCGAAGATTTCGCTATCATGAATAGCGTGGATAAGAGTTGAATCACTTTACTTTCACAACTCTAGTGTTTGGTTTGTTGTACACCAGGTGTTAGAAGTGGTTCAGCAAAATAATGCCCAGTCTGTAGTCACTATCAAAAACCAATCGACAATGAAAAGCAAGGGCTCAGCGCGTTAACTCGCGTGTATTTGTATCAACCCTGGAAGGTAGAGTGTACAGAGAAAGCACGTCAAGCTAGCGAGGCACGGAGCGAGTGGTGATTGTAGCCCCAGGACGGATATTACAAATGGGATAGCCTGACTAAGACCAAATTAGGTAAAAAAAACCAAGACCATCAAAAATGTACACGTAGATGCGGCTATAAAAAAAACCATTTATAATAGTCGCTACGCAGGCAGCTTCGTTTGTGAGTAGTACAATGCGTACATTCGGGAACTAAAGGGGGAGCCGAAATGCAAGGAAAATGAACCAGAAACAACTACCTGAATGGTGTGTACTCACTATGGGGGAAACGCCACCAGGGGGATTGACAAGGTACTGCTACCCAGTGTGTGTGAATGCACGTCAGCCGCGTAAATGAGTGTAAGTGTTCGTGACCGTATGTTCTCATATAACCTGCACGGGGGTTTGCGCAGTAAAAACTTTGCAGCCCAGGCCCTTTTGCGGACAGAACAGGTCCAACCGACGTTTCGTAACCAACACTTTACTTTCGGAATTGAATCGAGACGTGTGTCAATGTCTGTATACGCTGCATATGATATCCTTTTCAATGACTTGCGGTCGTTTCTCTTTGTGGTGGGTGGATGTTGAAAAAGTAAGTTTGAAGATCCTCGAGTACACCATTAGCTTCGACACTTGGAATCGCCAACGCAGTAGACATTGAAAGAATGTTGTCTGCTAGATTCGTTTGTCAACCGAAGTGCAACTCTTCTCAAGAACTGGCCACAAAAATTGTGATTGTTCCTTTAAATGTGGCCCTGGGTGTGTGAACGTGTGTCTACGAACTAGGAGGTCAATGGTTGCACCGTCTTCTGTCGTGGGGAATATGATTATACTACGATTGGTGAGAAAGTTGTCCGGAAGAAACAGTATCAGAAGCTATTGTATGCACCAAGTTACATATTGATTTAGGTGGACACATACACATGCTGTACGCCCATTTCATCTCCAGAGGTCTCTTGTATAGGTCAAAAGCATACTGAATAAACAATGAACAGCGAATGTGAAAAAATAATGAACATACACCGCACAACATTTCAGTTACCGGTTTTCATTTGCGTTCAACTGACCGAAAATAACTACGAGTAACACAAGACACATTTGTATTTAGACTAAATGAGCGCAATATAAAAGTATTACAGAAAAAGTTGAGAGCGTCCGAAGAGAAAAGATCACGCAAAACAACAAAAACAAAGGGAGGCTAAGGTATAATTACAAAGGTTCTGGCTAGCGATTAGTATACATAAAAATACTGAGGCAGGAATCCAATTTACAAAGAAAACACGTTAGAAGGAAAAACAAAATTGCATGAGACAACCTGAGTCAAACCTGCATCGTGGGTCAGAATTTCGGACAGGGCAGTCTCAAAAAGGCGTCACCGCTCTTGATCCAGTAATAATCACAGATTTAAATATAACGACATGATTGTAGATACTAACTTGGAAATGGTCAACAGTATGATTTAAGATGTCTTTTGCACGGATATTTCGTTCGCATCTCACCCACTGCTACAACGACATTAACAAAGCTAATATATAGCGAGCAGGCACGAAAACAGTAGTGATAATCAAGGTCAGAATGGTCGAGAGGGGTCATAGAGTCATTGGTGCTAATGCATTTCATACCATGTTTTACCCGAGAACGAAGCAAGGTCGGCAGTTTGCTTAGGCTGATGCTATTTGTCGAACTAATCCGGTTTGTTTGTCCATCTCTCCCTTAGCTGTCCAGGATTGACTAACCCTTTAACATAACTCCCCTCAGCTGATTTATGTGTAATCTGAAAGTCCGTTCTTTAATCTTGATCACTCTGACCTCGCTTATCATGCCCGCATTCTTCACCACTGTTGTTAGGTCTGCTGGTCATATATTGGTTGTGCTAATTTTGCTTTAGAAATAAATGAAATGCGAACGAAATGACTGTGCAAAAGACGTCTTACACTATGCTATTGATCTTCTTAAAATGGATCTCGGGGAACTACTGCTTCCAGTGTAGAGAGTAACGCAACTGCGAGTTAGTTGGACCGTTTATCTCGCACGCAATGAAGTCCATAAATCAGTGTTGATATTAACGAAACTAAAAGGAACCGTATAGAGATTCGGTCTTCCCCCGAGATTGCAGCTAGCACCATAAGTTTTATAGTGTATGGTGGTATGAGTAGTGTTGTGATCCGAGAACTCGGATGGTGTGAGAATTGTCTACTCAGAAAATCAACACGTGGGGCATACGCTTCAATACAACAAGCAAACACACATTCCCATCTAAAATTGATCCAAGGATGTCACGGTTGGTATTGTTGTAATTGCCCAGTTTAGGTATAAAGAGAAAACCATTTCACACCAAAGTGCACTCCAAAGTTTCTTCTTTTATTTTCTCGCGTTACTTCAATATTCCAAATACATGCTTCTACCTGACTATTAAGTAGTCGCGTGAGTAGTATGGTGCGTCCGACCGCCCTCACTGTAGTAGTATGAGTTTGGTGATAGTAGAACATGTGGTCAATGTTCACTGGGTACGCATACCTGATGAGTGGAGAAAACCATGAAACCGATCGTATGTATCCGGTGAATTTTGTCCATCATCATGATAGCCATCAGCTTGACTACAAAGTACTGTGGCTCGAGCCGCCGCTCACCTTAACAGTGACGTGGAATATCCCAGAAGTAAACCTTGCTAAGACGGTTAAAGAATAGCAAAGGATGACTAAGCAAAAGAACCAAGTGGTCTTGATACAGATATGCTATTGACAGAGGCACATTGCCATCTTGCATAATGTTCCTAACCAGCGATTTGAATGATAACGAGGACCCCAGCCAAACAGGTAGTACCTACCCACTTTGCTCAATGGAGCAGTAAGGGTTTCCGTAGTTAGTAACCACCTTATTGTTTGATCACCATGCGGTTTCACCCAACTGTTGGTGGTCTCGATACCTAACGCCCCGTAAGATAAACGATCAGATGGCATCAGGAGTACGTGACTCAATCATCGGAGGCTGTGCAACGTGAGTAGTTGACCATTAAGTACACACCACTTGCTGTACGACACTTTATAACGACATGATTTTTAAGACGGGCTCTATGCCCCGATTCAGTAGCCTTGAGGCCAAGATAATAAACAATACATTTATGTCCGATCAAAAGAAATCCATCCAGTTATTTCTCTCACTGAGGTAACGCCACAATATAGTCTTTAACTAAACTATGTTACGTTGGTACAAATAGAGAAAAAGGTGACCGTTAAGAAACCGGACTGCCGTAACCCCTCAAGAACTAACCGCCGAATTGAAGACACTGCTCAACGCTGTTGCAAGCAGTGCAGCCTAATTAGTCGGTGAGTCTTACACACAAGAGTCACTGTTGCGTGGCCCGTGAATACACACGCTGCTTTAAACGATACAGCTTATTTTGGCTGTAGCCTGCTATCACCTGTTCACTGGAGAAACTATGATCACTGATTTAGTGTGAACGGTTGCGCGAAACATCTATTCGAAATATTAATCTGCTCACAGACGGCAGGTCTGACCCCGACTACTTCAGCTGCTGAACAGTCCATCTATTTTAACTAAACCTCCTTCGCAAGGAGCTGCTGTGAGCGTAAGCAAATTTTTTATGCGTATAACAGAAAGACTGGTCACATACCTGAATCTGGTCGAAAACGACTTAAACGTTCTGACCCCAGAAGATCTCCAGACAACGTATCCCACGGTCCTGCACAGGTTACTGCTGATGTCAGGCACTGCACAGTAACAAATACACAGGGCGTACAAAATTTTCGCACGAAGTGTTGATCTTTGTTTGAAATACTTGCACGCAGCTCGTGTTTGTGAGGGACACAAGAGCGCAAATCAACATAGTCCCATAAGCACGTAAGTAACTGTTACAGCTAGACGCTCTTTATCACTTTGCTGCTAATGGTGTTAACATCCAGGGCAGCGGGTAATGTTCAGTGACACTGGATATTGGCCTACAGGTTAGCTTCCGCTGAATGTCTGTGGCAATCCAGCGTCGTATAGATTTCTTCCGACATTTCAACCTTCTAGTAAATACGACAGGCCAGAAGGTAATATTTCATTATTCACCTAAGTATTAAGGGGCCACAGGCAGTCGTCGCTGTCATCAATCCGATCTAGGTTCCACCTAGAGCCACACCGCTATTTGCGGCTTCTCATTAACAGTTCTCGCAACTCGTTTGCACGCCGAAAGATGTAGTTGTTGTGACCTCCAATGTAATACCACATTGCAGTTATGAATCCATTTTATCGGTAAGACTCCACAGGTCTGAATCTAAGAAATGCAAAATCACCACAATAGAGTTCAGTTACAGGAATCATTCCACGTTCAAGAAGTTCGTAAGTTTACCCATTCATTCGTTTTTAAAAGCTTCCGAGGGCCGAATTCTCTCGCTGACATTTGCAGCCGTAATAAAACAACCGTATCTGATGATTATACAATCCTACGTGGACAACATATTATCAGTTATCGCGTTCGCAACGAAATCGTCGACAAAATGGACTTGATGCATGTGCACCACGAAATCCCGGTAGCTGTCAAATATGAATCCAAGACGGCAGTAATCACTCCCATCTGATCTCGAGGTTTTTCGAATGTCGTGGGGAGTCAACAGCGCAGCTCAAACATGTTAGCTGTTCAGCTGCGATATCATTTGCGACCGATACTTCCTTGAATTTTATATCTGCGTCATCCGTATCATTCAGTTCTTCGAAGAACAGCACCGGCTATTTTTGTAGGTTAAGTCGCTGACACAATCGAAAATCTAAACTAGATGAATCCTCCATTAAGTTCCTGCGTTATCATGCCTCATCGACAAACGTTGCCAATCTTTTAGATAAAGTCTAGGCCATTTAGCCCTGTTTATCGTCTTCTTAATTGTAATAGTTTCGTCCATCTTATGACATGGTTTATTGCTACTGATGGTTCATTTCTCAGTGTAGATATATCATGTAGACCATGACTGATCTTCCCAGCAGTGATGATAAAGAGATGAATTTCATTAAGTCTGACAGCAGTATTTGGTCATCTCAAGAAAGCTATTCCAATAATAGCCGAGCTAGACCATCCAGATTCCATCGTACAATTGATGATATCAATCAACGATTCTGGAACGACTGTAGGTGTCGTTTTACAGTAGTTTACCGACTACTATAAGCAGTTTTGGCAATTCTATCTAAACTATCACAAAACTGAAGAAGCGCGGTACGTCGTACTCCAATGACACATGACTGACATACACCTCACACTAAGCCAGTTTGCACCACTCACTTGAAAGTCAATTATCAAGAGTGTGCAGCGTTCACAAAACTGGTGTGTTAGATACTTCTCAGTCGATAGGAATACAAAGGAAAATCAGACACTTCAGCTATATCTATCAGTTCACCATGCATCTTTTCAGAGATTTTCAATCTCTCTGGCTTGTTTCAAGAAAGTGACCCTACAACCGAACCCCTTTGATTTAACCGCTAACAGCTGCTACATTAAAGGTAGTTAAGATATGGAACAGATCAGCCAACGGAAGTCATTCAAAATACAGCCAGTTCCACCTGGTTTCATCAGACAGCACTGTTCGGTTAGACTGTAGTAACTTGGAGATTTCATTGGCGTTAACGATCAAAATCCTGGCAACAGTAAGCAATGTCGTTTGGTCGATCAGACGGCATCGTCTAGAATCTACTGTTAGGTCATAATGCTGAAAAGATAGACATAGATTATCGCCATTTGGACGTCGTGAAAATGCGACTGAAAGGTATATCTAAGTTATGTGAGAGAGCGCTGGTTGAGCATTCAGCTAGTGCTTCTGTTTATTACTCGAAGATTCAATCGGTTCAAATCGTGTGCCTCAGCTCAAGTATGGATTCCCGAATTGTGATCGTCCAAGAGATAAAGACGACTAGTCGAACAAGCTACATCGGCGACCGTTAGGTGTTAGCTGCTCTGTATGCCGTTTGGACCAAAAATACAAGGCTATCGGCATCGTCGGGCACTTCTGTCCAATTACAGCTGGTACTACCATTGATAAAAACCAGCGTCCAGTTGTGATAGACGAATTCAGATGACCCTGAGAGACTGCTGTGTCGTCGAGTATTAGCTTGAACGCTATGTTTTTAAGGCTCGAAGCTGCTTAGTCAAGGTATCAGTTTGGGTGGTCAGAGTAACAATCGTGACTAGTCGAAGTGAGTTGGGAACTTGTGGGGACGTAGGTTTCCCCAACGCCGTCGACCGTATCCGCTGATTGCCCCAAGGTAGCTAACGAGTTATCGCTTAGAGTATTTCGCATAAACCCAGACAACCATTAGAGACACAGCTTTTCAAGAAAAAAACTTTCTCTAACTGTATCGTTGTACAGGTCGAAAGGGCTGTGATGGTTTACGGTCGCCGAGTTTAGTCGCACAAAAGAGCTGAGCAATGCATTGGCAGTTAGACAAACCAACACGCTTAACTACTGCGTGTTTTAGTTGTTCGCCAGGCTTGATGGAATTTGGTAATTCTAGAATATCGTCCAACTCGTCAACGACGTGAGGTAGCAGTGCTGAAACCGCATGCTGAAGACGGGTTAGCTCTAAAAAGATCTGCCGTAGCGCGAACGTGGGCTTCAAATTGCGCAAAAAACGATTCAGAGTTATTCTGTTGCAAAAATTTGGAAAGTACGATCAATACACAGATAGAAACGTCTGACAAAATATGAGTTTTAGCCTCCATTATAGTACGAATAATGGTTGATAAACCGATTTAAGATACACATGAAGTGCATAGAAATGGCAACCAATAATGATACAAAAGAGATCTATAGAAAAAGGCAAATCGAACGGGCTCATCTATTTCGGACAAGACGCACTAAGTCGTTTTTCCTTGCTACGAGTTAGCTGGATGTGATATATAAAAGAACCATCGAGAACGTAAAAACATTCTTGTGTAGCGTTACAGACGACATGGACAAAGAAGAATAACTATCAGAAGTGTGCAGTTTTTCGATTACCATCACACAATCGCATATGTGAACGTGGAATCGAGCAGCATACACCACGCTAACTTTCTTAACAGCCCAGGCACAAAATGTTATTACAAATTTTGGAACTGTTTTACGCACTATACCGCCGGCAAACCAGTAGAACCCCTAGATTGCTAAACGAAGTCTCGAGAAGCACATCTAAGCCAGATGTCTTATATCATTCCAAAACACTGCATACTCTGTAGAACCCTGGCAAGCTTAGCTCAACGGAACTTGCTACTAATTATCTATATAGACAAAACATAATCACAACATTTAAAATTGAGACCGATGCTACCCAAAACGCCAATGTTCTTTGGGCCGACATCAGCTAAAGCCCCATTGGTGTCTGTATCAGACGTATGTATTCACTACGTACGCATCCATCCTAATTGAAATCGTCCGCCTCCTAACGGTGTTTCTTTTATTTGGACGCGTGCTTATATTTTCGCTAGACGGACGAAAACAATCCCACATAGTAAATGTGCCTTCAAAACAGTAATACATACATTTATAGAATATTGGAAAGTCAAGATCCTTCTGACCGAAATGGTGAACACTGACTGTGAATCTTACTTTCGACTAAAATGCACAGGCCTTCTAAACACTCGGATGTAAGGGTACTTGCACTGTAGCCTATCATCCGACTAGAAGGACCCTTCACTACCAGTTGCAAGTTGTCAGAAGTGCTAAATCCAGTTCCAGGTTGTGTAATAACATCGTGACACACCAGCACATTTAACCTAAGACTCTATGTTGTGTCTACTTGGTGAGCTGGCATTGTCTTCTCAAACGGTTTCTTTTACTTATGACAAGTACGTTGTACACTGGTGCACTACGTGCCATCTACGTATTGCGCAGCCACAAAAACAATCCTCATCCGTTCATCTACATCAGAACATTCCTTCATACTGCCAAACCATCCTTAGTAAAAATGGTTCATGTAAACCTATGCAGCTGCCGTAACAGATCCATGCCATCTACTCCAACTAATGAATAAAACGTTCGGTCGACGGCGATCGAGAACTCAAGGTTATGCCAGTCAAAAATAGAATATCTTATTCCCACCTTCGTTTTTATTGTACGAACTAACTCATTCAATGTTGTGTTCGTTTATAAATTCCGTGAATGCAGGTTGCGCTCCGGCAGAAATTAGGCGCTTGTGGGTTCTGCACCTCATACGCCGGAAGTTCTGGGGTGGCATATTTCGGGTTATCAGTTATGTCAGTAACCAGGTATGTGCATTTTCTCTTGATTGTCCGACTAATATTTTGGAACTCAACAATTTTGGGGGAAAACAGTGTGCAGGTGACTTCATAACCCAGCAAAGTTAACCAATCATTGGACTTGACTGCAACCCTCGAGTGCGTTTAGATGACAAGACGCAATCGCTGTGATTACGGCACACAGTGTGATGAATTGTTACTTGACTGTTTGAAAACGATTGTATGGTACGAAAAATTTCTCCCTAAAGCATTTTAAAATCACTGACAAACGTCATCACAGTATCATAATCAAAATATAAAACGAATAGGCATCTGAAATCACACCGTTCGTCGTCGAAATGTAAAACTCAAATAATCATACGAAATACACGCGGACTATTGGATTGGCATGTGCTACTCAAGGGATTGTCTTACAGGACTGCTCTGATCAGCACGAAATCCGCACATCTACTCAAGTACTCTCAGCGAAATACGAACCCAAAAGTTCCGATGCTGAAAGCCACAGGTATGAATCAACACAGGACATTAAGACAACCTGAATAACTTTCAAAATTAAGCCCCAACCGTTTAGTATCTTGCGGTTCATCGAAGCGTCTCGGGAATTAGTGGCACGGTCAAGTAACACAAGAAGTATGCCAGACTTGTTAGAGTTTAACACATAGATGCGGCAGCTGCTACTAAAAGACTGCCACTATGCTACTTTCGATGCTATAGATCTCAATAATGACGGCGTCAAACTGCTAGTTATCTGCAGTAAGTTCTTCATTATGTCGAGGGAGATGACACGCAGTGTCAGAGGTCCATAATGGCTAAGCAGTGTCAGTGGGCAGAATAAACACGTTTTAGAGCGTCGGCAGACCAGAGTTGGGGTACTGTTGTCTCAGAACAACTGAAAAACCCACGTGATCACAGTGGACCGAAGATGGTCTAGCCAAATTATGGGTACGTCCCGCCCTTAAAAGCGCAAAAAAGCTGAAGTGCACTTGGGTGGACAAGACGGTGCTAGTTAATTTGGAATACCATAAAATCCGTTAAACGTACCGATGTCTGCACTCATTTGTAAGGTAGGACTTTAAAACAAATACAATCCCTCATCCGAAGGCAGGAGGGTCTACTGCGCTCAGGTTTGTATCGCAGGAAACTCGTAATCTAGCAATAAATATCCTTACTACTCATTAAATGTAAGTAGTCGGAGACAACCACACTAATTGCTGATTCCACTTGATGCGGCAGAGGTGTTCTGCGCATGTCGATACGAGATGAGCACCAACTTAGGTTCATATGAATTACGGCATCGTCTAGCTAATACCAGTTATCAATACTCAAATAATGTAAGTTAAAACAGAGGGAATAATCTATAAACCACACGCTGCCAAGTGATATCGAAGTACAGTTGGCCACGGATGTCTGCTGACCCCACTGCTTTCAGGTAGAGTAGCCTGCAAGAAGTGGTTTGTTTCTCATAAAGGAAAATCATGAATACATTTTCACATACAGCTATGAGTGAGGAATCTAACGTGAATGTGGCATCTGTTATTAAATACACATTCCCGCTTTTATTTGGCGTTTATGGCATTCCGATTCGTACATCAACTTAACAAATGTGTCTGCGCGTAATCTTCACTTCTGTACCACTACAGGTTCTGGCACTTTGTCAGATGCCCTGTCAATAGAATACAAAGTAGCAGTGGAACGAAAGTCTCAAACTGTCTAAGCCACTGGCGAGGCAGAAATTCAGACTGGAATCAGCATGATGAGAATAAAAAAGAATTTACCACCGGTGGAGGAGAGAAACGTAATGGAGGCGGATCGACATAGGTGGGGAGACCCGCCGACGAGCAGTGCCGTGAATTTGAACACAAGCATAGTTGACGCTAGCACGTTTGCCCTGGACAACACGTTCCAAACGGATGGGAGATCAAAAACAAACTGAGCCACTAGTTCCAGGTATCCGATTCAAGAACGCTATTTAACTGCATGTTGTACAGCCACGGAGAGATTGGTCTTAATTTCCAACAAGAAACAATACAGCAGCCTGGGCAGCGTTTGTTGTAAAAAAATGTCCAGTATGAGAAAAGTCACCTAGAAGAGAGACTAGGGTACAGCTAATTTGGTTACACCGTATGGGACACAATGATCCAGTGCTTCGCTTATTCATAAGCATCCCTTCTAGACGATTAGAATAAATAAAAGAGAAAACAACAAGTTACCGCCAACCCACATAAAAATGTATACGAATCCGGTGGCTTAAAAACGGAAGCTGAAAACGGGGGTACATAATATAATGAAGGCAAAATAGCAAATAGAATCGGTATCAAAATCGTAAAATTGGAAAAAATGAGTCAAATGCGTGGTTGAGAATAATGATAAGACTACTTTACTCTAAATGAGTCCAATCGACAGGTGTGAGGCCATGTTCTTTCAGATAAGTATTCGCTTTGGTGAAATGTCCACAACCGAAAAATCCGCGAGAAGCAGACAACGGCGAAGGATGGGGCGCTTGCAAGACCAGATGCCGCTTACGATCAATTCCAGCTCCTTGTTTCTGAGCGTGGGAACCCCAAAGCATGAACACTAAATGCTGAATTAAACCATCATGGAGAATTAAAAAAGTGATCGTGAAAACATATGACTTCTATCGTCACAGTGTAGAAAAACCAGGAAAATAAATCAAAAATTTGTTCCCCTAGAAAATTTATGAACTGACGCCTTCACAGATAAAATATAATCGAAGGTAATGTCGAATAATATCTACGCTGAGTTATTTAAAACCCTACTTGACAGGTAAACATAGGTTCGGAATTCGTACAACACGTTTTCTGGTCACTCTACTAACCTATTCCCACTGACAACAAAATGTACACGTTCGGTGTAACATGGCTTCGGTGCTCGATAAGGACATGACTGCATGTCGACAGTCTTCTCCACGTCTACCCTCATTCAGTTCGACTCAGCATTTATTCACAATTGATCAATTTACAATAAAATTTGGTCTCTGATAAACACAGTCAGGAAGTCATAATTGACGAATTACTTTCACTTGTATAAACCCATACACATTTAAGCGCACCCAAATCATAATGTAATGGATTACCAAACGGGACGTGTGAGTTTCCAATTCCCGGTGGAATACCTCAGCACGAAGATGAGGCACGTCCAAAAGCCCATAGCGATTGGATCATGGACAACACAGGCGACCGGACGAAACATGACAGACAAAATGGAATGGATGACCAGGTCGGAGGTACGATTAATCCAACAGTCGGTGGAATACCTCGACGCAGTCGTGAAATACGGTGAAAACCCATAGCGAATAAATTGTGGACAACACGGGCGACAGGAAGAGCCATTGCCTAACAAGATCGGATCAACGGACGAGAGATGACAGGCGAAAAACACGTCGACAAAAGATGTCAGTCACACACACAAACAGGGCAGAAGTGCACACGACGGATGTGAGGAAACCGAGGATGTGTTATGGATTGGAATTCCGACTCATAAACGCGAGTGCGCGTGTGGCCATCGGACCAGCGAGTTGGACAATACAGACTGTGTTTTATTAGACGTCTTTTCGCCACAGTTAGACGATGAATGGCAGCCTGTAGTGGAGTTGTCGGCTTCTTTCCATGTACACGACTTTTTCGACCACAATGTATTCCCCCTAAATTCCTACATCCCGTCTTACCGGCACAATCAATCGGTGGGACGTTGAATAACATCCGATAACCTTATGAAAGTCTGAGATACGAAGGTCACTAACACACAATGACGAGGTGAACAAATCAAGACTGAAGTTACTGTCACGTGTAAGAAACTGGTTTAGTGAACGGGTGTAGCAACGAAATCAGAGAAAAAAGGTGAACAATATACTGAATGACAGACAAGTGAAGAACAGAGGCAATGAAAAGAATATCGGAGGTTAGGTGAGGTGAACTGTAGCAATGAACAACGCACGTTGTAAACTACCAAGTGGACGGCCAAAAGCTGCGATCGAGATGGTTGTTATGTGAGCTAAAATACAGAATGATATCTCCGGTGACAGGATCTATTCAGTAAGCGCAAAGTTACCTTGACAATGTACTAGAGGTTAGAAATGTACCCTAGTAATAGCACCGACAGAGAAGTTAATCATGGAGATAAAGCTACTTGCGTACAAGCATTCCATATAGTTACAATAAAAATGGCATAATATATGTCGCCCAGCTGCGAACCGCGAAAGGTACAAGACTTTGGAAGTTCAGTAGCATAGCTAGTTAAATTACAACACACGTCTTTCGAATAGTGCGCCACAACAAACTATTGCAGCGTCGACGTCGAATAGGACTGGTGATTCAGATACTCCACAGAATTCAAGAATAAATGGAATGGACTATAGGAGGCGCCGGACGGAACCTTGCGGAACATCGATATCAGCAAGAAACCAGTCACACAGTGTTTTATTTCCCAGAATGTTAAACTTGGTTCGGCAATAATCTAGGCACATAAAGAGAGTCCCGTAAAGTTTCAAAAACAGAGTGGAGTGAAACGATTGACCCAAAGTTCTAAAGAAATCAAGCGAGGCTACGGCAATGGAAAACCTTCCACTGCCAGGTTTGACCAAAAGTCATGAACAACCAGCAAGTATGTGATACACGAACACCTCATACCAAAGCCATGTCACGTTAAAATCATGGATCCATAGGTTGACATTTGGGTTGGGGAGGTCACTCTGCAAGTCCTCCATTTCCAGGAAACCAGCGAAAACAAACCTATCGCTCAGTGGTTTGATGCATAGATCCTGAGCCCACCTTTGAAGACAAGTGTGTTTGTGAACTCATTTCAAACTTGCGACTGACGTTTAATTGACGAGGATCGACTAACAAGTACTGGTGGTGGCTCTCCTAATTCGGTGGCATTGTGATCGAAAACGACCAGGAATGTCAACCACATAGGAGGAGATATTTCTCTATTTGCTTCCTTTATACGATTCGCATTTCAGATGACGATACCGATTATAACTCATTCGAGTTGTTCTTTATTGGCTCAGCAGTCGTTGTTCATGAGAGACTACACATGTGAACAGTATCTACTCAAAATACTGACGATCTTCGTAACTGATTTCGCATATCTGACAGAAGATCTAGATTGAACGGACGACAGCGAGTAGATCATGCTCAGATTCCAAACGATCGAAAATATCGTCTACATACCGTCAACAGATGGATTCTGCTGAAAGTACATAACTGAGTTATCAGAAACAGTTGTTCGTCATGGTTTTCCCCTCTCATTTCATGGAAATTTTTGACAGATTTTGAGATTGTAAGGACCTTCTGGTGTTTAACGAACTGAATCGTCGTTTAAGCTTCAAACCCATGTTTGCTGATACAACCGAGGTAATCGACGTTCACTAAACATTGCACTGAGCGAAATGAGTACTCCAAAATGATCTGTTTTCGTAGGAGTTGAATTCGCCCAGACGCAATGTCACTTAAACTTCACCCTTTGAACCTTGTCCATAGGCATTTGAACCCTTACGGAATGCAAACCAGCGGCAATGGGCTCTGGACGAATTGGCTGAGGAGGGACGCCATGAGTTCAACGAATACGTGAGGGCAATCGCCACTGAACCGACGCAAAAAAACGGTCGAAAGTAATGGTCGGTCTCAGTGACGGGAAGCCCACATCGCAAATTCTCTGTTAACGTAGAAAAGTATGTGTCACAAATGCCGCTTGACACAATATTACTTGAAGTATTAGCTTCGGGGACAGGGTTTTGTTATCCATGCTGTAAAGATGAACAATTAGAGGGTGAGGTACAACTTGAAAATCTCTATAATGAGACTTGTCGGTTGAGTCCCACTTCAAGCACCATTCTGGAGCAATTCACATCTAATCTAGTTAACTGCTGCTGTCGATACTGACAAACTCAGCTTGCTCATAAGAATCTTGTCACTGCTAGATACATCCAAGTCTTGAGAGCTCTCCGTGAACGTGAAGATACCCTCAGATTAAGTTTCGGCGAAGGGGAAGGCATAATTATTATGAAAAGGAAAGACTACATAGAAAAAAATTGTTGCGGATTGCTTCAGATCGAAGTAAATTTAGTGAACCTGAAACCGAGAAGAACAAAACGACTCTGATCGGAGGTCAAATCGTAGACACTCTCAAGCGACTTTTGCGACAAGGAATAATTACAGATACACAGTTCGAACGACTTAAACCGACCGGCTCTATCATCCCTCGCTAATACGGTTTACCCAAGATCCATAAGCCAAATCATCTGTTGAGGCCTATTCTTGATATATGCATTTTCCTGTATCAGTCAACAGCAAAGTGGCTAGCTGGACAACTTGAACTTACCAGCCCGCAACTGTGTCCACACAACCTACGAGACACGTTCGATTTTGTTAATAATGTACAGAATATTAGTGCGAATAGTCAGCACAGATGTTCGTTAGACGTATGCACGTTAGTCACAAATGTGCCTTTACTTGAAACTAAATTTCATTTATGAACACATCGATCATTGGAATATTCAGCTCGGTATAACGACACATGTGGAAAGAACTGCTTTTACGATGTACACTCAAAGTCTAGTTTACATTTAACAACGAAATCTAACGTCAGATTGATGGAGTGACAGTGGGATCTCCATTGGGCCTACTAATAATGAGTATTTTCACTGGCAAGCTGGAACGTCAACAACTAAGTCAGTCTACTAACAATTTGTGATTCTATCGATGGGATGTAGACAATATTTTCGTTCTTTTGAAATCTGAGCATGATCTGCCTGCTGTCGTTCAGTGATTCAATCAGGTGCAGCCTAGCATCATGTTTGCTTCTGAAACGGAAAATTCGTTTCAAGTTCTACATTGTGAAATAACAATCACACTCCCGAAGTGTGCTACAGCTTCTTTACAGACAAGTCTTTAATTTACCCCACTATCCACTATCTAAAATATCAGTCGATCCTGACAGCAGTTGGAGTGCAAATGCACCCCTTGAAGTGTACAAGAATGATTGTGGAAATTACATGTAGTAAGGGTTTTTTTTACAGGAAAAGCGTCTTCAATGGTGACAGTAAGTAAGGTGATTGAAACCGGTTGCCGACACGCCGAGAAAAGAAACATGTGGAACGGTGAGGATAATAACGATCGTTACGAAAAAATCAACCACTAACAATCTAGACAATATTCTTAGTCTCCAGTAAAGCTGACGTATAGACAAGACATGATAACGAGTGACCACAACACAATGTGCCTATGCAAATCATCTAGTTACAACTTAGCAAATACGTAGCCACACAGCAACAAAACAAGGAAACATTGCAATCACCTTGGAGACAACATAAATGGGCCATAATGAGGCAAAGACCCGAGACAACGCAGCGTAATGACTACACTGTAATGACATTGTAATGACGATATTTCTTTCAAATTAAGCATGAATTCGTTGCTTACTAGCAAAGTTTCTGCCAGCTAGTAGTACAAAAAGTTTGTACACTAACTCGAACAATCGACGTTATAAATTGGAAGAACCCGAAGTGATCTGCAAAGCAGAATGACCATCTGTTTCTGAGCAAGAAATTGAGAGATGTACTATCCCATAAATGTTAGCCAATAAGTCTCAAGACGGAAAACGAACGTTAACTTGCTATAAAGATACTTTGGTCCTATTTAAGGAAGAGGATGTGTAAGATTACAACACAAACGTATTATCATGCAGTATTACAAAGTAGACGGACTTAGGAAAACCAAGTGGATTTGAAACCATGAAAACTTTTAAGTCACATGTACAGAACTGAACAAAACAATAGACATGGTGATTTTAGAAGCTCATCAGCAGACCACAGATGCAGATGCACACTCGTGGACAAAACAGATCGTTAGGGTCAATTTGTATTACTTAGGCGGTTCAACACGAACATTATTTCACTCAGCTTATTGTGTGGCGAAATCATGCTACCAGATCGCCTACAGCATTCCAAACTAGTGTCAAACCTTGGTATTTGACAATCGGCGCATCCAGCTCAGTGGAATTAAGTGGAGTTGAGAGCAAAAACAACCAACTACTTCAGGTGCCATAAGTAAGTTGGACGTTTAGTTAGTCCACATGCAAATAGGACCAAGAGGTGTGGGCAACAGCCGTATACTCTTCATATTAGGTCTGAGCCAACTAACTGTTGCAAACTGATTCCGTCCACTATATCGGTCAAGAGTGTACGCACAAAAAGTTCAGCAAGAAGTTGTACGCACGGCAATAAAATATAACTCGCTTAACAGATGACACAGAATACAGAACACGATAAAAAAAAGAACGTACTGATTTTGCTTTATTCAAATGACGCACTACTGCATCGGTAAGCAGTTCCCAACCTCGATCTTTATGCGAGTTTGGAGTGGCAGCTCTAACAGTTAGCACAGCGTTCAGCAACAGTACGCCTTGTTGTGCCCAACCTGTTAGATCCCCATGATTGGGAGGCCATCGAAGATCTACGTTGGTATTAGGTAAGGACGATCCAATTTCTTTATACATATTGACCAAACTTGGAGGTGGTGGCAAAGGACGTTGTACTGAGAAAGCCAAACCATGAGCTTGTCGCGGTCCGTGATAGGGATCCTGTCCGAGAATGACCACACGGACCGAGGAGGGTGGACAAAGTTGACTCCAAGTGAAAACCTGTGTCCCCGATCAGAGAGAATTAAAAAACGCAACAGTTAATATACAGCTGTTATCCAAAACGTACAAAAACAGAAAATGCAAATCAAATGGCGTATAAGTGATTCAGCTAAATACACACCACAAAAAACATGGAGAGCACCCAAACTGCCGGCAACATGAGAAAATCATGTGCAGATTCACATGCAAACAAGATGAAACAACCTACCTGATCAACGGGAGGATATACTGGAGAACCATGAGCGCGTTCGGCTGCAACAAAATCAGCCAACTTTTGAAATCGTTCGCTCTGCAATTGAGAATCCAACGCATATATCCATTCAGGATGCAATCCTTGGATCAAATTCAGAACAGAACGAGTAGGTCGAGCAGATAATTTACGTTTCACTTCAGCAACTAATCGATTGACCGACTCGCGACTGGGAGTAGCGGTAGGATGGCCGAGAAAAGTAGACATTTTCGGCGAGAATGCCGGTTCACTCATTGTGTCGCCGTCTAGAATAACAAGGGATTTTTCAATCAAGACAATAGAGTTGTTATCCCAACTAATCCCTGAAAATAAAATGGAGAATAACCCCCACAAATCGTTATACACACAGAATAGCATTCAACCAAAAAAAGATGTAAAGGACAATTTCAGTATGAAATGCACATAAGGAGCATCAAAATCGGCACCTCAATTCGACTGTGAATAAAGACATTAAAACAGACACAAAGAACGAAAACTTATAAAGACAATCACCTGATTTTGCTGGTTCAGTTACACGTGGACGTTTAGCAGGTTGAGTAGTCATTTCAGAAGAATCAACATCAGACGGTGTTTGTAAGGGACTTCTTTCAACCGATTTTGCCAGAGGCACAGGGCTTCGTTCATTATTTATCATATTTTCTTTATTACCGCCTTTATCAAACGACTTCGGACTAGAGAAAAATGCCGTGAGTGGCTTTTGGTTCAAACATGGCAACTTGGGCATTGTTGCTGAAACGAAATTAGAGACAATGCAACAGAATTAAGGCTATTACCTGTTAAAACAGTTCGAAACAAATTCAGGGGACAAACAAATCTTCCAGCTATATAGTACGAATAGGTAATCGCGTAAGTAAAACTAAAAGGAGTAGGAAACTAAGTTCAAACCACCCGGTTTCCGTTGCTGCATGATATACAAATTCACAAATACAGTCACGTTTACGACAGCCGGGCATAAGTCCGAGACCGTAAAACATGCAATTGGGTACTGTTAACACTGAGTTACAACGGGAAGCAGTAAACTAGTGATATTCTGCAGTCAACGAATACCCATTACTGAATAAATCTTATAAACAGTCGGAAGTAAAAACGCTGTTCGTTAACTGAGGCGGCTGTCCAGTGATACGTATTTGTTCGAGACAGCGGTTAGTGCGCTAACAGTAACAACTACACTGTTCGTTTAAGTGTTTCGGGAAATTAAAAATTGGTTTGTAAGGGATAAGTTGTAAACACTATAGATCTAGTATCACACAAATTGAGTATCAGAATTAGTGATGAACCATTGCATGAGAATGAAGGATTCGGACGGAGTGCTTAGGAATATCTACAGCTTTAAAACCACAAGGTACCAAGCTTCCGAACCCAGACAGTAACTGTCACGATAAACGGCTTAAGCGTACGACTATGTGATTACCACTTAGATATATTGTTTCTAGGCTACTGCGAACTCAAGAGAAACCGACGTTTTCTTCGAGATCGGAGATGCAGAAATGGCGCGCACAAGGTCGAGTGTACTATCACAATTAATGGCAACCGTGAGGTGTAGAGAGTAACGTTACGTTTATACAAATATATATATATATATATATATATATATATAGTTTTACTTGTATCCACAGAGACTTCCTTCAAGTCTAGTGTTCCAACACTGGGTGTTAAAATAATGTTGTCCAAATAAGGTAACAATGCAGAAAATTTGTTCAGTCAGTAAGGAAAATCGGAAGAACGGTCACGAGAAAACAGTATGTTCATCTTTGCAAATAATTAGCAAGGAATGCGCTTTTTAGTCTTTCTAAGAACCTAATTACTGCGCTATGAAAAGCTAACGACAAGAGAGTACGATACAGTTCGGTTAAGATCAGGCTATTCTCGCTTAGGGACAGCCTTTAACCAACCTGTGAAGCAAAGTAGCTCAACACGCTTCTAGACCAAGTTCAAACGGGTTCAGATCAAGAATACAGAATGGTCAGTACAACCAGTGTGACCCAGAAAGTGGCAACTAAATCATTGTAAGATTCGACATGAATATGGAGAGATTGTCTAGCCTGAAAATGTGACAAAACCCTTGCAATGGGTTGACATAGTAATGGGAAGGTTGAACAGAAGTTCGAGGAGTTGGGTTGTTTGTTCGCCGCTGGTCTCACAAGTACGAGGGTCAGAGTGCAAATTCTGTTTCCGAAGAGGATATATATTTCTGGTGAGCTGTAATAAAAGCGAAACTCGGGCCTAGTGTTTCCTTCTGAAGTGTGCTTGGGAAAAGGCTTATCTACATGCGATCAGGTGTAGATGGCTTTCTATCTGAAATGGGAATTCCGTTTGTCAATCAGTAACAGTCAGTCCACTCAATTCCAAAGCAATGAATACATTTCAAGGCATCGTCGATCGCCTACAGTTAGAACTAGTGCCAAAGCATATCACCTTTTAGAAGATCATGTCAGAACCACATCTATGCATTGCAAGCGCTCGGATCAAAGTTCGGATTCGATGTGCATGAGACCAAAGACTCTGTCCACTTTAAAATACCCTGAAGTCATTCGTGAGGGAAACAGACTCTCATTTTTTGGTTATTAATTAAGAATAATGTTCCAGTGTTTTTGAATGGTTTTTGTCCAAATATCCAGCGCGAGCGTTCTTAACTTCCCAAAAGCTGACTGTTGTAATATAAAACAGTCGGTGAGCTGTGGCTGTCCTGTTTAGATAAAGTCGATGAACATGTTCTTCAGCTACCAACAATTCCGGGAAAACTACGGGTAACATACTTTGGCCCCCACAATGGTTTGGTGACCTCCCATAGACTAAACCTTAATTGTGTTTGAGCCAAAACCTGGCCATCTACGAAGTCGTCCAGCGTTGCACCTTCTACCATGGTGGCAGTTATATCAATTTTGTTTTGACTGTTTGCCTAAACCCATGGCGACTATTATTCACCCCGGGATATGGTAGTACCGGAGAAAACAGTAACACAACTTGGGATGATACCCGCTCGAAGTATGTACTGTTGCTATTAATGCTGACCTGATCGAGAGAATGCGCGCAATGTTCATGGGGTTACCCTCGTGCGACTGAAGAGATGAATCTAAATTACACGGCGTTCAGTTTCGCAACACTAACGAAGATAATAAACGACCATGAGTGCAACAACCGGTTGGTACGTAAATAAGTATAACATAGACTTTATGACATACTGTTGCAGAAGTACCCACTACAAGTCGAATATTCATAAAATTATGTCACGGAATGAATGACAGGCGGTAGTAGACGGTTAGATGAACAAAGCCGGGTCGTTTAATGTTTGATAGTAAGCAATCAGAAGGTAAAACTTCTAAGCACATGAAACAATCAAGCGATGTGCAAGCTTGTCGGCAAAGTAGCTTGTAAACAGGAGTAGCTGTTAAAAAGGCACAAACACAAACAGGTCGTCAATGGGCACCATACATGATAAACAAGTCCTAACGTATCTGGGATTCATAAGAAGCAACTTGGACATCAGCTTTAGCAAAAGCGGCAATTGACAAGACAATAATCGTAATTGGTAAAATAAGAATATATTTATGAAGGTAAGTAATGCATATATATATATGTCAAAGCGAAAAAGTATGACAATTGCACAGAGGAAAAAATAAGCAAAAAAAACATGCAGGTATCATTGCAAAAAGGTGAAAATAATGACGGTCAATGAAGGAGGGACTTTGCGCGGGATTGATGAAATTTGACAAGCATTGGGAAACAAAAGACAAATGATGAGTACTAAGATAAACACCGGAGGGAAAGAAAACGACGTTTATGGAGGCAAACTCTGAAACAACACGACAAAATAGGTAGACAAACGATGTCTCGAGAGAGGGAGAATGTAAAATCCGAACCAGCAAAAGTTATCACAAAGAAAGTGTTACATTAAGAAGACCTATGTAAGTTCAACCGGGTCAATTGAGAATTTGTCATCACATCAGCGGACAGGACTGAAAAAATAAACATACAAGAAAATGGAAATAAGATAGAAATTTGGTATACAATTACTGACGAAAAGTCGAGCATCAGTTGAGATACACCGAACAACATTCGCATTTAATTGGATCTTTCACATTAAGCCGTTCACGCTAGAACAAAAGCGTTAAACAGCAGTTTTATTTTCGATAGAGCCCACCAACTTTGCTTATTTTGGCCAGGTTTCAAAGTGGAATCTTAGACTAAATGTGAGGGGTGTTCTAGTGATAGTAACCACTTATCCGTGATAAACACAGTACACAGCACGTTTAATGATTTGTGTGAAACCGAGTAGCATTATCACAGGACAGTAATTGCATCTCATCTCTAGATTAGCTGGTCACCTGAACATTAGTCAAAGACGAAACAAGCTGGGTGCCAACATATAAAAATTCTCTTGTGTCCAATGTAACTGTGAAGTGACCAACAAGGTTGTTTCAGGACAATGCAGATCGAAGTTTAAATCTCGATTTTGACAAGAATAAGTATTACGGAGGAGCGTTA
Source organism: Paragonimus heterotremus (assembly GCA_013368495.1). Classification (NCBI taxonomy): domain Eukaryota; kingdom Metazoa; phylum Platyhelminthes; class Trematoda; order Plagiorchiida; family Troglotrematidae; genus Paragonimus; species Paragonimus heterotremus. Next base: position 143,412 of record LUCH01000413.1, read on the forward strand.
AGAAAAATGAATTTCCAGTCTAGCGATTTTTTTCAAGAGACTATCTACAAAATGTGCACAACTTGATTGCAAGAGAAATCTTGTCGAAGGAATCCCAATGCTTAATTTACATAGAAACCATAGGAACGCTATTCACATATAGTCTGAAGTACACGAGAAACATCCTCACGTTCTATGTAGACAAGCTGTCATAGCAACAGTCACTTGAATCACACGAAATTCGCCTGCGACAGTGGTCTTGTATCGTTGATCAGAGTGTGAACGCATGTGCACAAGTCCAGTTACGAGGGCCTGACTCGGAGACTAGAGGAATCTTTTCGTTTGAGTTCCGAATATCCATACAAGCGATACACTTCGTTGCAATTGCAAGCAAACAAACTTAATTGAAATGGTGACGTAAGGCAATTTCTAGTGATCACATCACAAACGCAAAGCTGTGCTGAGCAGATGATGACCACAATGAGTCTGATTAACGCAGAGCTGATCAACGATGATGAGATAAAATTATTACGGAAAATTCGAATGCAACTGACAACGGCAAGCAACTAAGTTGAGCTGCATACAAATGCTTTGCAAACGAAAGGAACTCAAGTGTCGATGAGCGATGTCTTAAAGCAGCATACACAGGCGGTTGGCGGATTGAATGATGAGATGAACTACTAATTTGGTCATGTTTAGGGTGAGGCCAACGGTAGCGAGCAACTAAAAGAAGCGTAGAGATTAAAGTCATCACTAGAGCCATCAGTGAGCTATAGGATTTGAAAAACGTGGGTGTTCAGCTATTTTTTATAAAGAGGGCCAGAACGTGAAAAATCTGAGCATAACCAAGTGGTATTCAACTTATTGTCTTTTCCTCGATCTGAGTTATGGAAGGGGTTTAGTTCGGTCAACAATACACGGGTGCATTTGAAACGATAAGCAATATTAAAATAACAACAAAAACATTTTTAATAGTATGGAAACAAACTTACACATATGCTTGGTCGAGGGTTACGCTGTCCCACCTGAGATTAAATAAACCATGATTAAATCAAGCAACTATTCTAAATGATATGCGAATAATATGACAGAACAACAGAACGGTAGAAGATATTGTAATGTTTGGTCTGAAATGCAAAATGCTCTATCACGTTATGGTCGTATACACGAAATCTGAACTGAGCTTTACAATGGTGCTGGGTGCTCGGATTGATGCTACAAAAACATACTCACTGACACACTTATTTGAAAACTGCCTACACCGAGGAAGTAATCTATCCACTCCCAAATGTGGATCGTGATGATAAACACACAGAAGTCGAAAAGAGTCCATTGTGTAACTGGGAGGTTAACAAACGCATTACCAGAGAAGTAAATCACATAATCTGCATCAAATGTATCATTTGATCAATGTCTAACATTCATTTTGCGTACGGACGTGCACAATCCAGACTGGCAACTTAAGAAACACATCAGAAGCACGCATTCTTGATATGAAGCCAAATATTCAAACAGGTTGATTATTCGAGTAACTCCATCAAAATAAAGCTACGCTCGACTTGCTACCACTGCTGACAGTCAGCTGTCGTTCGTTTGCACGTGTTTGCCATAAAAAGGTTCACTGGTCGACTGGCACTTTTGTTCAGCTGTACTCTTATGGTGAGTACCATCCGTTGCGGCCGCGTACCCAATGTGTTGCAGACGGCCGATGTATTTTTACCCTATCACCTGCATGTTTGTCTCATCAGACGTTGGCAGTCTAAACAAATTGGATCAATAAGCTTATGTTTTCTGATCAGTTAATTGTCAGGTTGGTCACATTTATGACTTACAAGACACATTCGTTTTGATCCCGTAATGAATGGCAGAAATATAGTATGCGCTCTTACGACTAGCATTCTGATTTCGCGTGATTGGTAAGGTTATAACACCAGGCATTCCTCATCTACGTAAGTTGTGGTTAACAGCTGACATCTGAGGCACACATTCACAGGCAGCCCATGCACGTGACCAGAAAGTACTGTGGCTCCAGCCACTGTTCTTTGCAAGAGTGGTGTGAACTAACTCAGAAGAAATCGTTTCACTGAAAAGGATAAGACTTGATAAAAAAGGAAGCTAACCAGAAGAATGTGAAATTGTGTGAATATAGATATACTATTGATCGCACTACGTTGCTACTTCAGAAAGTGTTTCTAATCAGCAATTTGCGTGATCACGAGGATCCTAATCATGCAAACGATACCGACCCGCCTCATTCAGGGTCTGCATGATAAGTGACCACGTCCCCGCTTGACCAGTCACGCAGTTTTACCGAACTGTTAGACATCGCAGTAAATGATGCCCAACGCCGAAGATCCTCAGTTGGCATGCGGATTGTGTGACCAAACCTGACTGTGTAGTCATTAGTTCACCAACTGATCCTGTATGCCGAGCATTCCGAACTATGGCCGCGTTGCTCAGACGATCATCCCACTTGACGTGGGTTAAGAAGTGGATATAACGATGGCCCAGCACAGAAAATCTGTTAATAACTTCGTCGCCAGTAGATCGTGCTTCCGAACCACAGAATAAAACAAAACGCACAAAAACATTAGTCTTCTTTTCGATGATAACGGGATTTCACTTCGATGCCACAGGTGACATGTACGTTTGGAGTTCTCGCAGATCTCATCAGCAATAGCACATGTTGATGAGATGCTGCCACCCGGGTACGTGGAACTGTGCACAGTCCCAAGCAGATTGCTACCAATAAAAAAAGTGGGAGTAGGAACGCCTCGGTCTTGAAGCAGTAAAATGTCAATTAAAGGTATGCAGCTTATTCCATAAAAACCAGCCCGGCCGGCTGCATCGCTTAGCACGGTCCGCATTTATTCGGTAGAAAGGCAAAACAGGAAAATATCATCCGCATACCCCATGTCAGCCAACTTAACGCCAGGAAAAAGCACAACATCAAGCCCACTGAATTGTCGTTCATGACAAAATGGAACAGGAAAGGCGAAGTCGAACACCACTAGAAGTGATGAACAACTGAAAGAGTTGTCCATAAACCCTCACCCTGCTTCAAAGTGGGCAAAAACAACCATAGTAGACACGCAGTTCTCTGAGACTCCTTTGCGAAGAAGGTAGTTTCACCGAATCTAACGTAGCCTTTAAGTTTGAAAGAGCCAGGACAGTCTGCTGCTTGTAAAGTATCCCATGATCCACGTCCGTTGCAGTGTAGAAATGTGCACAATGCATCCTCAATCGGATCGGAGTCACGCGTGTTTATCGTTCATCTGACTTTCGGTGAGTTTACGGAGTAGACGTAATATATGGCCAGTGAGTACAGTGGATGCAATAAACTGGTGTCTATGCAGTTATCGCATAGAATTTACACTCTCCTTTTGAAAACAGGAATTACCGTTGATGAGCACCAACCACAAGGAAGCTTCTGAGTTTCCCAGACCGACAGAAGAAGCGTTATCCGTTCTGCTAACAACCTCTCTTCATCGTCTCTGAAAATAGAAATGATCTGGTTCAGAAGCCTTGCTATGCTTCAATAACTTAAGCTAAAGGACCGCTTCCGCTTCTGACGGAGGGTCGTCTGGAACACAACAATTGATCACTCGAGTCCCGTCGTCTAGAAGGTCTGATTGAAGCTGGCTGAAGTGTTCCTCAACATGCTTAACCTATCTGTCAAGTTGATGCAATTAGTTGGTGGTATGGGAATCACCTTTTTCATCTATGGTACAAATTACACTGACTCGATGGTCAGGACAACCACGACTTAGAGACTAGCGTTTTGCTACATACAGACAAAAAAAAACTTGTCCCATCTCTCTTGATTGTTCGATCAAGTGATGCTCATGGTGTTTGCACAAGCTTTAAGTCAGCTGGCGATCAAGTTCACATGGATTTGTCACATTCAGAATCAGGCAGGATCGAACGATGCCTACTCACAAAAGTGTACTGACGTGATAGAAACCCAAATTTCTTGCAACTGTGTTGTTCTTTCGTAACGTATATCTTCAAGACAAGCTTCCATTTCTATTGCAATCAGTTTTCAGTGTTCGCTAGGTTCTGGCGCTCGGCTTGAACTGGGCAGTTTGTTCACCATTGCCTCACGATAAGTGTTCTTTACACTATTCGTCCGAATACCAGTTAATTTTCTCGTATCTACGAGTGCATGAGAGAACAAGGGGACAGGCACAACGACATTATCCGGGTCCAGGCAGTTGTTCTAAACCACACTACAGCGTTTAACGCAGTGGCACCATCTATAAATGATTGACTCGTATTCATGAGTGAGATAAACAGCTTCCTACGATTTGTACCACTAGAGTGGAATGAACAAAAGGTACGCCTAACAGAATCAAGAAGTCCCTTATGTGCACGTGTACAAAGTTATTACCAGTCTTCAATGTTTAAATGAACACGTAATTCACAATATCTGTCAGAGTTGACTAACGTCACTGTGTACATTAACTTCAATGCTTGTCAACTTATAGTGCCGTTATAACAGGTTAAAATAGGCGAATGACAAAGACAGAAGCAGTGACAAAAACGAGGAATAAAACAGCTTAACCTGTTCTAACAAACGACCAAAAGAAAATGTCAATATCTGATTGATAAACAATCCTCCAGAATCACTAGGATGTTTCAAAACGCGACCACTTTGTTAATTGAAGTTTATGACTACGTGTCCTGAGAGCAACCATTTCGGCAGATCGAGTAACCAACCCGTTCGCCGTTACACAGATGATAATGAACACAATTAATATGCCGAGTTAATAAATTGTCAATTGAATCAAACGAGGGCAAGTCAATAGGTACATTGTGATGAACGAGCGCTAGTTTTCAAGCGTTTGTTGGCATGTTACACATTAAGTCGCACATGGGCTGAGTAACATCAGGCCGATCGGACCAGTGGTGGCAACCACGACCTAAACTTAAAACCCTGTGACGACGTAAACAAACAGGTGATCGACATATTTTAATTTAAAAAAACGCCTCAAAAAGCAATGGTCACGATGTAAACTAAATGGCAAGACAACCGAAGCACTGAGAGTTTTTAATGAAGACCAATTAGACAGAATCGAAAAGCAGTGAAGAGGATCGCACAATCTAACTGCTGAAATCTCAACAAAAAAGGATTAAAGATGTGTTTACAACAGTCACGAAAAAAACAAAGAGAAAGCACGCCGAACGACACTCGTTTGTAACTCGCAACTGAATTTGTAAGGCGTTTTCAGCCACTTCAGGATGTGTTGAAACGAGAGAACATGACACAATTTCATCACAGCTATGCTTAAATCGTAAACGAAAATTAATCACCCCTACGATGAAAACTCACTTCAGCCACATACCAGATGTTATTTCGCATGGCTTCGTGAAACCCAATTAGTCGGTGAAAACACAACCCGTACCAGAGTTCGCATAACCCAGGATGAACAGAATCGCCTCAGAAACGGTCTCGGGCTTGCAAAAGTGGTCCAATTACAGTAGTACACTTTGAAAGACTTAGAAATCCCCAAAACCCACAAAAAATCTTAACCTACTGCAAACATAGTCTCGGCGCAATCTGCTATTTATATTAACCGGGTGCGATAAAGCAAGAAAAAGTCACATGATTATATCCATATACCTATATCAACGGTTACTGATTACGAGTCTGTACTATATTTGACAGGTTCTCTGACAGTGAACTTTTCGAGTGTTAGAACTATCTAACCAACAGGGTGTGTTTAATCGACGGCGGCAAGTCCCAGCGTCAAGCATTTAATTCCTTATTGCAAGTCCCCAGTTTCACCAGCGCTCTGCCTTCCCTAGAAGATAATTGGGTTGCGCGAACAGCGCCATAAAAGTCAAAGAAAAAAGAGGCGGCACACGAGGCATGTGTTTGATATGACGAAATCCATGCAGGGAGATCGCGTTAGGCACGAAGATGTTCAGACTGTTGTACAGAAAGGTTAGTTGTCAGACAGTCTCAACTTCGCCATACACGGAAAACCTTCTGTAACTAATGTCTGTCGAAAACTGATAATCAATAAACGTCTTCTCGGTTAGACCACGTTTTGCGACGATCCAGAGTACGTCTGTTCATTTCAACTACGGAATAGGTTGCTACAGGTGGCGCAGGTTACAAACACTCGACTGTTCTTGCAAATATAGCCCACACCTCCATCAATACCTATACTGCTAGTTGGAACAAGCGGCCATTAAGGATGAGCACACGCACACGTTCCTATGAAAATTGATTTGTTGCCTGGGTACAGAAAACGCTCCATAGCGATGAATTGATGTAGTCAACTTCGTTGAAGCGGTTTGTGTGTAGTCGTCAGTTAGAGCAGCTTCACCAACATAACCCAAATGACGAAATCTGTCATCTGAGAGAAGGTAAACACCCACATAATCACATCCAAACAATGATTAAAAGATGTCGCCGATAGTAAAGTTAAGGAGAGGGATGTCATTGGGTAACTCAGTAATCTAAAACGGGTTTGATGAAGTCCCGTAGGCGGCCATTAGCCCCAGGGTCCGCCGCCACAAGGCGTAAACAAGTTTAACAAACCTATCGAGTATATCCCCCCTTCAGAAGCCAGTACTATCAAATGAAGTGGATGACTATAAATAACTGAAAACAACTCAAATCAGTATCTAAAAGGTGTATGATGCAGGGTATAGACTTGGGTGATAAGGCCGAGGTCATATTGGAAATCAGTCCGAGACATACGACGACACGGAAGGATACGTGATTAAGAAAGAGTTGAACAGAACGTGTGAAAAAACGTAGACATAAACGGAAGACATTGGGATTACCATAAACTTACAACAAAGTTTCGGTACCTATCCACAATTGCTGTGTCTATCAATGCACCTGCATCCGAATAACCCTGGAGGTCCGAACGGACCTCGTGACGAAAATGAACGCTTCCGAAATCAATGTTCGTCAATTGGAGACTCGAGTCTGCACCTTTGCTCTTATCGATTGACTCCCACTGGCTGATCGCGAGTGCCTGAGGACAGATAAAATGAGTGTCAGCGTGAACGATCGCAACTATAATAGAACAACTCTATGGGATGAGTCAGACTAAGGACACGGAATCACAGGACATTGTATCAGCTGGACAACGATATTTCATGCTCAAACAACACTGACTGGCCAGTAAGAACATTACTTTCTCAGTTAGTTTTGTTTATCTAAGTTAGAACATCGAATACTTTGTGTTTTCTGATTTAAATGAAAGCACGATTCTCACGAAAGGCCGACTATGCCTGTAATATGAGTCAGTGATGTGGAGAATCGACCGGACAGGTGCGCACATCAAATACGATCTGCAAAGAGACATACAACTGAAAGAACAATGCTGACGAAATAGGATAAACCCACAAACAGGGTAACTTTGTTGGTGCTCGAAAAAACGGAGCATTGAAATGAGTTGACATAAGACTATGCGGCGTTTGCAGCCAACTCGATGTGATTTGCACGGTTCAAATGTGTCCAAGAAAGAGCAGAAATAGAACAGAAGAACGAATGTACAGCCAATGAGTACTGCAACTTGATAAACTAAGAATAACCCCACCTGGTTTAAACCAATTATTCTGAATACGGTTTGGCCTGTTTGTAATTCCTCAACAAACTACCTCACAACTCATCCAAACTGTTAAAAACTGTACATATTCAATGCACCACTCTTTCGCAAACATTACATATAACGAAACCACCTTTTGTACATGCATTTATACGCTAGACATCAGCACACTATTAGCTAACAGCTACCGCTGACAAGCATATGTCAACGGATTTTGAAGAAAACACATACTTGTATACAACACTGCAGAAGAAACGCCCCTGTGAAAAGGCGCCTATACGAGGCACGTAATTTTGGAAGAAAAAAACATGCCTCCGGCAGTCATACAGAAGACAATTATGGGACACTGAAATGGGCTCAAGTACCCTATGAAAAAAAGCAGTATGGTAGTCTATTCTGAACAAAACCAACCAACCAACCACAGAGCGAATTATCAAGGTACACGAAAACAGTCATAAACAAATTTCGTAGACCGCACTGACAAACTAAAAAGGAACCGAGTTCAAGGTAGGTCTAACAGAACTGAGAAATGAACATGATTCAATACAATTCCGTTCCCTGATCTAAGCAAGAAGTATATTGGTTCCATTGGGTTTAGTGTAGGTTTGAGAGAGAGGACCTTTCTTGCTACGTCTGCTCCAAACCAATGACCACAAAATGACTGCCAAAAAGTGTAAACAATGAAATTCGACGAAAATTATGCTTAACTACAGCCCGTGTTAGTGTGCAATTTAAAAAATGCCATCTTATTCTCGACGATAAATCAAGAGTGAACCGAATGAGTGAAAACGGCATCTCTTATCAAAATATTGCCATGGTGATTAGTGCTAAACACTGCCGAGATTAGCGAACAATAAGATGTAGCGTCGTCGCATGATAGCAAAAACTATATGGTGTAACAGCGACTTAGTCTACAGTTTGTCCTCAATTATTCAATTCAAACAGTTTGTAGACATGATTACTGCTAACCCGGATGGGTGATAACTCTCAGTGTGTGAAGACTGCAAAACATTCACTGCTTTAAAGGTCAATACAAAGCAACTGTTAGGGAACATCTAGTTTCCTCGAGAATACTTTACATTGCTATCATATGGGATAAAAATTTCGTTTTCTGCTAGAACTTTGAATTCAGATCCAGAATTGGAGTTCCAGCTTTTGCCAACATTTTTAGTGTCTATTTTTAGCGCCTCCTTGCCCCCAATTGGCTCGTTCACGCTCTGGCTTTCTGACTGGTCGACGATCGCATACATACGGACGTATTAAGGCATTGTGATCCCCAATACGCCCTCGAATATAGCCCATTTAGAGGTCAATCCTTTCCATGTCTTCTTGCGTCAAAGTTCGGTCTGGCTGAGTTACCTTTGGAGCTAGGTGTAAATATTAAATATAACTGAAGTTCTGTTGTTTTTTTTCCTTTTGCAAGAGTCAAACAAATGGTGTGACACCATCGTCCTTTCCAATGGCTAGTTTCGAGGATCGTGGCAATAACGTTGTCTTCCCCATTGTGTTCAATTCACACTGGTTAAATATCTGTATGTATAAGAGTGTCTCCAGTTCACTGGATGAACATGTGTGGATGAAAATGTATCTACCAATTGGGTTACCAAACAAATCACACACAAATTTAACTCACATTTTCATCCGAGTCGTACAAAGTGAACGTGGAATTATAGTGCTCCTCGAGAGGCGCATCAGTTAGAATATACACGCAGGATTTGTCGCGAGGTACGATCGAAGAATCGCGATCAATGGTTGAACAAAGCACATAAATCTGGAACGCACGGACGCACAGCATGTGAGTAGTGGAAAGACATCGAAAAGTTTGAACTCAGTCACCAGGATGAGGTAAAACCAAAATGAACAAAATATAAGGCTTTTATATTTCAATTTAATGCTTCAGCACTAAGCTGTCGACTCGGTTTTGCAGGGGTACATAACAGCACTCGAAAAGGTAAAAACTGAAAGACCAAAACTGAAAAGCAGCAGTGCGATTACCAAGCAATCATAAGCTCGTCGATTGAAATAGCAGGCAGTAGAGGTTTAAAAAAAGGTCTCGTTTTTCTGTTTGTGCATTCAGGGGGTTTATCTCAAACAAACGAGAGAACTGTTTCCATACAGCAAGAGAGAAAAAAATGAGAAGGTGACCTGCAAACTTACCCGGAGTTTCGATAATGGGTCCAATGGTGAGTTGGGTGCCAGCGATTGGGAAACTTCGTGATTCTTTGTTTTGAACTTGATATGCCAATTGCTCAGATCCATCGCCTAAAAGAAGTTTAAAAATTGATAGGTATGTTGTGTACTTAAAACAACAATCGACCGGTTAGCCCCAGAGCGGACTAACACAAGAACATCATCGTGTGATATAGCATATAATAAACAATAAAAAAGGCCACAAGTAAAACGTATAACATATATTAGACAAACACAACTGCTGAACCGTGGCTGACAAACCACTGTAATCTACATCGCTTCCAAGTGCCGTAAAATTTTCATTTAAAAGGCCTACCACATATAAATGCATATATCTATATATTAATTACCAAGTTTTTAAGATAAGTCTAACATGAAGCATCGAAATGACAGTTACAGTTTTGTTAAACTTTTTCCCACAATGTGATACGCCGGTATAGTAATTAAACAGGAACTCGTCAATAACCGAAGACAGTAACAACGGCTTACACATGGGAAGTCACTAACGTATAACATGCGTCCATTAGTTTCAGTGTTAAACGGGGTGTAGTTTATACCAGTCAGAAATTTGCACAAGTGAATGTGAGACATTTCTGATCTTAGTAACAAATAAACCAATCTACCAAGATACAGAGTCTTCACGCCACTTCGCTGCCATATCAACCAGGCCAAAAATGTATGTAACATCACGAACCGGGTAGATATCGACAGCAGATTTTATCCTTTAAAATCAGCAGTTCAGTTCAACTGCACACAGTTATGCGCTATCGTGGTTAATGAAACTCAAAATTGGTGTTTCGTACGATTTCGAATTGAAGCAGCTGACTGATACACATGGTGGCTTTCTCCGTTTTAATGAATATACATCGATTTATTCTTGATGTTATTACACATTAAATAAATGAATAAACACAAACTACAGTGATTAGGACATTTGATTCGAGGTGTGACTCATCGGTTGCACCACCCGATTCGCCTTTCACACAGAAATGGTACATCCGGAAACAGCAGCAATGGCAGTTAAATAGTCAGTGCACAAGGTTAATTTAAAGGATGGACATTTTCCGTTACGTCTTATATCCAAAGAGTATCCTGGCTTCCAGGGTGTGTTCTGAAGGACTACGCTCACTTATGATTAGATAATCTGTCAGAAACCGTAAAATATCTAATTATGTAGTTGTTGTTGTTACAGGCACTTTTAGTTCGTGTGAAGTTAACGCATAACTGAAGGTATAGCGAACATACTATACGCCGTATAGAACATCAAGTAAACGACAATCACATGCGTGACGAATTTTGTAAAGCCCAATAGGAATATTAGCAACCAACAAAAACCGCATACAGCGTAGACCACGTGGCGGTCGGAAAAATGGAAAGTTATCAGTCGTCTGCGGCGTCCAATAAAACAACCACAAGAAAATGGGTCCAATTAGCCTACGCCTACTTAAATAGACAGCATGACTACTACAGTAACCATGTTCTTATTAACCATTCTTTCTCTGGCGGTTTTCCATTTTCGTGTCGTTTAAATGTATATGAAATAACGCGTATTTTGTGTCTCTTCTCTGAAAGCTAATAGCACTTCGCTCACTAAAACATTTGCATGCGTACTCCATTTCATCATTCATTCGATTGTTCAATCACCAGCATCAGGAGCTTGATCGGACTGTGTTGTGGTTCAGGTTGGTGTTCACCTAAACAATGACGTGAAGTATTATCGAAAAAATGTTTTAGAAACAATATAAGGCAAAGTTAAGATTAAAAAAACAGGGGATGTCGTGGGTGTAATCAATCCAATAAATCCGGCAAGTTGCTATCTCAAACAGTGTTTTTAACAGGGGATTTGAGTGACCTGGAAGCGTCCAAGCGAACAGGCGACATCCATCCCAGCTGTTCAATGCAACAGCCAGGAACAACGTCACTGCCAGATCACCTTGTCGTCTTCCACGATGGTTCGTGGTGTTGGAGAACGGAGTCTGGTATGATAAACGCCCAGCAGGAATGTAAGGCAAGTGACCCAATCATCACAGATTGTGCATTCGTGTTATTTGATAACGTAATTATGTGTCTTAAGTTGTGCGCGCTGTTGACGTGATCATCCCATCTGACGGAAATTACGTAAGGAATCAACTAGTATGCTTAAGCTTACCTCGTTACTTGCGTTGCAAAGATAAAGCATTCCGTCGCCCAATTCGACAGTCTCAAAGTGCATGTTTCCGTCGGCTGTGCACGTAACGCGGAAGGAGCTAACCACCGAATTCCCATGGTTAGAACGACGAAGACCGCCGACGCCCAACGAAGATGAGGCAAGCGGTTTGATTTCGCAAATCGCTCGAACCTAAACAAGACAGCAAAATAGATACGTAAAGCAACGTTCGGATCGCTCGCTGCAGTGCATTCAAGCAGTCAGGTAGGTTACTGCGGTGCACTGCTCTACTGAGTCAGCCACGTTATCATTTCCTAGCCTAGCGATGGGATCAATGATAGTCTCAGCTATTGTAACAAAGAGAAATAGAGAAGAGTGAAAATAAGTTGGTGAGCAAATTGAACCTAAACAAATGGAAAATGATACTGTGTTTTTGTTTTGTACAGGTGAGTGAGTTGTGGAATATATTTAGAATCCGACTAGTGGGTCTACTTTCAATCGACGAATGAGATATAAACGTCCTTTGGAATAGATCTGGGTATACGGGTTGCTTCTAAAGTAATATTCGATAATAGGCCAGAAGTTATCAGAGAAGATGGAAGAGATTGCATCAACACAATCTCCATGATTAGAATTTCCCATAGCCGTGGGGTTATCGATTAAGGCTAGCAGGACAATTTCCGTCTCCACTGGGGGTGATCTGAGCGTTACTCATAAGCAACTGTAGCCGAGTAGCTGCATACGATAATTACGTTGTATCAAGTGAGAGATCAATGACGCAGTCGTTTGCTTTAAGAAAGCGTAGCCAGAGTACAGACTATGGCTGTAACAAGAATATGCACCAATGACAAGTCACAACAAGAATGAAACTCTAGTTTTCCGTAAGGTCCACGTTGTGATCGACCGTGAGTAATGTTAAGTAATGTCAACCAAAATCTCTTAGTAATTGCCAATGAGATTTTTTACCTAAACGCCTTTCTTATTTTGATTCAAAAAGTTTTACTCGGTGTGGAAATTCTCATTAGATCATCCAAAAGAAGACAGCTTGACAAACAAACGTTTTCGAAATAACCACATTAGGTCTTGACATATTTTCACATCATGGAAAATAAACACTGATTATAAGACAAAGAAAAATAGACAGAATGTTAACCGACGTGTCACACCAACTGACTGTTTTGTTAACCGTAGGCTAACTAGGCAATGCCCTTCTCATTTGCTTTACGATCAACAAAGAGGCCGAGGTGTTTCTAGTGATCAGACGAACTTCTTTTGAAGAGACGATGCAAAACAAAATACCCCAAATGCGACCGCTTCAGCTGTCTCGAGATAACCATCTGAGCAAATGAAATATCAATATCCCATACGGACTGGAGTGATGGAATCAACAGACTAACGGAACATCGCTGGCCTTGTTGATATGAAGTAATGGCCCTTCAGTGTCATCTATCTTGAGCCAATGGGATCACTTAGAAAATAATGAAGTGATCTGACCTATCATCTACCAAGTTTGGGGCGGCGCCTTGCATATCATAGTATCAGAGTTACGTGTGTTCACATCACACAGTACGGAAATGTCATCACGGTTCACGATCGAAATGTGCACTGTGATCGAACAGGTATGGTCAAGCACTTGTGCAGAACAAAACGAACAATAAAAGTGGTCCCGTGAGATAACCGAATAACGGCGAGGTTTCGAGGTAGACCACAACTACCAAAGTCAAACACTGAATGTGCACCACATGCACACCACAACTTCCAGACATTAGTCTACAGATTGTGTCAAGACTACAGTGCCCGGGTGAACAGCTTGAAAAATATACCCTCCAGAGAAAACAACCAAGGAGTTGGTTAACAATAAACCCAATTTCAAGTTGAACAACACCCACAATTGATCGCAGCTGTCGCATTCCCATAGACATTCCAGTCGGCCCCTTTCGAAAGGAAGCACTAGACTGGAGTTTCGCTCTCATTAGAGCTCGTCAGTAGTGCATATCATCGCCGCTGCCGGGACTTGAACCACGGACACGCTGTTCATGAGGCAACCGTGTTTACCACTACGCCATTGACCTCACATTAGGCACGACCGAATTATCATGTGAACACTCAACCACTTTCGCTTGTGAGTAATGATCAGGTTGCCCGATCGCCTCGAGAGGAGACACAGTTACTGTCTGTTAACTCCAATCGATGACCCCTCGACTAGGACTTCTCTCCAAGTTGAAATCACAGAAATCATTGACTTGTTGATCGATATTTGATTACTGGTGAGTGATAATCCAGTCGTGCCTAACGTGAGGTCAATGGCGCAGTGGTAAACACGGTAGCGTCATGAACAGCATGTCCGTGGTTCAAGTCCCGGCAGTGGCGATGACATGCACTACTGACGAGCTCTAATGAGAGCGAAACTCGAGTCTAGTGCTTCTTTTCGAAAGGGGCCGACTGGAAAGTCTATGGGAATGCGACAGCTGCGATCAATTGTGGGTGATGTTCAACTTGAAATAAACCAAATCCCCTACCACTCACCAGTAAACCCATAATTGCCAAATGTTGAATGATACAACTCGATGCCTACATGAGTTGCGCTTCCAACTTATCTGTGACTACCGAAAGGTGGACTCTAAACGGGACGAGGACAGACCTTGTAGTAAAGCTGAATGAAACATCTTTGAAAACGTTCCAAATGGTGGAATGCAGTCTCTTTGCCCACGACTGGTGTGAAACTGAGATTCGCAGTTAAACACAAAACGCTCTTTTGCTGATGTAGTTGACTGGTGTTTACTTCATAAATAACGACCGCCTGGGAATAGAATAACCGATGCTATGGTTCGTGGTTTTCAGTATCTTACCACTACACCAATGAATGAATCGGTAGCCAAATAAAATGCTACTCCAACTGCACAAGGATGATAGCGACAAGTGTAGACCGAAGTTGAAGTTCAGCGATTGGTGTAAACTTCACGCCCACACCCCTCCCAACCACGTCACGTATTGAGTTACGCAACCGCGGAGACGTGCAAATCACCAGCTCAATGTGAGTGTTAAATGATGACCACGATAAACCATCAACAGCTTAGTCTATCGCGTTAATCAGGTTTTCTGCGGAAATTAGCACGCAGCTGAAAACTACCTTGTTGTGTTTGAATACATAATCCACAAGTGAAGCAGGATGTGTCCAAGTTGGTTTAATACTCTATGTGTTAGTCACCCCAAGTTACTTTAGTCGGAGGTGGAGTAATGAAAACGCTTTTGACACACAGACAAGCCATTCGAAAAGTTTTGCTGACTGTCTACAGTTTCGAATTCGTTAATGAACCTGTGGTCCTGCCGGTAATGGTGGCAACGTTCGTCTCATAGTCTAACACAAGCAAACGCATCAAGAAGCTCCTGAATGACAGAGGAAGAAGTAAGATTGATCGCTGTGAGAGAGCATGCGCCGAAGTGTAAGTGCATATGGTGTAACAAATCTTATAAGAAACGCACATTGAAACTAACTGGAGTATGCCACGAACGTACTCGACAACGGCATACATTATGTGTTGATTGAAATCAACGTTACCCAAAAACGTGCACTAACGAACGGAAAACTTGAAAGACCTAAGTCGCATAATTCGTATAGTACCTGTGTTAAAACAGCATTGCATGGAAGTACGTGAATGTGAGCCGACCGACCACCAAAGTAAACACAGCTAGGTAATGGAGGTGCGTACAATCCAATCAGCGTTAGTAAGGAGAGGATTGCTTATTCTAACAGCAACCAGCAGACAAACCCAATAAGAAGCTAGCACGTGGGTTGTATGTGGTTTGCCGGTCTACTGGGACACAACGCTCACGCACGTCAACTAGCCGCCTGCACACAAGCGAAAATGCACCGGTCTCGAAAGCGCAAAGTGCAGCCGTGGGTGGTGATCGTGTTACAAGTCAACAGGAGGCACAGTGACATATGTACAGACAGACTGAGGACAGATGTATGGGGACGAGTAACGTATGTTGTCTTGCAAGACACCAAAATAGTGTGGTGATGGTTACTTTCGCACATGTTGCTAGAGCTTTTGAGGGAAAACAGAAACTGCACTCATCAACATTCGACCACGAGATGTGCAAGACGATTCGTAGCGAACAAAAGTGCAAAGAATAGCTGAAAAATATATACAAAATACCAAATAAAGGTGACAACTACGTGAAAGTACAACTGCCTCCAGAAGATCACTGACATATCTATATATCGCGAGAGTCTAGATAAAACAAGCTGTCGTTTATTTATCAACATTGGTGTGACGACGTGACAAGTACTCTGCTACCTACAAAGACTGTCTGGCAGTTTAACTCACCACATTCTCTGAATCTTTCAATTTGATTGCCGAATCGTAAGGCTGCCAGATTTGGGCATCGGTGATCACATACAGAACGGGGCTGGGTAAACGACGCCTTTTCTGTGAAGGAGATATTTGATCAGCTTGGCCGCCCGAAGATGAGCATAAGTGAATCTGAAATTTAAACGGGTAGTTATGCAACCATCAGAGGGAAAGAAGAGAGGGTCCCATTTGGTGTCGCCGGAGATCACACACAAACATAAGACTTAATTTCAAGGAAGAAGAAATTTAGTCATATAGTGCTTACCGTTTGGAGCAAGATAAAACTGTGCACACAATGACGCGTTTACCAACCACGGCGGTACAGAGAGACAAACACGTCGAAAGCCAAGAGGATACATCAACCACTTAGTGAGCGCAGAACAATCAGACAACCTAGACAGATGAGCCAGGATAGTTCATATAGCCATCAACAACCGGCTACTACGACTCGCTGAGACTGTCCCTTAATCCTGTGAGAAGCGTACTGTATTGTCATAAGTCGAACATCATTCACGACTGATTGTCGTTTTTACATCTTAACAGACGTTTCAAGCATAAGCGCTACAGACGGTCGCTAACAGAAGCAAAACTCGAATGGAGTTTTTCTTTTCAAGAGTGGTCGACTGAAAGGTCTACGGGAAAGTAAAACCTACAATCAACCGTGAGTGATGTTCAACCTAGTACAACCAAAATTCCCAACTAATTATTGGCAACTATGGTAATTAACATTAACCACAATAATAAATATGTGCTTGTCGTACATTCCTTAATGTGTGGGCGATACAGCTACCCGACACTTTAATGAACAAACTGATTTATTTTCATAAAATCTGCATGCAGTAACAAACAAGCAGTAAAACGGTACCGGATACATTGAGCAAGTTTATACTTATGATCTCTTATCGGATTCACTTGGAAGGTACACTGTTTTATAACATTGCTATGCCGATTTTTAAAATCCAGACAATTGTTTTAGGACTGAGCGAAGTGATTAAACGCGCCAAGCAAGTAATTTTTTGAAAAAAAAAAACAGTCCATAAAATTCGAATGAAAGAGATTGGAGAAAGATATTGATAGAGTACACTAACTCGTGAGAATCGATGCAATGTAATACAAATAACAGAAGCGAGCCATCCAGGATACTGCCCAATAATTGTATAAAAATACATCCTATAACACCGCAATTCAAAGCAGAGTTGCTGATCAGAAAATTGTGTAAAGAAAGCAGGTCCTGAAGGTACATATCACACAACGAAATTGTGGATAAAGTAGTCAAATACAAACAGAGAGCAAACCCATCGTGATCATTGAAAGTTAACTTTTCATAGAGTGAGAAGTTTGTTTTATTTGACTGCACAAGGTTTAGCGAGTGAGATTTATAAAAGTAACCACCCAAACAACTCGCTTACCTGGAGCTCCGAATGCGGTTTTAACTGCTGAGTTTCGGAAAAAACATGCAAGACCGTGGAGTCTGTCGCTCCGGGTTTAGTAGGTTCGAACTGCAAGCGCCAGTTACCCAAATTTACAGTCTACATGGAGGATCAACATGAACAGACAAATAAAAAGGTTACGATAGATAACGCATTACAAGGGGTAAAACTATCCTTAAACTTACGACAAAGAGTGTTAGAAAATGGTTAAACCTGACCGGCCTTTGGCTCAACCGAATAAGGCTGTGACTTAAGTGGCTGTTTACAGCAGAAGTCACTGGGGAAGTCTTTATAATAAAAAAAGGCTGGAGGAAATAGGAACAACTAGAAGAACTAGTGGGAAGCTGCAACACCGAAAACCAGTACTTCCGGCCAACTATGTGCACTGCATTTCCTCAAAGAAACAGTTAGGGCTATAATGTTGTTGTTCGAAATTTCTAAGGAATGATGGTTTCGATTAATAATGCACAGTATGTTCAACACTTCGTTAATATACGAAACTAAAATACCCCAGATAATACTGGTGTCATTCCATTGAACGCTCGATGGTTCTGGAATTAGTCGAAATTTGTGCTGACAAACGGCAACGTTGAATACACAATTGTCCTAAAGGATGTGGGCTAGTTGCCGGAAACGACCAAAATCAAACGCAGCGAACAAGCCACGTTTCCGAACCATAGCAAATATAACCAAAATAATCGCTGATTATATCGATGAGAAGAGTCAAAGATGATCCATGTAAGTGGAACGAACTAGCCTTAAACGGGCTGTCTGTAGAAAATAAGTAAGAACGTCTCAGTCTGATGGTCGCATTTTGCAACATGGACACGATCTCTAGAAGTTTAAAATTTATTCCGCATGGTCCACGTGAAACCTCATGTCTTAATTAGTAGGACTGCAACATATTTCGATCGACATTTAATCACTACGTGATATGTCGGGTAGAATTTTGACATTATTTGAGATTCATACGAATTCAAGATAAACCTTCATGAATTCATAAAACACACGGTGTAGTTTCAGGTGTCGAAAATCCAGTTCCGTTTACTTCGTCCACTTTATTGAACAATTTGTCCAAATTGAGTTGCTCTTAACATTTCTAAACTTATCGATAAATATGCTTTGACTTATCAAAAGCAATCGGCATAAAGAACTTTGGAAGTTTGTCCTGCTCCTCCGGCAGCAGTCGAACTATTGTCTACGCTTCTTTATGTAAAGTACACGGGAATTACTTTAAATAACAATTTGACGTGACGCCTATATCAAGGATAGCCCCACCACGGATGGAAACACGTTTGTCAAGGATAGGCGTCGTAAGCCTCTCTCTATTCCACCAAACCGGTCGATTTGTCCATGTATATGTGCTCTCTCCACTGTTCACGACTGGTTATCTCGAATTTGTGATAAAAGGCATTACTCTGTTTGCATCTTTAGAGCATCTGTCATGATAAAGTAGTATTGTCAATAAAAAGTTTAGATCCAACTGTTTTTTTTTGCTAGTTTACAGAATACGGAATAGCTGTGTCCAAAATTATGCGCGATATGCAGATAGAGCCAAAACAAGTGTGAAACAACGTTCAATTGTTGATTTGTCTGGTTGATTGAATTCTGAATGAACGTGAGAAAACAACTGCACTGTTTGGTTCCTGCTGATCACAACCGTATACAACTCAAGATAAAATCATAGTCAACAATTTTTTAACAAAATCAACTTTGTGATCAGATCGACAGCAATCGATTCTGACAAAAAGTGACCAAATCTTGTTCGAAAGCGGTAATTTAAATTTTATTTAAATAGATGCCACAGAAAAAATATAAACTAAGATAATTTTAAAAAAAACGGCCGGAGGAAATTGTGCGGTTATGACATGGTCAGTCTGCAGAACCGGCTCAACGTTAGCCGGTCACATAGATGCTTTTTAAATCGGATGTGCCATTACGCAATTGACAGTATAGTTATCGGGTTGTGTTATCAGTTGGGTTCATCATTGTCGGCCTAGCAGTTACATTTGCGTTTTTCCTGTTCACATCACACCGAAAGGAGATGAGCTGATGGATTCGGAAAAAAAGTACAGCGAACCCGTTGCAAGTGAACACACAAGAAATTAGCAAAAGATTAGAGAAACACAAGCAATCTTGTTCTAAACGCATGTAGGAAGAAAGGACGATTAGCATTCCTCTGAAAAAGAAACATGATGAGTAACATGATCACCCTTCAAAGCAACCAGAGGCAGTCCAGCATAAGAACGGTCACTGATGTCAGAAAAGATGAAGTAGATTGCCTTGGCATGTGGGCAACAGAAATGACACTATTCAAAGATTGATCATAATAACAAAAATAGTAGTGGGCTGAAATTTTTATAGTTTTAAATCAACAACAACAATTCTTTCGACTCGAGGACGACAAAAATATAATTTTGAAGGGTCTGATGAATACAAAAGTAACAATCGTGATCTCTGGAAGGACGATCGTGCAAACTATAGATGGCCACTGACCGCGTGCATGAGAGCAAGCACGCTGACCAGTTAAGGATAGTCAAGATGCCGAGACTTTCGTTCAGACGCCGCAACCCTGTCGATTGCATTTGGTTTTTTAAAGTGTGTGCAATGTTGTAAGTTTTAAGTTGGACAATGTCCTAGTTCGTAGGCTTTATATTTCGAGGTCTTGGTAACTTCAATGAGAAAGTTGATTTTTCTGGCGGTGACGAACTTAACTGCATACAGAATCTGCGGGGAAAGTTACTGGTTGGCCAAGCATATGAGAGCATCGTGTATAGAAAAACGAACGGCCTCAATGGCGAGAAGTTTGAAAACTAACGTACTACAGACACTTGTCGGAAGTTTACCCAACCGACTAGAAGTGTTGAAGGAAAAAAGAACGAACAACATGGTACTAACCGCTCACAAAAGAATGGCTCACAGGGTGAATGCGTAACCTTGTCATGATAGTATTTCGCCGAAAGAACCACACGAGTTAAACTCAGCCAACTGTATCACAATAAGATTTGTTCGTATGTTGTCAAAAATCGCTACTGTCGACTTGATAACAAGGACGACAATGTCAAAGAATTCGGAAGCTCTGTAAAATAGCCATGTAAATTCCGCACAGTACCCTTTCTTAAGGTTTTTCTAAATGACAGTCGTCAGAGGTCGGAGGAGCTCGCACATAAGCCTCTCTAAAAATTATCTTCGCAATGTCAGTTAATATTGAGCACAGTCTTAACTATAACACTGTAAACAGACCGACTGCCTTAGGTAAGGGAGTTTCACCCATCAGGATTCAAGATCGAATTGATGGGGTACCCTTTAATCCTGAAGTTACTGAAGAAATTATCTGAAAACTAATGGATTCCTAATTTAAGCCTGATTTAGTTGTAAGTTTTCATTGAACAACATGCACTGCTCACGACCATCTGTGTTTACGCAAGTACGACATATTTCACTGGATCACAAAGCACAAAGCTAAAGTGCCCAAAAAAGAAAAAACCACTCAATTTAACAACAAGAAAGCGGGAGAGCAAATTAGTGTGGAAAGTGCCAAGAAGACCTCAGTGTCTTGAATTGTGAAAAGTAGCTCACATTTCAAACCACAAGCCGAAGGCTGAAAATGATCAATCTTAGAAACAATAAATCGTTATCGTACAGACTACGGTCAAAAAAGATGGTGGCCTCCCAGTCAGGAGAATTCGAAGACCGCTCTCAGATAAAGGAAACTGCTGGCAGAAACTGTCATTTCCGTAAACGACGCCAAAGGCAACGTTTGAAGTATTCCGAAAAAAACACTGATTATCTCATAACATTCCGGAAGAATGGTTACAGCACAGACGAATGCATGTTTAGAAATGCGGCAATACATATTCGTAGTAAACCGTACGATTAAAACAAAGCACAACAAACTTAAGAAACACCTTTTCAAACATTTTCTAATAAATGGTCATCAGCCTACGGTTCTTACACTCTTAAAACCAATTATTCTACCAATTCTGCAAAACGAATGTACGTCGCACTTGGTTCGGATTTTTCTTAACGAACTTCTGCACCTGGTCTCATTCTTCTGCTGTTCATCATTTAGAACCACCTTTACATAAACAGTTTCATTCGTGAAGTAAAGACCAAAGTGAATCAATGTCTTTTTTAAACTAGTGTCCAATACACTGTCTGGAAATTATGGTTATTCAGTACGGAGGACTTACACTCAACGATGAAACAGTCGGTATGTGAAAGAATGGAAATCTATCCTTCGAGAAGCACAAAGCCAAATGACACACGAACCACTGGAAACACCCACCTCATCACTTGCATTGAAAATTCGCACAAGACCATCGGATGGATCTGCACTAGTGAAATGGATTGAACCGTTCGAAGAACACGTGATTCTTATGGCAGAATCGGACAAGGGACGTTGAAACAGTTGACGTCGTTGTTCAACACCTTCGGCAGAACCGACCTCTGTCTTGGTACTGGATGCATCCAAATCCACATCACTTTCGACTGCCAAAAGAGGCCTTTTCCTCACATTCTTTTTGACTAACGATTTGCCGGTGAGCCGCCGTTCTGAGGGGCTTAAACGACAGCTGAAAGAAATGGATTTGGGTACATGTTTTGCTAACCTCGGGTTGGATTGTATGGATCCAACAGAATAACTGGATAACGCAAACAAGTTTGATTATAATTAGGTGCTGCTACTGTGAAAGAGCTGTCTAAACCCTACATGAAACAGATGCATGGGATCTATGCACGGCCTAACAGGATTACATACTAAAAGCTGGTTGAAAAGAGCATACCGCCTGTAATAGGTATACAAAAACGGCATTTGCCAGTAAGTTTAGCTCATGGTGTACATTCATATACATTGTTTTTCAAAACGGATACATCATACGAGAGAGTAGAGAAGAGAACAAAGGTCAACCGACGCAGGTATCAATGAATGAATGGACAGGAACTGTCGCCAGTTCAGATAGTATCACCCATTAGTTAGCTCTTATGAGCGTCTGACTCAGACCGTGGAAGTTTAATTGCGACAGTATGGACGAAGAAAATAAGATCCAAGAAAAAAAAAGCATGCAACTCAGATTGAGACCATTGAGTCTGCAACTTGTCTCAGAATTCATTATGTCCACAATCTGATATCGGACAGAATAACAATGAGACCTGATTGAGAAAACTGATCGTCAAACTTGTGTCAGTTCGAGGCTAATAAAAAGCCGCATCTACGTGTACAAATTACTCTAATTAAAAACAAACAACTCAATAACCAAGTGGAAACGATCCACGACAACTGGACCGCCTGAATAACAGATAAGCGTGTGAGCTGTGCAGAGGTAAAACATGTATATGATTACGGTGTGACACGGATGGTTCCATCAAACGAATGGTTAACATCCGGAACGTTGAAGGTGTGAACTAACTGTGGCCGGAACTCGCAAAGTGCGTATAGTGAGCAGCGAACAAGACATACGTAAGTGACAGTTAACCGAATGATTCCAACCCCCTGACGTAATTGTAAGAATATCCACAACTGTGAGAACGTGGCTTTACCTTGTAAGACCGGTACTATTTCAAAAGAATGGGAAAGTAAAAGACATAACTGTATTGCAACCGTAAAATGACCACACCCACAACCAAAAATAGATGATTTGCGAAAATACTGAGTTCGGATTGGACAAAAGGTAGCCATGTATGGTTCGGTAGCCAACCGAAAAGTATGAACAGAAACAGTTGATGGGGAATAGGAAACATTATTCGACCAGTGGATCCGGAGTTCAGATTCACAAGCGTGGTAGCTGTGTGTGTGTGGCAGAAGATAGTGAAAGGTAGCTGGCCATACACTTTACGCGAGAAACCAGTTTCTGAAGCACACAGTGGTAATCTAACAGACTAGTTTCTCACACTCTCCTGATAAACCAGGTGTTCTCGAAATCCCACATCTCAATCTGCCAGGTTTGAATCAACCCAAACAACTCATATGTCCATTCCTCTTTTTGTGCACATGAATCAAATGACCTTAAAATCGTGAGCCATGAGTAAAACAAACGAGAGAAACAACCTTGCACAACGAACACACCTTACAATCACACACATGAAATGTTTCGCACCCGTCTCAAATTTTTAAAAGTATGTGTTCACTCCTTTGTGACAGGTTCAATCAGATTGTGAAGTACTGTATATTTGTATGAACAGGAATCCAGTTGGAATCAACTGATCAGTCGCAGGAAGGTGAAGTTATTATGATTAACTGGTAAGACACCATGAGTACTACAGATGGGCAAACACGAATCCGAAACAGTAGAACAGAGACTGATCGAAGAGATTAAACACTCAAATTCAGCATGCCCTCGAATTCCAAACAGATAGGATAACCACTAAACATAAACACATCTGCTAGTGTAGTCTAGTGAAATAAGTGTGCAAGGAAGCTTTAGAAGTATTATGGAGTTATTACATCACAGTGGTTGAGGATACAACAATATCCAGTACACCAGTTGTTTCTCTCACATTATTGACTAGCACCACCAACTACGATTGGTTGCGGTCGAGAAAGATACATCGACTGGCTGAATGACAGGTTACCAGTGGTTTCTGGATTGTCCCAGTAGACTTTATGCCAACAAAACGATACCACTAGAACGAAGTATTCTAGGATCATATACTTCAGTCAGATGATTTTGAGCAGCGAAATCTAGAAGTAACAAGCCATTCTAACGATCACTGAGAAATAATGACATAAGCACATAACATGAGCAAAACAAACCGAGATTCTTCTGAGTCCAATAGCGAGCGGTACATGGCGAGTTCCGCATCTAGCTGGACTTTTATACCAGCGAGATCAGCGCATTCGCTCGATTTCGCCTCCAATAAATCGAGAACTCGGTTCAGTTCGCGTTGACTACGTTCCAACGCATCCCGATGTTTGGAGTCCAAGTCACGCAAAGAGGCGTTTAGTTTGTTCACACCTTGTCGAGTAGTTTCCAGCTCAGAACGACATCGAGTCAACTCCTCCGAACGGGTAGTGAGTAACGCCTGGACTTGATCATGCGCCTCTCTGGCGGCTTCGGCCGCTGCTTCCGCTCCACGTGTACGATCCTTTTCAGCTTTTAGCTTAGTCTGTTTGTAAAGTGAATGTAATATCAGACTGAGCAAATTAGTTTCGAGAATGCTGAAGCTGATTAATTAAGAGATAACGCGTAAAAGTTTACAAGACTGATCGTTTTATATAACCGATTCCAGAGAACAAACTAAATGTATGCCATCTTTGAAAAAGTAGAGATAAGGGGATCGATATTTTGAAAATACGGAGCAGAATCTACCTGAATGCAAAAGTTAAGGTTAACTGCAAATTGGTGTTCAGGTTATGTTAATCAGATTCCTTAGAACTCATCCGAATAAAGGTTACGGACAAACAATGGAAACGTCGACAGCCATTAAATAAGATATAGACCCGGATGTATGACAACTAAATCTGTTCCACTGTGCATACACATGGCCTTAGAATCAATATTAAATGGTCACTAAAAACAAAAATGCATTAACACGGAGAAACAGACGTTTCACAACCTTTCACTCAGAGAGCTCAGCATAACGTTTGTAATGTGGTCGTTGTATGGTTAGGAAAAAGCAACATCTCCAAAATCACAAGATCTCTGAATAGAAAAGTGAAATCAACGAGGTTTACAATCATTGTACACCAACAAAATGTACACATATATCTGACAATCAAACAGAAAAGACTTGTGCAAGGATAACTTATCAACGAGGGTCATATACCATAGCAGCATAACAAGCCGAATTTTAAGGAATATTTAAATGAAGTGTTATGAATATCGCACGATGTGAAAGGAGCTTTGGGTAGACGACAACAATCGAGAGATGAGCCCATGACTCATAGTAATCTGGCTGAACATCGAAATCTCGTTAAATAAACACTACAGTCCTAATTGCCCGAGTGTAAATGATTCCATCACTCTGTCAATTAGCAATTGGTGCACTGGGCCTTGTTGGTCCAGTACTTCGCGTTTCCTGATGATTTCTCCCTCAATGATATGGTTAGAGCATGGGTTGACAAATTGTGATTGCATCTCAAGAAATTGAAAGGAAACGTGTGCACCTGGAGAGTCTGGAGTAAGTGATTCCAAAAACACCTGTAATATTCGGAATTACAGAGTTTGAAAAGCCCTAGCTCCTACCGGTACACCAAACTCCTACGTACGGACTAGGGAGAATTTACAGTTCGAAAGGAAAAGGGTGGTCGTACTTCTTTGTAGCAACAGTGAAACGGTCACTAGATCAATGAACACCATTACTTACAGACCACGCAAACAACGGTTACAGAGACGCTACAATGAACCGACTTATTTAGTCTAGGTATGTGGATGCCTCGTCACTGCACATGCTTAAAAGTACGGCAAATCTGAAAGAGAACAATAATGACAATAATACTCATGTTTCATCTGTGCAAACGAAACGTTGAAAAACCCTCTTCCATTTTTACCAAGCGTGAGGGCCAAAATCAATAAGAGATCAATGAAATGAGAAAGTGCCTACACACCCGAGACAAGTGATCACCCATATCACTGAAGATGAAATCAATAAGTTGAGTACCAGGCTATTGGTGACCTGGAATGTTCATTACAGATTGACAGAGTGGTACAAGTAATTAATAAAACGTTAGGCCGTCTGTTGTTATTCAGTTAGGGTTCTGTCCATGAAGGTTTTGTCGTATACTCACTCCACTTAACCACAGTGAGTACACTTTTTATCTGAGGCAGACCGGTTCCTGTGTTTCGTACCCAGACAAGTAACCGTACCCGCAGGATTAGTAGTCAAGATTACACTAGGTCAAACTCAAAACACGACAGTGGACACAAAGGTCAACTGAAATCACCAGCAAGCAAGCATCCAAGGCGTAATGAAGTGACACATATCCAACCACAACAGATCAATTCAGCAATATTCCAGAAGAAAAAAGCCATAAGTCAGACTTGATGCACTTGGTCAATTCACTTGTATGTCAAAATGTGGAGTGAACGGGGCTATACAGAAGTTAACAAGCCGAAGACTAGCGAATCGAAAAAATGGATGGCGGATTCTTTCCTGAAATCGTACCACTAACAAGATTCCACTGAGATGAGTTGAGCAGTACGATTATCATTCTAACATAGACAGAGAATACGGCGCACATTCTCTAAAACAAATTGATGCGTGGTCAAGTTTCCAGACCTTCTTTCCTGCAGACGAATGCTTCCATGTGATGTATTACGTCACATAAGGACCAGATACTGAGAGACTTATGAATCGAAACCTGAGGGAACTACGGCTAGAGTTCGCCGACTGTGTGACTGGTGTTCGGCGTCAAAATCAGTCAACAACCACGCACTCTGTTCTAATGTGCAAACCACAAGTATAGAGGGACTAAGACATAAACCAGACGAATTAAAAAGTGAGAGAGAAAGTGCATAGCCTAATGCGTCAGATGATTGGAGAAATTTTAACAAACTGGTCACAATGACATGGACTGCTCGCTGCCAAATCTTTGGACAAGGAGTTGACCAGAGACAATGTAATGAATCTTCATAATGCATGTAATACGTTGCAATATATGCGCACTAAATTAAGTAAGAATGAAGTTGAGCAACCTAAGCATCGTGTTAAACATATTTTAACGAATGGACTGAGAAGAACACACACTGTTACGCGCGTGATGTAATAGTGAACGCTTTAATAACCTCGAGTGGTTTTCCCCAGAATTTTGATTACAACAGTGAGGAAAGCCATTCGAAACACACAATATTACAAATTACTCGTAACGTTGTGTTCGCCTCAATCCCCTCTTTAGTAAGTAACACGCGATGAGAAAGATACTTGACCTGGCCACGGGACAACGAAGAAGAATCGGTTGAGGAAGGAATGCATATGAAAAGGCATCTAACTGTAATAGATTACATCAGCCAATCAAGTTAAGGTTTAGAGATAAATTTGGTTTGTTCAAGTATTCGCCAACCAAAATGCTTAGGTCGTTTAGAACAAGCAAGTAAATAGGTGCGTGAACTGAGAGAGAAAACCTTTGTATATGCATTCCTGTTACTATGTCGGTAAGGGAACAAAACTGAACGGTTTGTGAAACAGGAAAAAAACAAACGAAATTTTGGTGAAACTGTTGGTGCGAAAAGAAACATGTCACTGTGAAACACTGAAACAACATCCTTGTCACTTAATGATCTGTGGGTGTTAGAAAGACAGCCAAGAAACTTGAAGAGCAGACCGACTCCCGCATACAAACCAGACAGTTAAGGCTTCAGTTTCTCAACAGATTCCACTATGACCAGTATGAGTAAAACCATACTAGCAAGTAACTGTAAGGAACTGCAAGAATTTGTACGGATGCTACAACTGCTGAAGAACTGGCATTCATACGTACAGTATTCACACAAAACGGCCACCCGGAAAGGTTCATAGACAGAGCCATGCAACGACAGAGTGAAAGAGAGCGGTTACATCTAGCAGAAAAGAAAAGCGTACACATCGAATCAGCCCTCAAGGGTGATAAGCTAACCGAAACTATCACGAGTAGGCTCACATGTGCAATTAACACGTCACTTTGTGCCCCTAAATTACTTGACCACTTTACACTCAATCCGGTCTTGTGTTTACGCCTCAAGCATGAAGTGTCTTTGTAGACTCGTTCTGTGCATACTCATTCACTTGTGTAACTAGTTGTGTAAACTGCACGACCAGATGCTTATCTGAACGGGTCCGTGATATAACGAAATCAGTCAAGAGCGCCAAATTATTGTACCTACTAGATTCGAATCATTGTCAATGTGACGGAGTAATTTCTCCCAATCCAAAGAGTTAGTTATCCAGTCGAGATCAGTGAAGCCTAGGATACTATCCATAGTTGAAGCTATTGGAATTCGCCTGGGTAACCCATCCCTGTGCAATCAAAAACGTTCTGCTCAGGCTTTGGATCTGCCTTGGTCAATCCCTCATTCTGTTAGCCTGCCAAAAACCACTGTTCAAGTGAGTACTTTATTGCAGTTTGACACTAATAAAGCTGACCACATTAGCTACCCGATCTCTGTTACCCCCCTAATGATTCCCATATAAAATAAGATACAAATGTGATGGAATTAGCCTGATGATGAATCACTGAAAAAAAGCCTTCCTGCTACAGCATTTTTCACGACTCTTGTAACAGCTTGCTATTCGAGACACCTACCCCTTAATCATCCAAATCTGCTCAAAGAGGAGATTTGCTAGTAGGACAGCAAACAATTGTCTTTTTTGGATTTAAGCAAAGATTAGGTCCTCTCTAAAATGCTTGAAGAACTGAGAAGTTACGTAATGTCACCAGCCATTCTACACACACACAGTCCTTACGCTCGTAAGAGGGGACTTGCATCTACTTGCAGGCGAATCCGGGTCTAAGTGGTTAGTAGACGTCGCATGGATCCGTTGAAGCATGCCGGACATCAGCACACACCAACGTCACCCCCTTTGACCGGATATATCAACTCGAATCTCCAACTCACTGTTAATATCTTCATGTGAAACCGGCCACACAGTGCACGTTTAGGAGTGAGCACAGAGAAATACGAACATTGTTTTGATAATCTTCTGCGAGTCACTCTCAAACGTAAAACCGGCCAGCTATTTCCGTTTTTGGCTAAGAAACGGAAGGCATTCACTAGGAATCCTGAAAAGGTTGATAGGGGTTGTTGAAAGCGACTGTTCTCAATGATTACCAACAAATCGGTGGATAGCTGTTTCGACCTTGTTGAGTTTCATCAACACTATCCACGCCAAGGAATGCAATCTAGGACCATAGGCGAGAACCAGAATGGCAGCCCGCATTTTTTGTTCACTAGCGACGACGAGAACATGAGCAACAGTTGCAGAAAAAGGTATGTGAAATGAGTTTCTCAGTTGTTTCACTTCGATTTCTAACGAACGGAAATCGAACAGCTGTTTGCGGTCAATCTGCGAAATTGCAAACATCCACTACGGTCTCAAACAATGCTAAGAGAGGTTCATCGAACAAGTGATCCCAGTGACCAACAGCGATGTGACAGACAGCTGGGTCACAGTAGAACCATGTACAGAGGAAATCGAACGCGCGATTTGTGCGTAAATATCAGAATGCCAATTCAAAATTTTGATTCCAGAAACCATAATCCGCACATAAGGATCATGATATGAAACAAATCCACTCAGTCAACAAGAGGTAAACCGGAGTCAACACAGTTTCCAAAACATTTTCTCCTGTTTCCTGGCACATCGCGCAAACAATCGATAAGAACTTGAAAGACATATACGTAAAGAGCTAGACCGAATAAACACCTTCCAAGAAAAACATTGAAAAACTACAGATGATGACCAAACCGACATACAGCATCAAATAGGCTCAGAGGTGGCATTTAATTCAGCATATTTGGTATACTTTATATCAGTGGTGAGATTATGGAAAGCTTGGATAGCAAGCTGTAAACTTGTGTGACCAATGTTAGCGTTGTCTTCAGAAGTCCTGAAAGAAGTGCAAGTAAAAACTGCAGCCTGAAGATGAAAACCGAGCTACTTGTCTACCACACAGTGGTGTTGTTAACATTGTTGGGCGGCAATGATGCTTAGAAATTGTACCACCGACGTGTGAGGTATCTGAGCTGCTTGAACTTGCAATGCCCAGGGGAAGGCATTTCGGAGGCTTGGCGGCCGGACACGGTTCCGATCACTGAAACACGGTGGCCGAGTAAGCCTGAGCGTGACTTGGCTCATGCTGATGCCCAAGCTTTTTCGTTGGCCTGGACGCGTCCGTCGGATTGTCGACGAACGGCTCCCGAAACAGCTGTGGTACGGGCAGCCAGACAGGCCGGACTCTAGGAACATAAAGTTGCGACACCAGGATATTACTCCAATGAGTAATTCACGCTATGATATCGTTGTAAACTCGCAGGAGCGCGTAGTCTTGAGCCGGACCGTCTGGAACGTGGATGTGTAAGTCCAACAAGCATGCGGTTCGGAAGGGAACTGAAGGAGCCATAGGTCATGGTGAAGTGACCACATGAGGTCGTGATGAATGTGATCGGAAATGTGTTGACCGTCTCGGATTGGTAGGCCGTCGATGTAACAACAGCCTACTTGCGTCTAACGCACTCGCTGTCCCTGCCCCGAAATGGGGTGCCGGTAGCCGTGTGTGTGTGTATAACTATTAGTTACAAATTTACGTTCACCTGCAGGCGCGCACGTCCGATTTTTGAATGATGGTGTCTAAAGTGGCGACTGTTTGACGCATATTGTTGTGTTCACGTGACACATCTCCTCACAGTGTGGTACCTCTGTACATTTTCCGTGGCCACACTACGGAAAAACTTCATATCCTCGAGTTAGGAATGTCCCGTTCACACACCATGTTGTTGTTTCTGCTCACATTCTTTTGTTCAATAATTACATTTGTACAACCTTAGATGGTTAGGTCATGTCCTAAAGATGTCAACTAGTCGTCTGCCGCACCGACTACTGTCTGCCGACGCTGTGGTCGACTGCAGTAAGGTGCGAGGTGGACAGATGATGACCTGGCGTAGGCAAATAAAATCGTTCACAAGGGGGTTGGCCATTGTAGGTCGGGTTCGTCTCTCGGGATGGGGACCTCGCGACCCACAAAGTTGTTGGCCGTAGACGTTAGGTGAGATGGCGGCTAACCGAGTTCAGGGGCGTGAATGTTGTCGTTGTTTGATTGGGTTGTCTGCGAAGTGAGTGCACTTAATGACGCGGGGCAGTGAAAGCCGTGAGGAAGCTGTCTTGCTGATGATGTCCTATTTACTTTTAGTTACTTGTTTGTTTGCAAGATGTAG
Source organism: Paragonimus heterotremus (assembly GCA_013368495.1). Classification (NCBI taxonomy): domain Eukaryota; kingdom Metazoa; phylum Platyhelminthes; class Trematoda; order Plagiorchiida; family Troglotrematidae; genus Paragonimus; species Paragonimus heterotremus. The sequence continues at coordinate 174,927 of LUCH01000413.1, forward strand.
GCACCTTGATGTCGAGTGCTTGAACATGCACGTAGCTATTTTCAGTAATTAGGTTCCTTCCTGTCCAATTCTCTTTCTTTCTCTTTCTCTTCCTATAGAGGATTTGACTTTTCTTCCTTCATGGTTGTGTAGCAGTTAAACATCAGTGTGAACCATTGATGTGGTGCTGTCTATGATGATAATGACGATATATTTGCGCTCTCAAGCTCAATGCTTACCATCCTACACGAACAATTCGCTTCCATGCCTCGAAATCGGTTACGTTTATCACTATACTTTGTGGCTACTAACGACAACAGCTGTCACGCACAACACAAACATTACGGCACAAGAGGTTTGATTGCGATTAGTCCGGCACTTGCGCACAATAAGCGAACGAGGAGTATCATGCATACAAGACGTAAATCAGACAACTGCGTAAAGAAATAGACAGTATTTTAAAACCGTTTCAACTCAAATCAGACAACCACAGTTGGATGCAAACGTCCGGCAACAGTTCGATCAAAATATACAAGTGACGAAAACAACACCTCTGAATTACAAAGTAAGCATGAAGCGCTGAAGTATCGAGACAAAACCCACAAAAAAACACTGGAAAGCCTGACTCACTAACCTCCATATTCTTCTCCATTTTCGACATTAGATCCTTCAGTTGATTAGACATCTCTTTTCGGAGCTCGTCAAGTTTGCTCTTAAGCTTCACACGATACTTCTCCGCCTCCTGACTGACAGCTTTCAAGTGAACGTGCAAAGTCTCGGTGGCAAATGTGTCACGTTCCTGTGAAATAAATGAAGCAGGTCAACAGAGTAGTAGGGTCAATTAGTGGATTTACATGTAACAAGTTTCGTAGGACAAAAATTGTCCGTTTCCTTCGGACAGCTTCATTCAGTCAGACACACTTGAGAGCGGCTGAAAATTATGCGACAAACACGAGACGTGAAGGGAAAGCAATGTTGGTGGATTCCAACTACGCCGCGACTGTAATCTGCAAGTTCTTGTGTTACATTCTAGTGACAGGTAAACACTCCGACTCGGAAATTTGTGCATGCTACGCGGCTCTCCAAAAGAGGTCAACATCTAACCTGAGAAATAGAGCAATGGTGTATTTATGCTAGAAAACTGAAACACATTAAATTATCAATATGGTTATTTTTCATTGGCACACTGTCTGGTTGGATTCAGTGGGTGTAATACTTCTGTTCACTCAATCACGGGAGTGAACAATCTAACCAATGATACCGTTCGACCAATCGGTGACTGTGATTTGATAGTCATCACACGTTAAACTTTGTGGGGTACCTTGATACGAACTGTAAGCCCACGCCACAGCGTGGTCGATACGTAGCTGTGATAATTTTTTACTAAGACTTGCGTCAAGATGATTGGTCCGAGTTCGTCTTCGTTCACACCAACCCACTAGTAGGTGTATCATCACCGGACATTGTCAGCCGCAACAGTGGACATGAATCGAAATGGTGTCAAACTACTCAATCAAGGTAGAAAGGGAACCAGGACAAAAAGAGCAACATCAGTGGTAAATTACCGGATTTTTCATGTGTTGTATATGCATGTACATGTATTCGGTCCTAGAGTTGACTGAATGTTACTGTGAGTCCAGTGGCCGTTTGCAGTAATATTAGTGAGGAAAACTAAAGTAGCTTTCAGAAAAATGTTGAGGAATGCGAGAAAAGTCACAAATCGTTTAGGTAATAGCAGACTAGTGATTGCAACAGCCTACTAAACGATACAGCGTTTACAGCCAACGATACCAGTGAGCATCAAGTTTCTGACTGAGAGAATTGCAATCCATGAAACACAGACCAGTGAAACAAACAAACGGACTGAACTCAGAAAGTTGGAAGAGTAACAACAATTTGATGTAAAAACCAGCAATACTGAATGACACGACGTCCAGCTTCTCCAGACGGTCTCCAGGTACACATGAGTGTGCACAGCACAATGTTAAGCACACTTTACCTCAAAACTGATTCTACTCCATTTCTTACTGACATGAACCGCTGTCAACGTAGAACAAACAGAAGCAAAAAAAGAATGTGTGCAGTCCATGTATGTATGAGTAGACCAGACAGCTTACTTAGTATCAGTGTCGTCATAGATTATGTTGTATGCATCTATAGAGACATAGTAAAGTGCCACTAGACAGAGTGTGAAACACCACGCATTTGACTACACTCTTACTATTTACGTACAAAGAAAGGATGGACAACGTCCACGTGGTAGTCGGCGGCACGGGTCCAAAACCTAAACTGCGACAGTTGCAAATGGTCAACTCAGAACACGAAAACCACAAATTTGGTTGCGTGAACAACAGATACAATCTGACCGCATGACAAAAATTGGAGATCAAAAATAATGAATCCCTGAGAAGATGATTACAAGTATGCAAACTTGTAGAGCTTGGCGAAAAGAAACTGCTGGGACCACGAATGATCCAACACTCAGATGGAGAATCTGATAGGCATTAAGAACCAGGAAATAGACGACAGCACACAACAGGAATTAGTGATGGACCAGTTCGACTTACACATAAGCCAGTGAACTTGAACATTACGTCAGCGATTAAAAAGGGCGATAAAATACTCACAAAGGTCAACACCGCAACCGCTAGGCTAAGCGATAACGTAAATTGGGTCGTTCATGGCTAACTCATGTATGTTCTCAAGTGAATGAGTATCAAACAGAACTTCTATAAGTGACTAAGAGCTCGATTATGAATTCTTAGGCAGGCGCCAACTTCTCAGGCGTAGTTAGTGTAAATCACACATTAGGTGGATGACCGATTCCCGGACAGTTAGCATGTATGAACATACCGATATATTGGAACCGGATTGGACTTTAGTCTCGAACACAACGTTTACGGGCACATGCATGTTACAACCGGCAATGCGTGCAAGAAAAATCTCACTAACACGCGCCGGAATTCGGATTGATTGAATTGCCATAGCAACGCTAGTCTCGACATTCGAGTCGCGCTCAGTGAATATGTTAAAATGAGAAACACCTACCGGATACACAACAATAAAACTGCACAAAAAGTTGAAGGCACATAAATAAAAACAGTAATTGGCAAGGATAATTAATTCAACTGACTATAGAGAAGAAATAAAATGGCCGACCAATAGAACTAATAGCAGAATGCGTATATATTGGGTTTACGATACGTTCAAAGAGTTATTTTTGTCTTCTTTCCATTGAACTGCTAAACAGAAGTAGAAAACCACAGTAGAGTAAATTCAGGAACCGAGTGTGGAGGGTTCTGTCTTATCGACGAAAACCTACGTGCAACAATTCCAAAGATACTGGTGGATTACGGTTTCGCTCATGATCTTGATTAGAAGGCATTTATAGCTACAAGTATACTTTACCTGAAACACAGACAGTACAGACAGAAAGTCAACGTTTTCATCTAATATACCCATGTCACTGACTCCAATCGCAGTCACAGCTATTCCTTATTTAAATAACTGAACATGTAAGATGCCAGTATCCGAAAATACATTTACGGACAGTAGGTAATCAATAGGTTAATTTCACCATGGCAGCATACAACAGAACACAATTAAACCCAGGTCGAAAACAAAAATGCTCCCGAAAAAAATTGAAAGTAGACCATGATGGAGAAGAGAACTGACCTTTTTCAGTAATTTATCCTTGAATGCTAATTGTTCTGTGAGTGTTAGAATACGATTTTCCAGCTCTGTTCGTAATAGGGTTTCTTGTTCCAGTTGTTGTTTGAGGATCTTGTGTTGATTTGACAAGTTGTCGTGATCCGATTGGACACGCTGATGGTATGAAGGGCGAGTGCAGGCGAATAAAAGCGGATGAAAGAAAACGTAAGTAAAAACACCGCAGACTAAATACGAGAGCAATTACTCGAAGGCTGAGGACAGTATAAAATAGGACAGATGAAAACAGTGCGTGTCATCACCATCATCGTCTGCCTTCTCTTTCTTCTCTTCCCTATCGACTAATTACGGGTTTGCTAAGGAATCTGGAAATAGCATGACATATTTCCACCATTCACTAAAGTTGCAGTGAACAAGTTTGAAGAATTCAACGATCTGCAGGTTTACGATTTAAATGATACCATCGCTTGGTTACAGTAATCTGGCGTTATTGTCCCATCCTTAATATCAATTAGCTCAATAAATTACACCATCTGCGATCTTTCTATTGAGTTTCTCAGTCAATACGACCTCTTTCTTCGGATCAGAGACGCTTTCTACGGAGTCAATGAGAAACTGCTCCATGATCGATGTTCTACATGGTTCCTCACCTCACGCCCTTCAATATAATGTGCTTCTTCAATACAATTACTGTTTACCTCCTGCATTTCTGTATTGCCTGTTGATGTATTTTATGCTCTACGTTAAACTTACGAAACATTTGTCAGATTGCTGCGATATGTTGAGTTTACTACGAATCATCAACTGACAACATATGAAAAGTTTTGTTCAAAAGTCCAATTTAGAATAACTTGTCGACTTGAGTTGAACCTTTTCAAATGCAACTCTACATCGCCAACCTGTATTTATTCGAATATAACCAGGCTTAATAGTACGTGATCTCTTACCCAGTCACACACCAACAGGAACAGCCCTCCTATTCTTGAAGTATCAACGAAACTTAATCAAACAGCTTTTTAGCTACCGTTGATTGTAGCTGTCGTTACACCGGTGAGGAACGTTAAAAACAATTAACTTTCACATCAGACCCATAGTATCGTCAGCAAGACAACGGCAACAGCAGAGGTGCTGAGATCAAATCCCCAGATTAATAAGTATATCTGTAGTACAAAATAGACACGAATCACGATTGTTTGTAGCTTTTGCGTCTGCACAGACTCTTCAGTAAGCCCTCGATTAAGCTTGACACAGGTGCGTATCCTTGCCACGGAAGAGATCCACACTCTGAGCACGCTTTCAAGAGATAAGCATTTCGACCACAATGCCACTGACATCTTCACAATAGATGCGACCGAATTAACACGTGCAAGTGCTTAACTACATTCTACTGCTGAGGAGCTCTAACAAGAAAGAGACTCGAGCATAAATCTTCCTCTCGAAAGCGGCTAGCTAAAAAAACCGTGAGAATGCAACACCTGCGATCAACCGTGAATATTGTTCAACTTATATCAACAAGGATTCTTCATTACTTACCAATATACTTATATGTTAAAAATTACATATTGATTCTTCGTAAGAGGCATTTACGTAACCTGCAGCGTCAAATTCGATAGACTACAGACAACTCCGGTCACTGGTGTTTGGTTAGCAGGAAACTGCAGCGTTCACAGATTTAACTATCCTTGGTTTGCTGAACATACGAGCAGGCAAAAAAAGCTGAAAATACACCTAGTCAAATGCATAAAACTTATTGCTTATTTAGCTTGGCATGTAACAGAGGGAGTATACCGAACAAGAGGTCAAAAGTTTGATCGAACAATCAGACACTTTCTAAACAGATTGTTTGAAAAGTCTAATTGCGTGTAAGAGTTGCAATCAAATATGAGTGACGTTCAATTATCTACAACCAAATCCCCAACTATTTATGAATAGGCTGACGAAATTCATGTATCCCACGCTAACACTTAAGGTACCCTGATGATAGGTGGAATACATGTTAATGAGACTCTGGCACTCGTTCACAATAAGTGACGAGCAGTATTTCAAAAGAAAGCTGGGGGAAAGCTGCACTAAATAAGATTAACTACAACAGTTATTAATAACGTTGATGTAAATAATCCAATGATAGTGACAAACAGTCAGGTTAAATTGAGTTTCCGATCAATTATTTAGGTGAGCATAGAGACCGCAAACCAGCAGCCAATATCTGCCAACTTTATCCATCGTAGTGGCCAAAGTCACCATAATTCCTTGAATAACAACATCTCACACAAGTGCATCGAGTCACCCATTGAACAGAAGGATTTTACAAGGAATCTGCAGGCACGTAAACGCTTGTGAAGTGGTGGCACTTTACTTTCCTGCTGGTGATGCCACATCGGTTCCAGAGAAACTGGATAAAACCATTACTAAATGAAGTATCGAAGTATCGACAGTGTTTACCGAAGACTGACCAACACTGGGCGTATGTAGGAATGACAATAAAGTGGAATGCCTCAACAGAGTACAGTCCACTGAAGAGTACTGCTATCAGATTATGCTTATCCCATTGTCCACTCTTGAAGTCAAACGGACACATAATATCGGCAAGTTGCCGAAGACCTAGCATCAGCGTGTTAGGCGAATTGTTCCCCTGACTAGTGTTTCGAGCTTCTCTTTCACATTGGTTAAAACGAGTTTCTTTATGAGATATAAAAGTGGTCAAAGAACCTATTCGCAATTCAGTTCCACGGCGGATATGTTTAGTTTTGAAAAAGAAACTCTAACAGGACGCTTTTTTTAGTAAGGTAGGAAGTATTAAATTTTGATGATGCTCGCTACGAAACCTGCCACTAGTAAGCGTACAGACAGAGAAGAGAACAGAAGTCGGTCTCGTATTCCAGTTAATGTAGTCTGAGCGACAAGTTGGGTTTGAAACCAAGATATATGTTGAAAACAAGATGTGTTAGCTCACTGGGTTATCTAGAGGTCGACTGGTCTTCTTGGGGTGACGATAAATCCAGTGTACTAGGTCAACTTGAAGGGTTCCGTACATTTCACCGTGGTTGGCTTGAAATTCCATGTTGTGTTTTTGTTCAGAAACAGCTGAATGTGGTATATATCGTTTTGTGCGCCGCGACTGCGCGTTTTTTTTCGTGCATCCGAAAAGCGGTCAGTTCAAATATTTTCTACAGTCTATTCAGTAAATATGATATAAAATGACAAGTTTTTTCGTTCCTCCACATTACGAGTCTGAACTCCGACACGAAGCTAAGAAGGTAGCCAGAAACGTGCAAGCAACTGTTAGGAAATATATACAGAAAAAATGATTCAAGAAAGGTCCGTAAGGCCCAAATCCACGGATGTAAAGAGAGCCCTATTGGTGGATGACATCTGATGCCCTCTGAAAGAGTTCGTGGAAACTAATCCGGAAAGGACCTGCAAAGATTCAGTGGAGGGGCTTGGGGTTCCACTTGCTGACGGGAGGAATTACCTGACTAGGGTGGGAAAAAGCGGAGGCTTGAACAACGAGTACCAAATAAACTGACAGAGATTCTGACGAAGGCATGTACGAAATAAACATTAACCATTCATGTCGCATGTTACTACCTGTGATAAGCGGAAGAAATTTTTCAACGACCGGAGGAAATCAGCACAGAGCTATACTCAAAAGTGACACCCACTCAAAGAGGATCACAATTACTGTTTGATGGTCATCTACTACACAATACTACTGCAGCTTTTCACTACTTGGTATAGTAAGTACACCGGATTAGTAGCGGGACAGAATGAAAACGGTTTACCAGAAACTGCTGGGGAGGCTCAACACACTTGCAAGACAACGCTAGACCGTGTTTTATAAAGACAGTTATCTAAGATTGGTTCCGAGTATTCAACTTTTACCGTATTCACTGTTTAACGGATCTCTCACCAACAAAGTGTCACTGTTTCGATATCTATTTCATTAGGAGAAAGGATAACCTTCAAAATCTTTTAGCGCTTAAAGCTGCAGTATTTTAAGAAGACGACATAACCACAGTTATATCAATTTGACGAGAGTGTTCTAGCATACTTGCAATAAGTCTGAGCAAAAAGAAAACCGAACCCCAACAGAGCTGTATTCCTTTAAAATCTGGCTATTCGAAAGTCAAGGGAACTTTCAAGATTGCCCAGTAAGTAGCATTAGGTGTGGCTTGATCGACCTGAGTCTTTTAACACTAAGGCATCTTTGAACGTATCGCTCGTTAAATTAGGTGACGTTACGTAGCGATAGATCCTTAACGTGATGTGGCAACGAAGGACTGATGGTAAGCACTCACCTGAATATGTAAAACAATTACGCCTCTATCTGTTGTCAGGTGCTTCTATGCTTTTTAACAGCCCAGTGTAAGCTAGGGATGATATAAAACCCACACCAAAACTCTGAGTGAATACGCGTACGAAGAATTGAAACAGAAAACAAAAGAAAAGTCAACTGTGGAGATGGGCATCACTAGCGATCAATCGCACTGCGCTCTCGTGATAGCGAAATTTATCCAAACTCGCAACTATCACAACGGTGAAGTCAAGATCGTTTTCACCATCAGCCCCCGTCGGTAAACACACTGATGGAAAAGACGCCACAGATGTGTGATTTTTGCCCTCCCATAACCTCGTCGATTGGTAACCAGATGGGCAGAGGTCAATAAGACTTGAACGATTGCTTCTTCAGGTGATAAGAAAACAAATCGGTTATTTTCAGAATTTACTACAAGTAAACAGGTGTTCAGGCCTACAGATCATTACTGAAATCGATTCAGCAGCAGATGGACATAACCAATTTGGTTGAGAGCAAACTGAGAAGTGTTACCTGTTCAAACAGAGCAAGCCCAGTGGTAGGTTGAAGCTATATGGTACTAAAGCAACATGAAACAATTTTCAAGAGCTCAAGTACCTTGGAAACATGTATATTGATGAAACATGTGAACAGTAGGATACCGGAAACGCCAAACTTAATCACAAAAGATGTGCTGAGTTGTCACTCGACCCAGGGGACAGCCATCAGACAAGAGATAAGAAATGGAATCACATCAAAAGTCGGCAAAAAAACTAGACTTCCAAGCGGACTGATTCCTTCACATAGACACCAAGCAAAAAACGATCGGCCGAGAAAGAGGACTAGTGGGAGTAATTTATCAGAAACTACCTGCGAAAATTTACTTACAATGACACCGTGAATAGTTTCTACTCAATAATGACAGATCGTGTAAGGAAAACTGAGAATGGAGAGATGAGTTCTGACGGAAACACAGGTTCCCCTTTGAGAACAGTGCATAACAGACATTTGTAAATATACACATCTGTTTATTTAGACCGAACTAACTATATTACAGTTTAAAACAATTGGTTCCCTTCATAAATTTGAACATAGCAGTAAGAAGACGGACAGTGGTAGATGCTAGCATTTCGTATTGCCTCTTCAGTACCAAATAGCAATAACCAGGAACATATATATGACACTATTAGGGTGGTGGGTGAAGAAAATAAAATAGCAAATTAGGTGGAGAACAACAACGTAAACATATTAGGTCCATGGGAGTCTAAGGCTTACATATAATTGTTTCTGTACACACAATGCTGGCTTGAGACGACTAATCGCAACGGCCTCAGCGAAACGCAGGAAACGCGGATTAGCGTGGCGCATTATAATCCTGAATGTTGATTCAGGATTAATCCGGTGACCTGTGGCCAACATGTGTCTGGCGATAGACGAGGCCGGAAGTTTGCGTGATCCCGGGACGAAGGAAATAGATTGCGCAATCATATCCTGAACCCATTTCGGTAGATGTTCCTTCATCCTAGAGTTCAAGCACCTATCGGTTCTGCCGATGTAACTTTCGCCGCAGTTACACACAAACTGATAAGTACACTGTGAGTTGGCGTTGATAGGATGGTCTCCTTTTACTAAAAGTAACGGTAGCTTACGAGTTCGTTCAACGACTACGATTTCAGCCACATTGTATGCTCGCTTGATGGAGGCGACGAGGCGTTTTGTTGTTCGAAGTGAAGAAGTGTCACCTTTGAATGGTAATTCAATGTAGACTTTCTTCTTCCCAACCGTGGAAACCTCGTCTACTGCTTCACATTGCTGGCTGTGTCTGTTGATAAACCTCAACGGATACCCATTATCCTGCAACGTTGTTGTAAGCGATCGGAGTTCATCAGCTAAACATTCTGATGAACAGATGCGTCTGGCACGCGTGAACAATGTTCTGACCAATGCTCGCTTGTTCCTCATTGGTGTAAAGCTAGTAAAGTGGGTGTACTGACCAGTCCAGGTGGGCTTTCGATACACACTTCTTTTCACGGATCCATCATCCTTGCGACCGATGAGGATGTCTAAAAACGGTAGGCATCCGTAGGCATTCTGAATCAACATTCAGGATTATAATGCGCCACGCTAATCCGCGTTTCCTGCGTTTCGCTGAGGCCGTTGCGATTAGTCGTCTCAAGCCAGCATTGTGTGTACAGAAACAATTATATGTAAGCCTTAGACTCCCATGGACCTAATATGTTTACGTTGTTGTTCTCCACCTAATTTGCTATTTTATTTTCTTCACCCACCACCCTAATAGTGTCATATATATGTTCCTGGTTATTGCTATTTGGTACTGAAGAGGCAATACGAAATGCTAGCATCTACCACTGTCCGTCTTCTTACTGCTATGTTCAAATTTATATTACAGTTGACTAAGAAACCACACATTTGCAATGATAAACAACTGTCTATGGATATACTAAATGATAGCCTGGTGCAACACACTAATTTATCTTCAGTATTCTCGTGAAAGCATCCGACAAACATCATGGCTCACAATCTACAGGTCAACATGATATCGATACAATTTGTCCGGTAGTACAATAATAACAAGAATAAGAGCAGGCAGAAGTGGTGATAATCCGTTGGAGAAGACGTTAGGATCAGCAATAAACCGTCCGGGAAATAGCGCACAATTGACCACACTTAGGTTGCTTCCAGCAAGAAAATTATCACCTGGCTATTCTCTAGAGGGTGGTAACACAAAAGCAGTTTCTCCTGATTAGGGGTTCCCTTTCTGCTATAGATCACCGTTGCAGGACAACGAAACAGCACAAAATCGGTCTGAAAAAGTGGGTTTACGTGGACATGAGCCGTAGATAAACCCTGAGAAAGCGATGTATTACCTGATACTGTTGAGAAAAGTTCAATAAGGCGTACGAAACACAGTGTGACTGGATACAGTACCCAGAGAGTAGTATTAGAAACCAAACATCGGTGTTTATTCACTGCGCCTAGGAAATAAGCTAGGCTTGTACTGGCAAGAGAGTCGGAATCGTGAAACGATTACGATTGGAATACCTCAAGAAAATTATACATTTCTTTGTCTCGCGCACCAAGATGTGAAACTGCAGAATCCCAATTAGGTCTCACAAGCCGATCTGCATCCGCAGCAAAAGTAACCAAGAAATACCTGATGCTATCGCTCAACGGAGAGTGTTGTTCCAACTCCGTTGTTTGCTTACTTCCGCAATTTATCGGTAAGAACCACTTCTTGTCATAAATTCCTACTTCCAGTCTCTTCGAGACATCAACGGGAACAACTTAGCTTGCAATGAAGCACAAAACTAATGACGGTAAGTAATCTGAAACAGAGTAAAGCACGTCCTCGTCAAACACCTGGCGGACCGCCTAAAGTTCAACCTTTACAGTACGTGAGGAATGCAATATTTACTGCTTTCTCTTCTGCTGTTTTCAACGCAACGTTAAGAAAACCAGTGGAAGTCAGCATTGAGATCGAAGTACACAGAAAATTAGTAGATAATTTGCACGGGACACGTCCCAATGTTTATTGTGAACACGCTTTGCTCGACTGTCTGTTTCAGTGTTACCGGACACGGCTCCAAGTTGAGGGCCGAAATAAACAGTTGAAATGTGAAAACGAAAATAGGTCAAATTAGGCTGGATGACAGCCAATTGAGTCACTAGAGCATGATGAAGCCGAGTTCACTGATGGCATGATGATGGCTCATATAAGCCAGTCAAAGTCGGATTTCATCCGTGTTAACGAACATATAGGCTATTCAAAGAGGGTACGAAATCAGATCAATTTTCAACACATCAAAAGAAACAAAATGTGAAAATCTGCACACAATAGGTTATCCAGTAATAAACCACTTGTCGCTAAATAGGATGAGCGCTCAAAAGCTCATTCGCTGAAACTAAAGTAATGAATCGGTAAGATACCATGTGGACCTAGTTCTTTTGCAACTGGGTTTTACTCAAATTGAAACGCATTGCCTAGCTTTGTGCTTACGACCAAATCGGCTTAAAGTTTCAAGGCCCTAGTTGATTGACACATACGTGAGGGACAGTGCATAGTACAAGCTGAAGCTGACTCTTACAGATCATCAAGCGTTCACAAATGTCAGAATGCTGTTACAATATGTTTCGCTGCTCATTGATGACAAGACCGCACGTCAGATGTCTCTACCCTTTATAAAAACTATGGTAAGTATCTTTACTAGCGTGCGCAAAAAATGTCAATGGAATTTGTGTAAAAGATCGGATTCTTTCTCTTTGAAAGCTCTAGTTGGCAGATAAATGATTTCAGACAGCACAGGTAATCCAACTCAGCCTTATTAAAAGTTCAGTTGCTGTTTCCTGTAATCCGAGTGATGCAATAAACAGTGCCATCTGAAACATCCGGAACAACCTTTCGTGAATTGAAAATATCACTATTTTTCTGTTGTTCTTTGCAGCCTACTACACATTCACAAGGACAAGAATGTTTTGGAAACCACTTCTACAATTTTGCGTAGATTCATCAGATTTCTGTAGGACAAATTAAAAGGTAGCAACAATTTAACGGGAATAAGGCTTCACCACGAAATTTGTAATGTTATCAAGCAACAGAGATGCGAGAACAATAGTTGTTTCACATCTGTAAGACTACTTGTCTTAGTAACACTTACTGAAGATTAGAAAAACAGTATAACGATTTCCGTTTCGTGATATAATTCAAAAACGCAACGACTATTCGTGCAATCAATCATATTTTCAAGTTTTTTTTCGTTCAGTGTATTTCAAGGTTGCTGAACAGTCTTTTTCATATGAATTCTCAAATGAAAAGTTCAGTTGCCGCAGTGCACAGGACCAGACAATTGCCTATATAGTACATCAACACGTTGAGATTGTGGCCAAGAAACAAACAGACCATTATATCAATCGGATTACATGACAACCACCACTTCATCCTCTAATTCGTACCCCAGTGGTAGCCGTCTTCCTGAAACACCACGTGTTCACCAACATATTGGCTTAAAACTGGCAGCAAACGGATAGAAGTTGTCTGTTTCCTCCGTAAAGGCACCAGTTTCAATCTCTTGCACGAAACTGAAGATTCGATGACAGTCACACTGCAAGACCCGTACGATTTTTTACTGCAGGTATTGAACTCAAACCTCGTTATATTAGTTACTATCCGGCTGAAGTGTCTTTCATCGGAGAAGACCAGCTTGTTCCGCTGACCTGCTTAGTATATGCCATTTTCAGCTAAACGTATTCCTTGTTCAAAGTGATACTTCGACGACCATATCCATCGAAGCTTCCGATGAGCAAATACCGACGAACTCTTCAGCAGCGTAAAGACCATTGGCTGAAAAGTCCAGCGCCGAATCCCGTTTGATAGTGCAAACCATGCTGCTTTTTACAGATACTTCAGATAACACAGCGCTTTTCGCCTTAGATGCATAACGTTAAAAGGTGAGTTCCGGCTGCAACTCGTAGAACTCCGGACGAAATCTAGGTGACTGTTACTGAATTTGCTGGCATTTCTCAACGACTATGACCACTTCAATTTCAATACATCTCACCATTCAAACTGTATCACTCTGCAAATCCAGACTAGTAGGGTGGTTATGGGACAGCCATTCTATGATTGATCACATTGTCCGATAGTACACAGAATCATTTAGCGCCTCGTGTAAAAAACCGGATCGACTGATAGTTTATCATAAAGCAGGCAATCTAATGGTTGTGAGGCATACTGTGAAGAGCAACAGCAAAAAAATATAACAGTATTTTCTAGCCACAGAAGAGTGTACAAGAATGAGCAGCCTGCACTGCACACTACGACAAATGGATTAATAAAAACAGCAACCTAACATGCATGAAAAAGAGCTCTCAGGAAAGAAGTTCAAATCATATTCACAAAATTCATTCGCGCTTTAATAGGCGAAGTGATAAAGTGAATCATGACAGACTATCACAGACAGACAAACGGGCAGATTGGTGCTAAACAAAACGAGCAACGAAATGCAAACAAGCATGGACTGGTCTATATTTAGATCAATGATGCGTCGTGTGTTTTAGAAACCCAGCAGGTATGTGTGTACTTCTGCCGCATGCGTACGTTTGTGACATGACATCATAAAACCATGAACAAAATGTGTGCTTATCAAAACTGTTAACAATTGGTTACTGTAACTGAACTAGGCTGTAAAGTATAGATCTGAAAATTAGCGAAATTTCATTTAGACGAGCACGCAGCATCCTATGCTAAAACGCTGGAACTTTTAGTACAGCTGTTCTTCACTGTCCACATCCCATCGTGAGCAGTTACATATTTGATCCATTTTCGTACGAAGTCCCCCGAAAGATTTTCCAAAAAAAAAAACAGGTTTCCTTCCTTCTTGATACATAGCAGACTTTCTGAGCAAATTTGCAAATACTTAACATCATGTGATATGCCTTGTGTCAAACGTTTTAGCAGCAACTCGGCAGTTCAGATGAAGCATTAGAAAAGTCAACAAATTTAACCATTACGCTGCATCAATGATACGATCATTGTCTTACTCTTGTCTTAGCGAACAGCCTAGTCAAACGTAACAATGTTCATGCTCTCGGACTAGGCGAGTTCTTCAGATCCGGGATCATGCAATATAATTATACACAGGAGTAAATAGGAACAAAGCCACTGATGGATCATGTGAGTAAATGTAGGTGTCCTACATTTGGACAGTCTCTAAATTACAATAAACTAACAAAATCTCACACCCCAACTGAAGCAACGGGTCCAGTGACGACTGGAAAGTAACTGAGCGTCGCTGCTTCACAACTACTCGTTACAAACCAAACACTTCGGAATAGCAATACAGAACAGTGGTTCGCTGCAAGAAAAGTGAAATACGGCAACGTGAGTGGTGCAACTGTAATAAATGGATTGAAAAGAAAATAACGTTATCAACGTCCCAACCACTTAGGGTGGTCTTTCTGTGAGCGCTGGGTAACGCATTAGTTTTAAAATTAGTGTAAAGGCTCAAGAAACCCTGATGGGTGCCAACAGCATCAATAAGGTGTGAAGAAAGTAGGAGGTGGTTGCTCACAGAACTATAGAAGACAATAAACCGCGCAAGAATGTAAACAACAAAGCTGACCACGGAACGAAAGAGGACATAAAGGAGCCAACCAGATCGAAAACCACCAGGGTTTTGACCAAGTAAGTGTGCAATAGGACTGAGGAGGATAGGAGAGATGACTCATCTATGCAACGAGGATAACAATGTGCAACGCTAGCGCGGGTACAGCGAAGACATCGATATTCCAAGGTGACAAACTGACGTCTCAGATAGGAATGTGATTAAACAAGACCGAAAACGGATAAATAATCTGCCCGTTCTTTTCAGTTATATCACCGACGCGACACAGACTAGTCACAGTACCACGATAACCACACATCAAGACAACTTTACGAAAGCCCAGCAGAAACCCTACATTTGATACCGGTTCCATATTTTGCACCGACTGACCAATTTATGTCAACCACAAACACAAATCACGAACTCGAAGATGACTAATGCACTCTGTTTAAACTGCCGAGCAAAAACTGCTCAATCGAGGGAGCTGAGAAGACAAATTCCAGCCACATCTCAAGTCGTTGGACCTCGTCTGAATAATCCACCTATGAGCCTGAAAGCGTTTCGCTCAAGCTCTGATCAACCCTGCACTCTACAAACGAGATCGAGTGTTCAAGTGATGTCTTGATTGTCATGCTGAATTTGAGTCATCCGACCTTATGAAACTGCAATTATATTGGTTATCCCAACAAAGGGAGCGATATAGATGTCAGGTACTTAGTTTCACGATGAACAGTTGAAAACTTATTAGTGGACTATGCCGTGTTGTTCACAAAATGAACTTAGAAATTTAAGACCACAGAACATCGGTATTTTATTTGTCCGTAGTTCCGAAAATGTCTAAGCGATAGAAATGGGAGACTACTTAAAAAATTGCTTATAGTACAGAGTTGCACCCGGAAGGATTTCTTCACAAACACAAACTACGCACTATGTCTACAGAAAAAGTGGAGGGGTACTCAGGAGAAAACAAAAACAAATATCCTAGGCACCATGACATATCAGAAGTGGTCTGGTGAGTAACAGCCTGACAAGATATTTGTTGCTGTTGTATTAACAGAACCGCCAGTATAATCTGGAGGTTTCATAACGAATTACTTATTGCTTGGACGCACGAACTCCAATTCTCAAAAATTCTCAACCAAACGCATACAGAACAACAGCGGAAAACGAGTATATTACGTCATATTTAAGATTATTGTTATTATTACAAGTGAAAAACAGGTCTTCGAACTTTCTGAACAGGCATCGAGCAATCGGAAGAGTTGACTGACAATCAATAAGGCCATTCTGATCAGCGGTATCGAGGTAATGTATTCCACTTCTGGTTTCTGATTCGATCTAGGTTAGGATTTGTCCATCAGCACCAATGTCATGTTGAGTGCTACCAAGCTACTCAAACCCATAGTGAATCGTTAGTGAAGTACGCAATGTCTAGTTTATCCGCGTAGGATGTTTTTCATGATGTGGGGCAAAGCACCTCCCACTCGATAGACAGACAGGTTACATCCTCTGAAAAGTAACCGTGAACAGGCTTACAGGTACGGTGACCCTTGTGGAACCAGGTTTTTTAACCGTCTTACAATTCTGATTTTAGGGATTAATTTTGCACGCGGAAGGGCAGAAAAAGGAAACACACAAACACTAGACAATATACAAGGAACATTTTCAACAGAAAAGCACAATCTACATTACGTCTTAAGATCAGTAAGAGAATGCACCCTAATTCAAGCAAAGAACGGATCACTCGATCATGTAGACCGAAATCTCCCTTAAAACTCTCCTTTGTTCGCTATCACTGTGTTATTCATGTTAATATCTACCTTCAATTGCTTGTTGTTCCCGTGTTTTTAATTGTGTCCGTTTATCTAACTCTATATGTTAGATACACTGTGTACTTTTGTTTCAGTGTTTGAAATTAGTTTTAAACACCTTAAGAACTAAACAAATGACAAATAGTTTTAATTAAGAAATAGTAGCTGGACAGCCTAAATTAGACTCTGTGATACAAAGGGCTTACAAACTCAAGCATCGTTAACTGCAAAAATGTTTCTCCTAAGATCATTATTTTCTATGTATACAGATGGATTTTCCATGTTTGGCGCATCTAAGATTGGATGCTAAATATG
This sequence comes from Paragonimus heterotremus, assembly GCA_013368495.1. Classification (NCBI taxonomy): domain Eukaryota; kingdom Metazoa; phylum Platyhelminthes; class Trematoda; order Plagiorchiida; family Troglotrematidae; genus Paragonimus; species Paragonimus heterotremus. The sequence goes on from LUCH01000413.1 coordinate 192,116, forward strand.
TGTTCCATTCGTGCACTGTTCTGTCACTGTCTTACAATATTCGTCATAAGAGAAAGTTGCGAAAAGTCTCCGTAAGTGTTGTTCGTCGAGCATTCTATAATATCAAACAACTTTATCAGGCGTTCCAAGAAGGGTTACAATAGGTTTTAGTTTTGCGCATGGGAGAAGGCAGAAAGAAGATCGATACGCTTTCTTACTTCGCACAATCAACGAGAAACGTTCCTAAACATAACTGAGGTTCGACTAGAATAACGAAATTTGGCGAAAAAAATGACTGAAATGCATTAGATCGGACCAGTTTCACGCACGGATGGGACAAGATGGCAAAAAACGTTCGCAACATCAAGATCGTTTTTTGAACTGTATAAATGAGTGCAAGTCAGGTTTTGGTTGCTTCACCCTGCAGACGAAGTGATAACCTTGAGTCTTCTGTGCTATGGTGAACTCAACAGCTGTGGTCATGGGTCGCCAGCATCATTGTGAGGTGGTTCACAAAATTATGTGTCGAATTAGCTAAGCTAGTCTACACTGCTACATGACCCGATGACTCCCCATATATTACAACACACACGGGGCATTCAACATGAATGTCTCTTATGTAACTGAAGCGAAATGGGACATACAAACCATATTGTAGCAAGGAATTCCAGACGTGCAGTGACCAAAATAGTGGTAAGTAGAAAGTAAAAAGGTCACATCAGGAGAGGTTCGATGAAGGTCAAGCGGAAGATGACTAATCAAATGAGCGCTTCATGGCCCGTTGGCAGATATCCCCGGAATTAATCTGAATCTTCCTGTATACATTTTCTGCGTGTTCTCTAACTAGTCTGTTGGCTAAAGAAGGCTGCAACGTCATACACAGAACTCATGACAGTTAAGTGGTACCCACGCCTGATTATTACTCACAAGGTCGTGGGTTCGAACTTGGTCGCTGCGACTGTTCCTGTTAGTGTTTATGCAACTCGGCAGTACCCACTCCAGGTGAACCTAGGCATCAGTTAGCAGAAAACAACTAATGATATAAATGCTGAAGAATGTAACGCTGCATGTAATATATATATACATGTATATAAATGCATTAATATATACAGTAATTTTCCACTATGTCCTGCTCCCTATATGAACCGACCCACTAAATATGGCTGTATTATCTCATTATCGAGTATTTTACACCCTGATTCCTGAAGGACAAACCACGTTGAATTTATGTTTATTTACAGCATTTATCCACTATAAATCTATAAAGGTCTCAGGTGCGCGCATTCTGATGAAGAACTATTTTAGGAAGTTGTAAGCACACTCGTTGATTCCAGAATCATCCTTACGTAGCAAACGTGAACTCTTCTGGCTAATCTAAACATGCAAAATGACCTTAAACCCAACCAGCAGGAAAGACTCCCAGATAAGATGTTAGAGAATATGTTAGAATGCGCTGATTTTCTTAAGAAATAAATAACCTGGAAAGTTGTTGATGCAGCCTGAAAGCCATCGTTCGCGTCAAGGGAATCTGTGCAACTATTAAGCAGTATTGAATGCCCAAGAAATGTGCACAGTTTGGTTTATATAGATGTCTAAAATTACAGGTTTGCCAGCCTTTTTCAACATCAATTATTGTAAAATTAAACTACAATAATAAAGAGATCGGAACAATCTGGATAACCAGAGCGTGAAGCCTGTTCGATTTGAATGACAGTTCATCATTATCACTAAGTTATCATGAACTACGTACAAATTCTGAAAATGGACAATGTATAATTAGGCCTTAGGGACGAAAACGATAGGGCCACGCTCACTAACTTGGCTTTGAGATAGCTCCTTTTCAACTCTGGCCAGCTGGGCAGCCAAAGAAGCGAGTTGTTTGGACAGGCGAGATTCTCTCGTGTTAGCCTCATCTAATTCTTTTAGAGCTTCGTCGCGTGCTGAGCTGGCTGTCTTAAGTTGCACTTGATTTTTTGTGAGCTGTAAGGCGACTTTGTCCAAGTTTTTGCGCAACGCATCCAGTTCATCCGTATACACTCGGCCCAAATCATTGAGTTTATTCTGACAGAAATAAAACAGAAACAAAATTAGTATGCTATTCTTACGGGGAAAACATGGAGGCGACAATTGCAAGTTAGTTCCCTACATTTATATACTAAGGGAACACAGAAAACGACCATAACCTGAATAACTATCGATTGACGTTGTGTGACCCTGGAAAGGTACCAAAATTGGAGCAGCGAGTTTACTTGAAGGCACATGGATAAGTATACCTGAACACTCGCTACAAAAGGCATAAACCACAAGCAATTTCACACTGATTGAACATCGGCTAACAAAATCAGGAAGTGTATAGGCTATGATCAAGAATACAACTCCGCCTTGACAAAGCACCAAAGTTGTTCATTTGGAAAATTGAACTGCTAACATTATATGCAACTGGGCATCCATTGAAACTGATAGACTTTTGAGTAGTTATGAATGAAGTCAGCACGTACGGATGACAACGGATTTTAATCGTTATCAAGAAAGACCACATACCTATAAACTCAAGTGTATCCATTTTTTTTATTTCCGGGTGATGCAGCTGATCCAATCACAACGGAACGCAAATAGTTGGTGACACCGCGCACTGAATAAAAACAGTCAGTCAAAACACTGGCTAAACAAACGTTCAGTGAGCAGTGTGTTGGGCTATCAGACTGTCTTGTAAAATATTACGAAACTTCGCTGTGTATACCGAAAAAGGATCACTTCGATACCGTGTGGGTGCGCCAAGGTATATGTGAATAACACGTTGATCCCTACCTCAGTAATTGTTCGAGATAGCAAAAGTATGGCTTCAGAATTGCATTCTTCGTGTCAGGTTTACACTAACTAAACGTCGAATCAAAAGCAATATTCAACACAAACCGTGCACGTAAAATGACGCACCAACATCAAACATTCGCTATTGTAAACCAACCTTGATAGATTCAGACATAAGATCCAAATCCCCAGTTAATTCAGGTGATAGAAGACTTCCTTGAATGAATTCAATATACCTCGCGAGTCGGTCATTCAGATGTTGCAGTTCTTCCTTTTCTTTCATGCGTGACATGGCAAGGGCAGTCGATGTTCCATCCGCCTTGTCACTGCCAGGGTGATCACCCTCTTCTGAACTGGCATCGGTCGACTGTCCCTCAGGAATAGGTCGCCGAGATAAACGGGAACGCTGTCGTCGCGACTGAAATACGGTGAAATAACTATATTAGCCAAAGGTCGAATATGACTATAGGACAAAATAAAATTTGAAATATTTGTTATGTCATGGATACAACCAGACCGCAGTTTGTGACTGACAGTTAGCCGAAGCTATTTATTGGGAAAAGGCACTTTCCCAAAAAATTCGTATTACTAGCAAGGAAAATAGATTTCTTCATTTTCTGGGAATTTGAACGGCCGCCAGAATTCTGGAACGCCTGAGAACTTGCGCTCGTCTCTGATTGGTCCGTTCGGTGACCTAGGTCCAAAGCAACCCCAAATCTATATATACAGTTGCTGTAAACCGCTATTTTGTCTTCGGGCTGAGCACCAAATAAAGTTCGTTTGATGGCCGTCTTTCTCCTCACTCGTTGGGGGGTTCTGAGCTGTGAAAGTTGATGATCCGATATTCGCGCTCTGATTTTCGTGCCGCTTGCAATAGCGTTGCGTTCGTTCGTGATAGAGATACTGCTCGTGGTCTTTGCGTTTGTTCTTGTCTTTCTTTATCAAGTGGGGTCGTAACACTATTGTTACCCTTTTTCTTTCTTAATTCCAATCGTAACCTTTTGCCACCGGACGCCGACTCCCGAAGATCTTTGGTGAACACGAAATCACGTTCGTTTGTCCAGAAAAAACAGTTCCGCGTAGGAATGCACAACAACTCATTAAATGAGACGGAGCGCAAGGTTGATCGTCGGAAAAACCAAACAGCCACGAAGAACAACGTAGTCATTGCGGGTTACACAGCCTAGTTCATTATGAAACTAACACCACAAGTGGTTGTGTCTGAAGATGATGACTAGGAGTAACGGCGGATTTACCTAGAGGTAGAAGACACTGAAAACACTCTGAAATTACCCAATATTGCAGAGATACTTTACAGACCATTTCTATTATGAAACCGGTCCAACAGGGTCTGAATGATGTACTCTGAAAAATTAAATGAGGCGGCGTCACTCATTACCTAAAATCGGTCAACTAACAACCTAACAGAACTGCCACTTGCAGATTCTCAAAACAAAAATATAAGCAAACAAATAGTTGAAGAATATAAACACTGAAAGCTAGCGGCGAGCATCGCTCCAAGAATCGAACGCACGAAACAAATGTCCGCTGCTGCATACCTTTCACTGATAAAAAACATACACAGAACTCAGCAGTCATATTTTACCTCAGATGCTTTAAGGAGTGAATGGCTTCAGAAGAAAGCGAATAACTGAGTCAAAAGTAACTTTAGATCGAAAATATTGTGGCCGTATACTGAGAACGTAAATAACTGCGTCACAGTATCTGTCACAGCTAGCCGGGAGGACTGTCAGTTCTTTTTCTAACTGGTACTCTGAGATAGAACTGACTACTGATAAACACCCATCACTAAGCATATATTCAGTCAATCATACAGAAAGAGACATTGTGATCAGCTCACAGAATTCACGGAATTCATCGTCACCTTCGAAATGATTCGAGAGTGATTGTTTGCACTTTGAACCTTGGTACGCTTTCGCAGTTTAAGCCTACATGTCACTATAGTTTCCGATGAGAGCATCCTGCAGAACATCGGAAATAAACACATTACTTCTAATGCATCCAACCTAATGAGTTGTCTCAAACAGGCCTCATTGTTTCATAAAGTCCCGCCTACTTATCAAGTCGTCGCACCAAGCAGTAAATTCGTGAACCACTTTCCAAATACATATATAAATCTAACACGACATCTAGCTCGGGATAGGTAACATAATGTGAATGAAAATAATCAATAAACTACACCTCTGAATTCACTACACGGAAATCATTGACTGCTACTTTGTGTCACATCTGATAGCGTTTTTAACCATAGACTCAAAACCTTCGAACTCCTAAAGAAAAATACGTTAATCTGACAAAAGTAAACCTCAGAGTCAGCTGCTTCATGGGTCTGCACCGAACCACTATTTGAAAATCGCGTACTTTTTTAACTGATCCCAAGTTCAATCCATAGGGTTCCACAGTACAAGAGGTGGGGTAAGATATGAAACACATGTCCAAAGTATCGATATGCAACCATAGCTCTACAGTGATAGCCAGCACCAATATAAGTCAGGAAAAGTACGTAGAATTCAACGAAAAACACCTCCTGCCTCTAGATATCCCAAGTAAACCATCCTTGAAGTTCTTGTGCAGAACAATTTCGAATTTGCGATCCAGTGCTCAACAGTAAGTATAATTTCAAACGTTGAAGGTATAAATAACGTTTGCTTTAATATCTCTCAAACTGATGGGAGCCTGTTCGATATATCTGCAGCGATCCTCTACAACAGACTTCGAACATTCTGCTCAGTGTTCGATGGAAACGCAATTACCACGGGCTGCACGCACTGACTGCCAGTGTCGCCGGTAAGTATAACATTATTATTGATATACACAAGTCTGACTGACGAGGAGAAAAACACAGCTGACAAATCAGAATGAGTGGACGAAAACAGGAAACGTACAAAGATTAGCAACGAAGACAAAAAAAAGAATAAAGTTTATCAGCACTACACTGAAAGTGATGTTTAAATATCTGTCGCCGTCTTTGAAAGATCACGTTCTTCAAGAAAAAATGTGTATAATAATATCGAAGGACGGCCACGGAAACAAACATAACAGTTCTATCACTTGTACAAATTGCGAAGTAGTCTCCAGCCAACAACGCGTAGCGTCTCTTGGACCTTAACCAGGAAGCCGGTGGAGCCAAGCGAGGCCAAACTTGCTGCTAATTTTTTCGTGCCCCCGCGTCAAATCACGGACTGTCTGCCGTACTCCATTTTCCAGTAACGCCCAGAGAACGCAAGCGAGTCGCTGGGTAGACGTGTTAAGGCCACGTAATCAGCTGAGCGAAAATAAGCCCTGTAAAAAGAGGACGCCCGCTGCCAACACGTTCCACTCTAAATCGTCAGTGATCAGCACCACGTATAGACGATTCTCCGAGGATGACTGTTAAAAATAGAAGGTTTACAAATATCACCACCATGAAACGACTAGATTTCGCAGCCGTATGGATGTTATACCCACGTTGAAGTTGTTCCAGGGTGACAAAAGCTAGTCAGGATGAAACGATGAGTAAGATCTCTTCTTCAGCAGCGTCGTCAGCTGCCATACGGTCTTCAGTGAAGACATTTGTAGTCGTATTCAATGTTAATAGAAAATGCTTGGTAGGATGGAGGTTAGTCTGTTGGCGAGCTCGGTCTCAGAGTTGATCAGCAAAACCGGGACTGGTAGTTTGTTTTGGTTCACCTGTTTAGGCTTTCCAAGTGAAAAAACTGAAAAGTGTCAGTATCTTAGCATAAAGCTACGTGTGATCAGAGCCACGTCAGGTCGACCAATAGGAACAGCAACCTAGAAGAAAGTCTCATCTTCAGTCAACTACTATCTGAAAAACTTAAACCAATGCACGTGTAGAAGGAGGTTAGACAGTGAATCAATGTTTTGAGTGACATAAGTGCATACCAGTGAGAAACAGAGGACGACATGAGCGTGCACCCAAAACTCTGGGCCCGTTGTCTGAGCGAAAACTGCCAAGGTCGAATTTAGCAGCTATATGACAACAGACCAACTGGTGAGAATCGCAATATCAGCCTTAGGTGCTTGCAGTAAATCAAGAGGACGTTGGTAGAACCAAACTTTAACCACTACCGAGCTCTAATGCGTTACAGCACAAGCAAAAAATTAGTCGCAACATGTCTACGCGACATGAACCTGTCAACACAAACTGTCGGCGGATACACACATCTACTGAGAGACGATGGCTCTTTCGACCAAGACAGCAGATACCCGCTTGATCATACGCTGATGTCTGGACTTTGATGAGACGCAGAGAAAACACCGCACGAGCAGAAGATAAGGACATTAGATAGATTTTAGACACTGATTGAATGTGTGTCCGCCAGAGGTAACGTCCATCAATGGTTAAGGTTTACAAGTTACGGGAAAAGCCTGTCAGTTGTCCCGTACACACTACTGTACACAGTTAAAGTCACCAGGTTAAAAGTGGTACAGGATCAAACAAAACCAGTAGCATTAGGTCTTGTGTAGTTTGAAGTTGTTAAACTGACCCTGTAGGGAAAAACTGGGCTCTGGTTTTATCAGAGGCATAACAGTAAACATCTTTCTGACTAGCGCTCAGAGAAACAATCACAACAGCATTTCTACTAACAAAAAGAGAAAAGATCGTAGATTATGAAAGGAAGGATAGGAAATATTTGTGTGCAGTGGTAAAATATGATGCACAGTGGATTAGCTCACAGTGGCACCGTAAAATAATTAGCAGTGCTTGGTTTTATGAGCATGTCTAAAAGCCTCATTGGTAAATTTTCGAATGACTGCTTCAAGTGTGGGCGAATGGGCCGAGTAAACGACAACAAAGTGAGCATAAAGAACGCCGTGCTGTGTAGTCACTTCAACATAGAAGATGGCTATTGGTAGAGTAATGCTACCACTTAAGTTGCGACGATGTGACTCGTGTGTATACGGTTGGATCGAACAGAGCTTTTGTTATGTGGTACATTGGTGTTGTTGTGATGAAATATGACTTACCATACAGAACCTGAGATGCTCATAATTGCAAATACTGGTCGCAAATGTCAGTATGTTGAATCCGAACATTAAACAAACCATCCGGCCACTTCTCTTTCAAAGTTGGACGACCAACTTGCCAGTTCACAACACCAGTGAACACGATAACGTCTTAGTGCTTAGAAGATCAAACAGGATGCTACAGAAAGCATTTTTGTCAGCTTATAAACAACTGTCTGCTGGAACACAAACAAATACGCCAAGCAAACGCCCATCTGGTCTGTCGTCAGATTTTGACCAAAGTAATCAGTATGTCGCTTCATAAACGACAATCTACTAGGATTCAATGCAACCACTACCCATGCCTGACCATCAGATTCTATTGCCATAATCAGAAACTCCATGCCAGGGATGGGGCTGGAAGCGTGAATGTGGGTTTACGAGATACGGCATACAACACAGGGACTCCGGAGAATGTCCGACCGAAAACCTGTCAATTGTTATAACGGAGACCGCGCAAACTAAACGCACCAACTTACTGACTCCATGAAATTGGATGAGAAGAGGATAGAAAAATTACAATGGAAGAGCAGACTGGTAGAAACACTGAAAAGTAATTATATTTCATAGCCATCAATGGTGCAGAAAAGAGATGGTAAAGGGGTTTCTTAGAAAATCTTCGGCGCAAAAACTTTTTAGAAGAGGGAATAAATGGAATTTTGCTGACAGATGACACTTTACAATAAGTGGCTAAGTAGGAACTCAATGCGTAAACACCGATTTCTGCTCTCCATCATTACTAAGTGCAATAGTATTCAAGCCAACCCTTCAAAGGTTTGGCAGATATAGCACCATAGACTCGCCTGAACTTGCGAATGAGTTGGAGCGAACTAATATCAACAATGAACATATGCACTCTGTAGATATTCAATGTCCATGAATGCCTGTCTGAGAGAAACTATTCGCTTTGTGTGTGTACGATCCATTTCCATCCCAACAGATAATCTGAGAATTGTACTTCTACTCTATATGGAGAATGTCAGCTCTAACTTCCAAAACACACCGTACGGAGAAATTGACGAAGTAACGACCCGTAATCTATTAGGCCTCCTTCTCGCTAACTTTATTCACGATCATGATTGAAGGAAAACTAAGTGATGTCATTTTACAACTATCATACTAAAGAGGACACTAGGTGTACGATACCTTAATCGTCTCCAAAAGTCAAGACAATTTGTCCTGTGGTTTAACGGCGTCCAGCCCGACCTCAAGGTGACGTATGAAACAGAGATTGATGGAAGTCTGCCTTACCTAGACATACTCATATTACGATGGACCGACGGATCAGTAAGGCGCAGTATTTAAAGGAAACCAACATGGTCTGGCCAGTATATGCATTTCACCAGTTTCAAACCCGGTGAAATCTAAGCGCGATGACTGTCGTTCAGATCACACAGCTGGGGACTGTCATTTTTGTTGTTCGTCTCTGTTCATATCTCCCAAATGCCGTATACTTCAAATTGAAAGGTTTCCGTGTTATTGGTTACTTGGTACTGATGAGCCAATACGAAATGCTAGCATCTGCCACTGTTCGCCTTCTAACTGTTTTGTTCACAGTATATAAAGTCATTACAGGCTTCTGAGTAGTACGGGAGTCTGCTGGACTGTATAGGATAGTGCGCTAGCGAACACGGTGCACCACAGAGTGATCAAAAAGCGCACTGTTTGAGGCCACGTTTTCTAACTAGATTTCATTCTTGCCTGAAAAACAGCAACGCCGCAAACACAGAAGTCCTAAAGCGCACATCATTATTTACCCCTAACTACTAACAGGCTGGGTGGTGTAATATTGTTAGGCCGGTCTTACGGGTTCAATAATACGAAACAGACCTTACGATAATGGCAATATTTTGCGTCGGCGTTTAACAACAATAGTCACAGGTTGACGGTCGAAAACTTTACTTGTGTGGGAGACCGTCATCGGTGATGATGATTTCGATGATTTCAGTACAACCACCAGAGCCGTTTGGCCGTTGCTTTCAGATTAGGCTAGGTCGTGCAAAAAGCACATAATACGGCGAATTATAAGTTGATGTTAACTAAAAGGTATTCCAGCAGCTGACTTTCTTGTGGTGCCGTCAATATGCTTCTGACTAACATGTTCGAATTGCTCAAGTTGAAGCATTACGTGAGTTAGATCGTTGTATGTATAATGCTACCACAGCAAACGTGCAATGCTACAGAGACGATGACGACAGAAAACACTGTCATCCATGCGAATAAGCCATTTGACATTTGTACGAAGAGATTGCATTCCACGTGTAATGCAGATGGAATAAACTGAAGCATTAGAAAATTTCTGGAGTATAGTCCACCTTAGCCGGTCCACCAGCGTTAGTGAAGTAATCCGTGAAACAGACGTGTCATCGGTGTATAAACCGTAAATGAAATTGAGAAGCTGGACACAGCAACTCCAGTTGTACTAAAGCCGGATTGTAGATCCAGCTGCGTTCCATGGAGTGTGCTCGCTGGTCCCACTACAGAAGCATAGGTCCGAGAATAGACTCAAATTATCAAGTATCACAAGACAGTTCACTCAGACGATCATCCACCAACCATTTTTAAAAGTGGTAGAGATGTACACGTTGGAGAATAACAGTTCGTCCTCCAAAGTTTTGAATACTGCCAAACTTTCCTTGTCCCGGGGAACTGATACCTATTCAAATCGTTAAGACCTGTGCAACCTGTGCATCCGTCACCCAGAGGTCACTCTGAGTTCGGTTGCCACTAAACTGTTGGTGCTCTTTCTGCAGCGCAGGTCATAAAAAGAACAAAAAAAGTAGTACCGCGAGGAGCCAAACAGATTTTGCAAAGGCCGTAGGTTTAGGGACTAGAGCTCTATCAGCCGCTCCAACATCTCCACGTCTACTAAAGACCAGTAGAATCCCTGAAAATCACAGCCACCTTCAGTCCTGTGGAAATAGCTGTTCTGTGAAGTTGTTTGTTGAGTAAGTAGATACCAGATAGGTGTGTGTCCAATCTGAATACTTTACTGATTTCCGTGACATGTCTCGTGCTCGTTCGCTTTATTTATTAAGCATATTACAACGCTGTTGCACTTGTGTTCAATAATGGCTTTTTCCTTTTTGTGGCACATATCTCACTGTGTGCAAAGTAAGGTCTTTAACATTGAAAGCTCGTTTTGCTGTTGAATACAGGACGACTACACAATCGGACCTCCGGCAAAACTTGGATCTATAGCAAATTATCACCACCCTCAGTCGTCTCCAGTGGAGCGCAAAAAGGCTGTTCTATAACCCCGTTTCCCTGCAACTTTGCAATCGACGATGTCTTAAGCAAGGCTCTAGATAATCTCATTAGTGGTTGTAGAAGAAACAATCGCAGAATTAGACTGGCAATACTGCCTTGCTTGGTATCAATGCACAAGCAGTTCAAGACACCCTAAAGTGCATAGTCACTGAGGTATCACGTTATGATGTTTTGCAATCTCTAGGTGTAAATTGCTTTTCCAGGACTGAAACGCTTAATTATGCTTGCATTCACCCTGAATGACGGCAGTTCTGGTTAAGTTGGAGGTTTTTTCGGCTCCGGAAGCTACAACACAGCTCACAGTGACACTGGAGACCTCTCTACGTATTGCTGAAGTCCGGTTGGCAGCGGCCCACTTGGGACACCTCTGATGCCAACTCAATATCCGTTTCTAATTGAAGACATGGTACACAATGTGATCGTATGCGTGGTGCTGCCTTACAACTGCGAAACCTTGCTACAACACACGGATGATGTCCGTGGGTCATTCGTTTTTTGACAGATGTCTTCGATGTATTAATAGTGTAAGGTAGTAGTACTACGTAATCAATGATGAGGTAAAACAACGTGTGTTGGGAACAGAAGTCGCTGAACTTCACCAATAAAAGTGAATCCGACGTCTTACGCATGTCTATAGTACATATGTTACACTTCGTTTGTGCTCACTGAGCGGGATCGAAAAACAAGAGACAGTGGGCAGCTCATGATTGAGCATAAAGGTATTAAGAAACTGATATCAAGTTTTGCCTCAGTTAGCTTTAGTCGGCTTTTCAGCTACATTGCCGGCTACATACACTGAGGGATACAGATGCAAACCGTAACTATTGACGTTTATTAGGGCGGACGCCTTGGGCTGTTATTACTGAACTCCCTTCCAAATAAGGTATAAAGGGTGCAGGAAAATAGTTTGAAAACGTGTGCAGTGTAGCATTGATAAGTTTCCTCATTTACAATCGCCGAAATTCAAGCCCAGAGTCTTACTCCTTATTTCCAGTTAGCCTTTTTTATCGATCGCAGCGCTGAGCGAATTAAAACAAATATCACTCAACCAGAGACTTCACGCCGGCACCAAAGATAGTAGAAATGTTCAGTCAACTGCCTGGTATACGGCGCAGTTCCAGGGATTCAGAGCTCTGGTGCCAACGTTAGGTTCCTTAAGACATCAGTCAATCAAACTGAACAGTATCCAACAACGAGAAGTTTCGTTTTGCCCAGAATGTGAAAATAAAGCCGTCCAATTCAACGCCAATTAGGCGATATTGCCCTATGTAAAAGTGATTTCGAAATGACGAAGACCTATTTGTCAAGCTCCCTTGATGCAACCGTTCGAGCTTTGGTACTGCTCATGAATATATGCAATGTAGAATCTTCGACGCCAAATCGTTCGATTTTTTGTTCATCCATAGGCGGATGCCGGACGGACGTCTAAGGAAACCCCAACATATCAGAGGTGTGGTGCCATTCTTTCCCTTGATCAGCTGCAGCAGAGTTCTTCAACAGACCTTTCGAATATTACGCTTCAAGCGTCATTCGCTCCCTTGGAAAACCGGTCAACGGGATTCATGATGAGCCAAACACCACCAATATACGAACGTACGTTGGAAAAATCGATCGACTGTGAGTTTGTCTACTAACAGTCATCAGATTTGGGTGATCATGTTCTTTTGCCCGCCGTTCTGTGACTAGGGTAGGCTGTGATGACAACTGAGCCACTGGATCTTCCGGAACTAACACCGCAGACGTTTGTAGAACAGCGTAATATGTGGTACGTTACATATATTTAAGAGAACTGGAAACATCACAGAGCTTTCAGCGATATCAGCAGAATGACTGCTGGTAAGTAAGTGCAGCAAACTTACAGTGCGTATCGGTTCAACTGCCTCAATGTTTACGTATGCGACAACAGAGTGGAGTATCCTGTTGTGAGTCGGTTGGTGAATCTCGGATTACTTTGACTTCAGCAGCTGATGGAATCAGATTGCCAGCAACGACTCTTGAGTGCTGTGAATGATAGGGCGAACAATCCAGTTTCTGGTGAGTGACATATCCTACAACCTCTTTGTTGTTTCTGTGGCGGCGTACTTTGAACGTTGCGTCCAATGAAGTACACCACGCCTAGTATATGATAAACTAGGGGTGGTACGTACAATGCGTGTGGGCACCCACTCAGTGAGTAAAGACTGGGTAAATCATGCACGTGTTCACTATTCTGCCGGTGTTAACGGTTAATATGTTTCTCACTAAAAGTACAATTATCTGTCCCAGTAGCCCATCTTTAATGCCAACACGGCTACAGGTACTCTGTGAGCATCTGCTAAGGTTGAACAAAACTCGGTCGGGTCACCTGAGGGTGAAATCCCGTCTCTGCGGACACGCAGCTGAGCACTGGAATTCTCACTTAGAGAATTCGGTGCTTGCACAAACAGTCGGAGATTTCCTGTATAGATGTGATGCCCCAGGGTTGCAGTTTATTTCTTCTCCAGACGTTCAATAGCCTTTCTCTTAAATTACCCCATATACTTCTTGCTCATCGACTGTCCTTCTGCTCGCTTCCATTACTAGCTTTTGCTGTCAAATTCTAGTTTATCCAGCCTCGGTCATTGTCCCTTTAGCATTAAGTTACCTTATTTTTTTTACCATATGAGCAACATAGTAGAGATATCTATTAGTCGAGTGGTTAGTAACTGCATGACCTGTTGGTTGGTTTGTGAGTTCAAACTTGGTTAACTTATGTGTGTCTGATTTAGAGATTAGCGGAGAGTAGTGCCTACGTTAGAGTACTCCTAGAATTGTCCGTTAGGTTAAGGACCGTGGAACTCCTCACAAAAACAAGAGCAATCGAACATGTTTCGTTCAGCTTCAGGAAATACTGATATCGAGTACGGTCTGACTTCAGAATTGTGCAAGCACATATGCTTTATAACTTGCCATATATATATATATATATATATATATATATATATGATGGAAATGTCTTAAACGCATATGCAAAGAAGGTGCTGTGTGAGTGGATTACCGTCAACAACCCCCTTTGCGCTGTCAGACTCAAAGGCACGGTTAAAGCACTGAGAGGTTCCCATCTCAAACGCTGTCTGTATGTTGTTGCCCCACGTACTGTGGTCCATACGCAGTCAAACAAGTTTCTTATAACCGCGTCACGTGAAGCCTCAGGTAGGTAAGCTAAGCGCTGACGAGTGTAACTGAGATGGTTCGAACTCTTACGCTACTACCCGAGCAGACAGCGGCGAACATTTGTTGTAGCCCTGTGCTGATAACGGTCCATTTCTGATAAGTGCTAATTTTAGACGTTCTAGGTGTTAATGCGCTACCTGGCGACCTCCATTGTCAAGTCACTCAGAACACAGATTGACCACATGGTTGTCAGCTATAGTGGCGTGGCTGTTTCCAAGATTACAAATCAATCTGGAGCATCTACGTGGATTCCGATCATTTGTCGTTATGTGCCAAGTTCGTTTTGTGCTTTGGTGGGAGACCACTTCGACGTCAACCACAAATTGACGTATCTAGACTAGAAGGGACACAGGCGCTTTACGCTTACCAGTTTGCGTCTGCCTCTAGTCTAGGTACACACTCAACAGATGACACTGAAACATATTGGGCACATGTACGACATGTAATACGAGTGCGGTACTGCTTCATATGATACTACTGTTGTGACCGCAAAAGACGTTTGACTTGCGAGGTTGTGTGTCGTAGGAAATTCCTTACAGGTTATGTGGAAACAGGACAACGAACGCATACACTCACTTGGATGGCTGACGAGTATCCGCACATATCGGCCAGCACTGGAATGTCATTCGTCCTGGTGACGCGTCCCCATAGTGCATACATACCTTTCAAATCGTCGTTTCTGGTCCCTCGTCTTCTTGCCGCTGAGACCTGCTGTTGAGTTCAATAATGTACGCACCATACTGCCCACAAACGACGCCGCATGTTATACAACATTACTACTCGTTCAGCTGTCAACCACTGGATCTCTATGTGTTCACCAAGACTTTTCAACGTTCGCGGAGATATTCCACCTGACAGTGAGTACAACTTAGGAAGCAAGGCTACTCGCCTGATGCTTCGAAAGAACCTACGAGAGGATCGCGAAGTCTGGTGAATACAACGCACAATGGAGATCGAACAAGCCGCCGCTACCGGGAACTCTCGAAAGCTTTTCCATCCCATCAGAACAACTGGTAGCAAGAAGCCAGGTATGAGCGAAGCAATCCGTGAAGCCAGCGGTGAACTTGTTCATAACCTACAACGATGCTTAGGATTCTAAGGTGAGCATTTCCAACAGCAGTTCAATTGGCCACCCGCACCACTGACTGCGTCTTCGGGCTCTGCCTGTGCGCATTGGGTTGTTGACGTTTCTCCGTAATTGGAAATAAGTTTCGCTCGAAATCAAGTTTCTGAAACGAACTCCCCCCTGTCCTTTTTGTAGACGGAGGCCGAGCCTCAGGTAAAGAGCCGATGGCTCTCCTCCAGAAACTATAGATCAGTGACTATGGTTTGGCTAACATCGTCCCCACTTTCAAAAAGGTCTTACGCACTTTCTGTGCAAATCATCCAGAAGTTAGCCTGATACCTACTGCGTCAAATTTGCTCACAGCCATTGTACTTAGCAGACTAGGCAAAAGGTACAAAGAACATATTCGTGAGGAGCAAGCTGGGTTTCGCTCTGGCCGTGGCTGCATTGATCACATTCTCACACTTCGCCAAATGCTTGAACTCTATCATCCATATAAAAAGCCAACAGTTATCTTCCTGGACATCAAACGGGTCTTCGATTCGGTTTACAGAGCTGCACTCTGGGACTGTATACCTAGAAAGAGTGCGTCAGAAAATACAAGAACATCCTGAAAGTAATTTACTATCAGACCTCGGGCAGAGTTAAAGCTTGTGGCAGCGTGTCGTCTACCTTTAGCACCTCTTTGGGTGCGACAAAGCCTCCCACTTTTTATTCAACCTTGCTGTAAACGAGATCCCAGAGTGTGCCTTGACAAACTGTGAATATGACGTGGATTTGCCCCCAGGCACTCGAATTCGAGACACAGTATGCAGAGGACATCGCCCTAATCTGCGAAAGCTCACAGGGAGCCTAGAACATCTTAAGCAGATTGGAGGCTTTAGTTCGTCAGTTGCACGCACTAAGTGCAAGGTGCTGTTGCAAGATTGGTAGAGCTCTGTGACTGCCCTCATCCTTGGTGGTGAGCAGTTGAAAGTAGTCGAAAGGTTTATGTACCTATATATACGCTGATGGAACGTCTGATGATATCACAACTCGTATAGCAAAAGCTCGGATGGCGTTTGCCAACCTACACTATCTGTGGCGTTGGTATGATTTCAGTCATTCTATGAAAGGCCACCATAAGGGCCGTCCCACTGCACAGCTCCGAATCCTGATCCATTCGCGCGTAGGATGTTCAAAGAGTATCCGTTTTTGACCATCGGTGTCTCCGAAGCGTTAGCGGAAAGTGATGGGAACGTTGTGTTAGCAATGACGAAGTTCGCCGACGTTTCTTCGGAACGGATAAACCCTGTCGATCCTTGAGAAGTTTGATCTCATCCCACAAGCTCCGTTGGCTTGGCCACATTCTACGAATGACAACTCACCGCCTGCCACTTCCTGTCTTGTTTGCGAGTATTGGGTTTGGCTGGAAGCCGCAACCCGATAATCAACGCATGACTTGGATCCGGGATATGAAGGCACTCACTGTGAAGCTTGCTTTGGAAGGACGCTTCTGCCTTTCCGGTTGAATTCCGAGGGTTGAGGACGCTGGCTGATATGGCGAAGAACAGAAGTCAATGGCACTCGTGTTGCGAGTTTCTGTGTACATTGTCGCAACTATTTTCTTTTTTATCCCTCGGTATTTTCTCTCTTTTACTTCACGCACTGCTTATTTTTTTCGCGCATTGTAGCACTTTTACAGTCACCACAGAGTGGACTTTTGCGGGCCAGATATATATATATATATATATATATATATATATATATATATATATATATAATATGCAGCTTATTCGGACGGTTGATCGATTATGGTACCATAGTCAACCCAACAAAGTGCAAGCTAGACAAACTGACCACCGAGTTTCTGAGCCACCAGATCTCAACCGATGGTATCAGTCCTTCCAGACAAAACCCAAGCTGTCAGGATTACCCTGAACCTCTGTCATTTGAGCCGCTTCGCAAATTTCGAGACCTGGTAAATTGTTATCGTCGATCCACCCATCGTTATGTGCAAATCATGCAACCAATAACCTGTTTCCTCCGTGGAGAAGGTCACAAACTGTCCTTCACCGAGGACAAGCGCACGACCATTACAGAATGTAAAGGGGTTATCACAACCTTGAAGCACAGCTGTCGACTGGAGCCGACGATCCCAATACAGTCGTGTCATAACAGTTTGTGGACAAGCAATGGCAACCCCTAGTATTCTCCAAACAGCTACTACCGGTAGAATCTCGTTACTGTACTTTCGGTAGAGAGCTGGTTGCTGTTTACCTTGTAATACGCTATTCTCAGCTTGTTCTTAAGGTTGAGGACTCATAGTTGAAGATGACCATAAACCGCTCGTGTATTTCTTGAACTATTCACTTTACAGGTGCTCCTCCATAAAAATCAGACACTTGGACTACATCTCACAGTTCACGGCAGATATGACATTTCTCAGATGTCCTCAATTCTGACGCAGATGTGCTCTCACATTTATGTCAAGTAAACGATTCTACACCCATTCCCGTTATAGTTACTATGCAAACAGGCGGTTCAGATAGAGAACAGCTTTGTCAACCCAGTTCCCTCAAAACACAACATGTTTCTTCAATTTCCTCTTAGAGTATCTTCGCGTATGACTTTACGCAAGACGTATCTAAGCCCGTAGTGCCGATAAAGTGTTGTTATGCAATGTTCAACGCACAACATAGCCTATCGTACCCTGGCATACGTACTTCAGTGAAGCCTATCCATGGACGTTTCGTATGGCCCAAAGTGAACCACGACGTCCGCCAGAAGGCTCGCTGCTGTTTGCAATTCCAATGCTCTAAGGTCCACAGTCATACTTATAGAATCATTGGTGCTTTTTGTGCACCGGATGCACGTCTTCACCGCATACCCGCCGACACTGTCGGACCGTTATCATATTCTGATGGTTATATCTTTCTTCCCGATCGTTACACTAGGTGGTCGAAGGCAATTCCGTCTCCGACTGCACTTCCGAAACGGTGGCCTTTTCATTTTGAGAATGTTAGGTAGACAAATGTGGTTGTCCCACAAGGATGACAAAGGAACGTGGCTCTCATTCTGAGGAATCTTTCACAGGTTTCCTGAATTCCCTTGGGAACAGACACACGCACTACTGTCTATCATCCATAATATGACGGGATGGTCGAACGTTTCCACCGTCAACTGAAAGGAGCCTACAGTGCGCAGTCCAACCTCTCCGGGCAACAGACATTTTCACCGGGGTTGAACGACAAGGTCAGGGTGAGGCTAGAAGCCACGGCATTCCAACCTGTCTCTCGTCGCGACTTACGTCTCTTTAAAGAACTGGCGTACCCCTCTTTAATTAGGCCTGTCAGTTACGGAAAGTATGCAGCACGTTTGGCGAACTACATGCGACTGCCACGTGCGGTGCAACCACGAGAACGATTGTCGCCTGTGTATTTGTACGAGAGACTCCACTCCTGTTCTTATGTTATCATGTGCTAAGATAGCACGCGTAAGACTCTGCGACCGCCACATACAGAACTAATTTGCGTGCTACGAGTCAAAAATTCCATCACTGTCGAGCGTGATGAGAAACGCGTGGCTGTTTAAATTGGCCGAGGTAAACACACTTCCGTTGAAGAAAGTGCCCAGTGTGCTACTTGGACCTCCAGCACCGGTGTCTCATCCCGGAAGTACCACACCCACCCTAAGTACACAAAACAACTCTTGTCTTACACCATCCCCTTCGCTACACGACCAAGCGTACGGAAGTTTGAGATTTGTTAAATACGTTAACGTATGCAATGCACAAAGAGATCGTTTCCATAAAACTGTCCTGTAGGTGCCAGACATGTATTTACTAAGTGTGCACCAAAACATTGTTTTCCCCCCGAGTTTTTGGGTTGTAGACTTCTGTTTTCTCTGTCGTGGCAACATACGAAGTGCTGAGCTGTTTATTGACTTTCGTACGATTATCGTTGAGAAACTCATCGAACTGCTAGTGATATTACGTGGCAGTGTTCCTACGACAGTCTGTATCACTTGTTCAGATTCACTGAGTCCACCGCGGTGGACGCGCCAACTCGAGATAGAGGTCCGCTCCTTAGGACCGTAGTACTGTGAAGTGAAACGTCTGAGCGCTGATGGACTAGTAGTACGACAATCAAAGCGTTCCAGCGGATCCCCCGAACATTTACTTATGCAGTTTCAGTTCAGTTCAGATCACAGGAGTTGAGGATAGTAGCCGGTTGATGTCCAGTTTTTTGCACCAATGAGCTTAGATGATCCCACCGTGCTGCGACAAGTGGAGAAGAAAAACTTCCCTTCAGCAGTGTTTTGGAATCTTTAGTGGTATGTAGAACACAGTAGATTATTGAAAGAGCAGCGAGAATATACCCAGTCAAGTCCTCACAGGACCATGCAAGCGATCTTTTGGGTGTCAGAGGTTGAGTGATGGAGGGAAGCGGAATTGGAATCGCCGTCAACAATCATGGTATGCTCAGATTAATAGACAAAATCAAAGTCAATGCTGGTGCTACCATATCTCCATCAGACACCTGGATGACAGAATACAAATACTTCTTGGTTTTGATAAAAGAACAGCTGAGAGACAAGTAACTAATGAAGAAATCCTACGCAACCTGTCTATAACTGGTAATAAAGAAGAGGTGAAAGGCATTTAAAAAAAGATGAAGACAGGGGAAAGAGAGAGGGTTCCCATCAGGTTAAGTAGGTCCTGGTCACCTTATCACTCCGTATCCGGAAGTAATGTCAACCAACAAGCATCAAGCTTACGCTTAAAGTCGGTAACCGAGTTGGCCAAAACCACTTCGGACGGTAATTTGTTCCAACTGTTCACAACTCTATGTGCGAAAAAGTTGGCCCGGATTTGAGTCTTAGCTCTTTCCTTCACAATCTTCAACTCGTGCCCTCTCACCGATGAGTTTTGGTTGCGAGTAAACAGCTGCTCCCCTGCCTCAGATAATCCTCTCAAAATCTTAAAGACTTCTATAGGGTCTACACTTTTTCGTCTTCTTTCTAAGGAGAAGAGATTAAGGTGTTTTAGTCTGCAGGAGTAATCCATTCCCCCAAGTTCTACAAAAAAACTTCGTAAAACTACGTTCCACTCTTTCTAGGACCTTAGCATCCTTGACTAAATAAGGACAGCAAGCGTGCACACAATACTCTAGACGCGGTCTCACGTAAGCTTTACACAGAGGCATGAGGACGCTAGGTTTCGCTGAGGCCACTGTCTTCTTCAGTTGGTAGAGCGCCCGATTTGCTTTACGGGCTGCAAAAATATATTGAGTTGACACCTTGAAGTCTCCAGTGACCTGTATTCCTAAGCCCCTCATCTCGGTAGTTTTTCGAATGAGCGCACGTGTCTCAGACTCCCCTATCCCTCTAAGAGAGTCCTCGGTCTGGACACCCGTACGTTGTCTACATTTTGCAAAATTTAACGGGAGTTCCGAGTCAACTGTCCACTGATGAATTTAGTCGAGGTCTCGCTGCATCAAAGACTGGCTCGGGCATCCCACGAGTTTCACATCATCTGCGAACATGTAGCAGGGACTGCTGATCCTCTACGCCAAATCATTTATGTACATCAGGAACAGCAGGGGACCTAAAACTGACTCTTGGGGAACACCACTGGTGGCACGTGCAGTGTGTGACTTGGAGCCCCCCACGTGCACATAGAAACTCCTATTATGCAGGAACTCCTATACCCACGCCAAAACACCTGGAGATATATTAAATGCTTCCAATTTTAACATCAAAAGTCTGTTTTACGGAGTCGAAGGCCTTTTTAGAATCCAAGTAACAGACCTCAACATAATCTCCTTTTTCAAGCCTTAGAGTAAACTTATCTAAGAAAGCCAGTAAGTTAGAAAGGCAAGATCTCTTATTTATAAAGCCATGCTACTGTGCCGTCACTAGTCTATACTTGTTGACGTGTTGCGCTATCTTATCCCTTAAGATCCGTTCAAATACCTTCAAAACGACGGATGTAAGGCTCACAGGCCTGTAGTTTGAGGCCTCTTCCCTAGTGCTCCCTTTGTGTATCGGTGTGACTGGCTAATTTCCAATCCGCGGGTAGTTTGGCTTCACCAAGCGATTTGTTAAACAAACCAGCCAAGGGAGCAGCTAATACATCCGTAAGTGGTCATAGAATTGCAGGGTGAATGTCATCTGGGTCCGCTGCCTTCGTATCATTCAGTTTAGCCAGCTGACCCCGCACCTCTCCAGCAGTGACTACCACCTCCTCCATAATGGGTACATCAGGAGTGAATTAAACGTGCGGTGACCCGCTACCATCTCTTGTATGCACCCTCTTAAAGAACTGGAGCAACGCTTTTCCCTTCTCTTCATTAGTGGACGCATTCTCTCCTTGTTCGTTATTGATGCACTCAACAGACAGTCGGAGGGAGGCTTTGGACTGGACGTAATTATAATATGCCTTTGGGTTTTGCTTGGCTCGTTGAGTCAAGTTCTCCTCATATGCCAATCGGCAGTCCCGCTGAACTTGGCTGGACTTGCGCTGCGCCCGTCTGTACTCCAAATAACGCTTATGTCCACCTGTGCGCTTGAATCCCTCCAAAGCCTTACGCTTCATGGTTTGAGACTTGCTCGCTCTGCGCTTTCACCATGGTGGCTTCCTGCGGCGGATAGTGTACAGTGTTCGCAAGAAACATCTGCAGTGTTTTGTACATTAATTTCTATTATGAAATAGAAAATAGTGTGCAAAACGCTACACTTCTGACCAACCTTTAGAGGTTATATGATTTCGAAAAAAGTTATTGAGAAATTACTATACTAATGAATATGGAAGGCTAGTAGTGTATTTTCGTATTTGTGACCTTGTAACCTAATATGATGACAGCCAGTTAACAAGGCACGGCGGCCTGCCGAAAACGGCAGGTGGTCATCGGCTGTAGAGATTATTCCGATTGGTTGAAAATTTTGATGGTGCCAATTTGAAAACCTGATGAACATGACGCTTCCCGTCGGTTAAAGGCATGGTTAACTGTCCCTAGGCCCGTAAGTTGTGTGAATTGAACATGGGTAATCCGCCCGTAATGTTGCCCTTTCCTAAAGCCACCAATGTTTCCATAGCGCATGCAAAATCAGAAACGTTCATGCTCCAGAGCACTGCCCCAGTAATTCCTTAGTATATGTTGTGACGTTGCACTGACGTCATTATTCCGCCCAAAATTACTTATGTACCAAGATAATTCTCTTGGTTTTCGGTTTAAGGAGCTTCAGCTCCTACTTGTCGATATCTGAAATGCCGTTGAAAACCATTCTAGAAAATTGCATGAAATGTCTCAGTTAAGTCGATGAGGTCCGATATGCGTTGTCTCGGTCATGACTATGACTTTTTGGCGAATGTTTCCGTCTATGTACCTAAGAGATTCATCCGTTCTAGGTGATGGGGCAGTTGCTTAATCTCAGCGACCAGTAAAACATTTGCAGCCGGCAGCCCACTCTCGCCACAAACCAAAATCTCAAAGCCAACTCCTCTAACAAGCAAAGAAACGGCCGCCGCGTCGACCTACAGCATCTATTGGTCAATTGTAACGCAACGCGTGGCCGTTCTACTGGCACCATTTTCATTGGCGATTGTGTAAGGCATGCGTATGTGTTGAAAATTGTCCGTAGTGAGTGAAATCCGTCGTAAAACAGCGAATTTACAAGAGATCCGTGAATATCTGGCAATATTTCTGGGGTATCGGTGAGAAAGTTGAAAATCAATTCCTGAGAGAAAAATGATCACCGGCGTTGGAAGGTTTGTTTCAGGCGAACATGAATTGATTTGTATTTCAAGTCGCGCTAGGGTTGGAAATATTAATCGTAATAGCATGTAGTATGCCGCCATGATGTTTGACCACATACACTCCCTTCCGCTTCTTTTCAAGTCCTCGAACAGGCGGGCGGACCACGTCTATGCACGGGGCTGAAGAAGACCAACCAGAGTCCGAGGTCAGCGGTCAGTGAGCATGGGTTCGCTTCTGATCGGCGGTTTGTTTCCGAACCTTGGGGTCCCCTATATATATGGACAAGGACACGGTGTGAACTGAATCTCCTTCGGTATCGGTGTTGTGTTAATACACGTTCCTCATTGTCTTGTGATTTTTCTCTTCTTGTGCGAGGTAGACCCTATTGTGCTTCGATTGCGAACGTTGGACATTATGTGCTTTGTCGCTCGTGATTGACTCGTTTGGATGTTACATAATGGTGGGTGTTGTGATTGTATTATGCGTTTTCGTGTGGTGTTTCTCTTCATGTTCAATTAATGGTCAACCGTTCTATGCTAGTAAATATTTAAGTGTTTATACTTTTGTTTATGGGCGACGGATTATTTTCAGGAATTCAAAGATCTCTTCAAAGATCAAGGATTTTTCGGCTTTCTGAAATTTCGAAGGTGTTTGGAGAATAAATGAAGGAATACAGTGTTTTGTGTGTGCTCGGGTCAGGTAAAAAATCAAGCAATGGAAGCCTGAAGTTTGACGATGTGAGTATGTGTAATACTGAGTTTCCGTCGTAGATGGCGTATAGGTGTATCAATTACAATCGACAAAGCAGCGACCACCGCGTTAAACGACGTGTTTTGTGAGTGGAATTCACTTTCTTTCAATCGCTCACTTCTCGTGATACGTTATCAATCACTCTTTAACGTCGCTAGGAAGAAAACAATGTTGGTTGTTAGCCCTTCTACGTTAGAGCACAACAACGACCCAACTGTCTTGCTGTACCACGCACACCCAACAAAACGTCGGCCCACTGCAAGTAAAATGGGCGACTCTCGTCGTTTGTTTGAATACAATACTCCAACTGTTGAGTTGAAGCAATACGCTGCGGATGTTTATGCAAGTATTTAACGACAATGGATATTTGCAACATCCTCCATCGTTTAAAACCTCCGACAATAAGTAAGTTGGTTTGTTTACGTTGATCTTGCAGAAAACCTACCCAAATTCTTGATCACGCAGAGAAAAACGGCGTGTTGCTTTTCATCAAAGATGATGGTAACAGATACAGAAATATATGCTTCGTGCAGAAGGAGCAAGTAAAGTTATCCAGACGTTTTCCAGATATGGTCAACGTCAACGCCACTCATGGAACCAACCACCACAAGTGGGTCTTCTGTCAGTCCACGTTTGCGGTTGTAGCTTGAAGCTATATCAGTTCCATCTCACAAACGGGATGGGCCATTCAAGACCCGTGATATATGGTTATATTCGGAGTGAAAACTACGCCTCCCTTCGTCGTCTGTTTCAAATATTTCGTGATGTGATGGGGATCACATACCAGTGAGAACGTTTGTGATGGACGAAATGGCGGCCCAAATGCGGGCAGCGCGAGTCGTGGTTGGTGCGACATAATGTTATGTTATTTCCACGTTCGAGACTCCGTGAGGTAACGCGTAAGTTGGTGAGGTTAACCCTGTAATCTTCGTTTAGACCAATTTATTTAGAAGTCGCTAGTTGTTTCATCGTATGGCAACTATAGATAACTTAGAAGAGTGAGTGAAAACTGTTGTCCATTTACGTTTAATGTCCAACCAAGATGTTGCGTTAATCAGACGCACGGACCCATAGTTTATGAGCTATTCGGCTGTAATTGCATTCACCTCAAACAATTATTGCATCCGACATTGAAATCAAAAGAGACTCCGTCCAGCACCCGTAACTACTGGTGACCCACTTATGTCGGACGAGGTGTTCCGTGGTGTGCATCCACGCAAACGAGTCCAAGTGAAAGTAATACCAAGTGATGTCACAGACGTCATTGATTATGGTTAGCTATGCCACACCTCTGAAGTTACATGACGCTTACTTTTAGGCATGCACACACAGCACGAAGAAGACCTCTACTGAAGCAGAACGGACAGCAACAAGGCTGTAGAAAACCGCTTGATAGTGATATACTAGTAATAAACGAATTCCGACACCTACATTTTATCTGCCTCTTTCGTTGCTGCGTCAGTGCATCCAACCATAGTTCGTGGCGCTGTGACCGTAGAGTGCAGGTAGGATGATTGTCGAGCATGGTCGTCAATGCGTCCAACCATTGGTCGTAGAGCTGTGACTATAGGAGGCACGTAGACTGACTGTCAAGCATAAGCGTCAGTGCGTTCAGTTATAAACCTGTGAGGTTCAACGTGCTATGTGGTGCATGTGGCTTCACAATTTCACCCAATTCCTGGCTACCATATTCCCGAACTAGCTTATGCCCGAATACTACACAGAACAAAGTTCATATTATGCCCGAAACTCACCCATTGTAGTCGTGTCTACTTGCCCACAGCGTCAGTAAATATCTGGTGCTCCAAGTTCCATATGGTGTTGATTATACAACCTCACACGTAGGTCAGCTGTCATCAACAGTTTAATGGATTATCGGATGCACAATTTACAGAAAAATATTTTACAACACATACTGGGCACGTTCTTTATTCTTTTGTCGCTGAAATTTCCTGAACTAACCAAATTCCAAAGTCCAGCTACCTTGCCAACCCATTTTTCCTATCGAAACATCGCAGTCCCTTGACGTTCCCGATAAAAATGTTTAGCACATTTAAACAAAATTATTTCCTACATCACGATGGGTACATTTCATGCTCTCTAGAATAATCTGTCAATTACCATTCAGAATATACTGGATCTCACATATTAACTGTCTACCGGCGAGGGCATTTACTCCCTGCCGATAGTTTTCAGCCGTATATCTCGTACTGGGCTTCCGGCTAACACTTGTTCCTGCCGTCTCCACATTTAAGGCTATTACTGGAACTCTTACTTCGGGAGGCCGCTCCGCTCAAATGTCTCCACGATGCACAAAGTTGGTTTACATGGATGAAGGGTACACAAAGCCAGAACGTCTGGCTGGTCTGTTGAGTAATCACGAGTTTGTCTTGCAAGGTCACCTGGAGCTAACGCCAGATTCAACGGATCCATGGGCCACAGAAGTGGTTACAGAACTTGCATGCATAAGCCTTGAAAAGCCCTTATCCTCAAGCGTTGAATCATACAGTGCCCGCAATATCTGTAACATTGAAGTCAGGTGCATTGCCCGAACTAAAGCAATGTTCAGTGGTTTCTCGGGAAGAATTCATAAGTTCCACTGAGATCTTGTGAAATGGGATGTATAGTACCTGTACAGTGTCCCTACATCAACGTACCCCTGTATGTGTTAGTCACAGGATGTGAGTTGTCGAAACAGACCCGATCTCATCTTGAATACCAGTCTGTGATTAATCTGCCCCTCTTACGAGAACTGTCTGACTGGCGAGAGTGTGTAAATATTTTGAATGTTTCCAAAGATTCAGCGATTACTAGGCGGCTTTGATGCAGAAGGCCCAGGAAACCTGGAACCAGTCAGTCTGTCGTATTCGGAGTCGAATGGACATCCGCTTATCCGAAATGCAATACCTGGAACCAGGATGACGTATTACTCTTGTGGGTCTTCGTGAATATTAGGAACCGGGTTAGATCCTAGTCTGTACTATCGGAAGAGTAGTTGAGCACCGATCTTTAGAGGTACAGCCAGCGAAGTCATAAAGAATGCTATCCTAGTCGCTAATAATGCTACATGAAAAGAACTGATGTCTGAGAAAAATATGGGAGTGGAGCTAGTAGGACAAAATGGTATTTCGTTGTTGATCGTCATTATTCGGTACGATCGAGAAACGTTCTTTAAGGCCTACTATAAAAAGTTGTGCGATATAAATTACTGTGGGGTCTTCCAAATCGAAGTGGATACAGATAAGGCCCGTGACCATATTATTAGCTAAACGCTGGACGCGCCCAAAACGCAGCGTGCATCTCTTCAAGTTGGTGAGTACGACTTGCTTAACAAACTCAAGTGGCTCTCTTATATAAATTCTATAAAATGTTGGGAATAATTCATCGGTGTAATGCAAAGTGCGCCTGAACCATCTGAGGATAGCAGACCAATTTTATTGCCATCTCGTGTAGGCACGCTAAGAGCAAGTTGGAAGATATCCGGAAACTAAGCGCAGTACGAAGCGTGGAGGCATTGCTACAACCTCCAAAAAACAGCGGATGTGCGCATCTGATTTTATTTAGTGTAGTGGACAAGTGGGTACGCGCTGGGCCCTCGTTAACTCACAATTAAAAACGCGTTTCCTAAAGAGCCATCGAAACACAGTCGCGACAGACATCGGATTTAAGAACGCAGTGGGGTTTGGAAACAAACCATATGTTTTAGGTAGCGCTTGGAAATATAAGTAGTTAGTTCTATCTTAGTCTGAGACCGACGGCAGCAGCCAAGGGAAAAAAAGGAAGCGCGAGGTGGGCTACAGTCCACTCGGCAGCACTCAGAAGCACGCCAAGCGAAGAGCGCGTGGAACCTTTGAGTGTGTTAAACAACGCTCGAAATAGTTTGGGAATAGTAAATGAGTCGTTAGGAAAATGGCAAGCATTCACTGCCTGAAATTAGTTGCACGACTAGAGGAAGTGGCACTAAGTCCGCATCAAGCTTTCTGTAGCAGGCGTGGGCGGAGTCACGCGTACAGAGCAAACAAGCAAGGAAACACGGCTGCAGCCGGGATCCTTAGAGAATCCACACGATTGCTGGTCATTACGTTAGCGAGAGACTGCAGTCGTCCGAATAACGTTTAAACTGGTGACGATCCACGTGCACTACACTGAGGTGACTAGGATTCCGCCTGTTTACGTCTTTGGCGTTCCGTAAAGCGTTTCTTGAAATATTGTCCTGGAGATGATGGATGCAAATAAAAATTTATGGAAAACCGTGGGCATGAAATAGCAGAGGAAACAGCTAGTAGCAGACGACTGCATTGGGAGTTTGCACTGTTTCGTTGCACAGCAATGGGGTAAACATTTTATGCTACACGGAGAAGGAATGAAGAAAAACAGAGGACAGAAAGAATAGAGGAGAAAAGGAAAAATAACAGTAGGGAAAGTACGTGGTGCTACGCGTGTCCTAGTCCCAGGAAAACTCCAACCATCTCGCTGCTCCTTGAACTCGTCGCATGACGTTCTCAGGACAGTTAACACCAGTAGTGCACTCCAGGTCTAACCCGCTCGGATGACAAGATTAGGCCGTCTGTATCAGTGTCTGATTGGCCGTTTCTTGTTGTTGTCGAACTCTGACCTCGAATTTAAATGGTTGATCTTTGTAGACTGAATGAATATGTCATTTCTTCGTTTTGAAATTTCATCCGATTCGTGATATGTTGCTCGGTGTCGACGGTGGCCTGATCGGTTCGTGTTGCTCCGTTCGAGTTTACCGACATCTGGACTCGATAGAGTCTATATACTTTCAAACTCTGGGATGTCACCTCGTTCGGCGGTAGAGCATTAACAACTTAGATGCCGAACTCGGTGAAAAACGCAACATCAATATCATCAACCCGGGCTACGAGCATCATTAATGTTTTTGTAATAGTTCTCCACTGGATACCTCCTGAAGCGGTTACAATGAACCTGTATTACGGCGTAATTGACATTACGGACTGGCAACGATCCGTTTCACGTGATTCGCCTTCAAGGTCGTTCAAAGGGCAAAACGGTCGTTTTGGCGCGAATCCTCAATTTTCCAATATTACTTGAAATTTAAAAATCGGAACTTCAGGCAAAATACTTGAAATACATCGATTACAAATAAGCAGTATTAATGAAAAAATTGGAATACATCGAATGAGTGCCAAAAGTATTGGTTCGCGGATGAAAACATTTCCCACCATTTCCGTGAAAATAACACGTTATTGGTGTTAGTTCACTTCTTCCAGTCTTATGAATACAATCATTGCCATTTTTGAGATGAAATAGTCATCCTATAGCATGGTAGTGCTTCGTTTTGCGGCGTTTTAAAGATATGGTCGGAATGAAAATATACCGTCATGCAGTGTTGGCGTTGCATTTAAACGAGAACACTAATGCATTTGACAATGAAACATGTGTGAAAACACTTCCAGCTTCTTTGTCTACGCGATATTTTTATTATTTCTTCTTGCCTGCAAGATTTTGGGTAGATACTGGTTGACGAAACGTTGCTCTTAGAAATGGTTAGCAATGAAGTTATCATATGGTTGTTTCCATCTTCGGTGTATATGGAATAGCGTATGAAAAGGGTATCGCGTCCAACTCTGTCACCGAAAATCTTCGGCAGTAAATTCGATTCAGTCTACTGCATTGTTCCCAATTAGAGTGAGGTCGCCTGGTGTTCATACAGAAAAGTATACGGAAGCAGGTGAAATCAAGCTGCCTGCCAATCACTGGGACGTATACCTCTCGCCCAGTCACAACGTGGTGGTTAGAACGCCAAGTGTCTATCACAGTTCAGAAAAATATTTCAATCAATATGACGACCAACGTAATCAAAGATGATAATTACGCTGTACCCCGGACGTTTCAAATACAAATTTTTCAACACTTCGCGCATGTACTTGTGCTCCGAATGGTCCATGATAGAAGTGGTTTGGAATGAGCGGGCAACAATGCGAACATATACCGTATACTCAGGCGCTGATCATAATTTTAGTCACAGCAGGTACTAGTGTGAACGTATACCGTATGCTGAGACGTTGATGATAGCTTAAGTCAACCGGGTGGAGCAGTTGCTAGTGTGAATCTATACTGCAGACCTAGGCGTTCTTCGTAGCCTAAGTGAATCAGGTTGTCACACATGTTTCACTGTCAAATGCATTAGTGTTCTCGTTTAAATGCAACGCCAACACTGCATGACGGTATATTTTCATTCCGACCATATCTTTAAAACGCCGCAAAACGAAGCACTACCATGCTATAGGATGACTATTTCATCTCAAAAATGGCAATGATTGTATTCATAAGACTGGAAGAAGTGAACTAACACCAATAACGTGTTATTTTCACGGAAATGGTGGGAAATGTTTTCATCCGCGAACCAATACTTTTGGCACTCATTCGATGTATTCCAATTTTTTCATTAATACTGCTTATTTGTAATCGATGTATTTCAAGTATTTTGCCTGAAGTTCCGATTTTTAAATTTCAAGTAATATTGGAAAATCGAGGATTCGCGCCAAAACGACCGTTTTGCCCTTTGAACGACCTTGAAGGCGAATCACGTGAAACGGATCATTTCTTACTGAATTGTAATAGTGGTATTGTGCATATAGTGAGGATGTTCAAGACGTCTATTGGGAAACTTGCAGGAAATCTAGTTAGCGATTGCAGGGTGCCACTGGCTTTCTAACTCAGCAGTTTAATGCTAGTTGCGAAACGGAGGTCCGATACTGTCATCGTGTGTAGATCGCGCGCCTGGTGGAAATTGGCTAAGGTAGCGTCGCGGAAGTGGTATATCTTAATACTTTGATGACAAATTTGCACAACCCTCGAATTAGACTAGCTAAAATGCGGTCGATTCTGTACAGACCGCAGAGACAAACCATCCAGGTTCCTTTGAAATTCTTGTACGTCTTCGGTATGAAACGCCTCGTATCATCAACGCATAAATCGATAGGAGAATTGCTCCTGAAAGTCCGTTGACATCCACTGAAGATAATGATGGAGCAAGCGTAAAACCTTTTTGCCCGCCTGATTTTGGGTTGAATGGAGTGGACGGGTGGCAAGCGGCACCCTTCTCCGGGTGGAGGTGCTGACTGTGCACCCTCATCCCAAATTCGCATCAATGGTGATGTTGTCGGCAGCTTCACAGGTTTCTGCTACTTGGGCAGCAATCTGTCCACCGATCCGTTCGTGGACCGCGAGTTGAGAGCTCGTGTGGCAAAGGCTAGTACTGCTTTCGGACGTCTTGAAGGACGTGTTTGGGAGAACCGTGGCCTAAGGCCGAGCACCAAGCTATTGTCTACTGCTCAATGGTACTGCCTATACTACTGTACGGCGGTTAAACGTGGACATTGTATCAGTGAAACGTGCGCTATCTGAGCCACTTCCATTTGCAACGTCTAGGATGCATCTCGGGTATTCGGTGATCGAACGTGGTTCCGACCACTGAGGTACTGTGACGAGTGGACATGAACTGGATGGGAGCCTTACTGATGTTAAATCAGCTTCGTTGGTTGGGTCACGTCCGTCGGATGGGCGACGTCCGTATTCCGAAGCAGGTGCTGTGTGGACAACCGAGATCAGGTAAGCGAAGTCCTGGTGGTCCAAAGCTGAGATACCAAGATACTGTGCAGGTAAGTCTTTCACGTTGTAAAATTGATTTTAGATGTTGGGAAGACTTAGCGTTGAACCGGAGTGCTTGGAGGAATACAATTCGGAAGGGCGTCCGCGAGTTCAACGATCAGTTATTGCGCGGCCGAGAACAAAAGCGCGCGGTACACAAAGGAACCATCGGTGCCATAGGTCGTGGTGACCTGATGGTATGACGTTGCGATGTGTCCGGCCGCGATTGCACTGGCCGTTTGGGATTAGTAGGCCACCAACGTACTCATAGTGCATCGTCGGCAAAGAGGCGACGAGTACGCTAGGCTCAGGTGAGTCAAATTAGGCTATCCGTTCTGTTTTTGTTGATGATTGCGTCGACCAAGACCATGGTCGTTTGGCGATTACTCTGCTCCTCTTTTCAGAAAACCGGGTGTCTGTGATCTCCTGCCTGCTCTTTTCTTGGGTTTTGTTGGTGTATTGAATTGTGAATCGTCTGTCTCAACTTTTCATAGTTCAACTTTGAATGTTGTTTTTCCACTTTATCCTCTTTGGACTGCACTAACATAAACTCGTATACTGAAATGTTTCTTGTATTACACTTCACACATCTTTCTCCCTAGTATAGATCTTCCCATTTTGGTCCCTCTCACAGTTTATTTTCCGAGAGGTAAGGATTTCCTCTTCCTGCTAGCCATTCAATTGGCTAACCAGTATTGGCCGGTTGGACACAAAGGCCTCACTCACACACCTACTGGTCCTTTTCCTTCGGGTTTACACAGGATATGTGGTGTGTGAGTGAGACTTCAAGTGGTGCAGCGCAAGCCACTTAAGGTGATGATTCAATGCGCAGGCGTCCTTTGGCTTCGGTCACTGTGACAAGTTAATCCGTTTCGGACGCCGCCAGCCAGGTAGTGCTTGATATCCGAACAAACCTCACCGCATAAGCCCACGTTATTCAGTCCGTTTAGCCATATGATGTGTTCGAATTTGTTAAGCAAAAAAACCACGAAATAAGGAGACGGCATCTGCTGCGAAGCGTTCTCCAGCAGTTTCCGTCCACGTCTCAACTACAGCTAGTATGTTGGTCATGCACGAATGAACCGTCATAAAATTATGGTGCTCCGGTGCTTACAGTGCGCTAATGTTCAAGCAAACCCTCACCAAGTTGTCCACTGTGCACTCCATTACTCTTGACTCACTGGGTAGTTGCTCAGTTGCATCTGGAGTTACTGGCTTTCGACGTCTCAGCCATTGTAGATGGGACGGTTGATGCCCCTCTATGGAATGCCCTGAACTTTGAAAACAACGAGACGTTTGGCAACCTCTCAGCATCTTCATGAGTACCTCACATTGCACACCTATGCAGCATTTCATATAACTTCGTAATGTCTTACATTCCTATATCTGGCCTGTATCAGTTGCCTTTGTACACAATGACCACCATTTTTTGATTTGATTTGATTGAACGATGCACTTCTCCTGCACGCGTCTCGTCCACTTGGTGCTTTTACTCGGACCGGGTCGGAACAGCTTAGAGTGAGCTTTTCCCTGGCTGTGTTTGGGACTAACAGTTTATGTTCGTTGCCTTGATTACAGCCGGTCCCCAAGATATTCATAATTTTCTCCCTAATTTTGTGGCGGTGTGTCCATTTTCACAGTTCATTCGCCGGAAAGGCCGTTATGACGAATGCCTCCAACACAACTCCCTTTCCTTTTTCTTCAAACGAGTGCCACTAAAGATTTCCACCGCAGCTCAAGCATATTAGGAACTGAGTTCTAAGAGGACTTTTGTCCTTTTACGCTTTCATGTGGGACGTTCTGTATGCCAGCCGCTGAGAAGGAGACCACGTTTGACCGCTGCGCTCTGTTCTCAACGGTTACTTCCTGGAACAAAGTAAAGATTACTACCTAAGAAGTCAGTTCTTGAGATTGTACGTTAGGACTTACCTCAGCATCGCAAAGATCTTGGTAAAATCATCGCTCTACCAAACAACTTTGAAACCGTCTCAGTTTTTTTGGTGTCCACCATAATGACCAAATTTCGACGTTCTATATGCACACACGACCACTTTTTTATAGCAAGTGTGCTGGACTATCTTACCAACACATACTAAATTTATTTCGTCTTCCTGGCTCTCACCGTAAGCTCCGGTAAAATTCCCCCAACATTCAATGTCACCGGTTATGACCGAGATAATCTCCTCCTGTCCATCACTGATATATCGATTACCGCTGATGCCGCTATCTCACACAATTTATGGACATCTGATTTCACCCAGTCTTCTTCATACGAATGCTCCGGCAAGTGCGAAAAAATTGCAACGCACTCGGACAGGGAGTACCCACTCGTAACACAGCAGTTTGAAATTTCGGAAACCTTCCGTTGTCCCGGACACTTGCAAACTTTGATACCTTCCCTCTTACTAGGCGGATACACCTTTTAGAAGTTTAAGATATATGGTCTACATCTTTTAATTTGCTACAGATATTCAACATCTATGCAATGACGACAATGTGTAAGTTGATACTATTTCTCACCCGTACATCTAAATGGTTCAAACACCATCGCGTTTCATTGCAGCCATAATGGCTGCTACCCAAAGACGTGGCAAATAAATGATCGGTAGTCCCAAATATCCATAACTAACACTGTTTTTCTTTCCACCACCGACCAAGGCGGGGCAGCGTGCAATGACACACCTACATCTTTTCTTCCGCGGTTTTATTACCGTAATGTGTACGATGCCTCAATTTTTTGTCCCCTTGGTAAACAAATTACGTTGAATATGGTTACAGGTGTGTTTATCCGACCCTTCTTGAGAATAAACGTCTGATTATAATCAGAGCAATACACCGCATATCATCACAGTAAATTATATATGCTCACTGTCACCACATACAACACATATGTCCCACACAATGTCTGTTGCTTCCTCTTTTACTTTAGCACCACCAGTCCGCCACTACTGTCGAACGGTTGCAATCGCGTCCTAAATCCAGTCGATCGGTCCCTTCCAAAACCCATGACCTTACAGATTACTAACGTTTCTATAAGCATTCTTCATGCGTAGGTTGATTCTCTTCAGTGCGCCACCCACGACAGCAGTTTACCGTCACACACAAGTTCAGACTATCTTTTCATAAGACCATGCGTTGCTGTCACATCAGACCGACTACTTATCATCCGTGAGATAAAAGACTGATCGAGTAAGTACAGCTGAAATTTGGTAAATCTCCAATACCTTGATTCGATTCAGCACATTATAGCATATATCTGTCGCAGATGCTCCTTGGAATCTATCCTCTTGTTAAGAAAAACCACAGGTACACCACTGCTGGTTCGACTTAAGGCAGCGTACTCCATCCTCCGGAAGACGCGATTCAACACTTAAGAGTTCGAGCCGTTATGTAAGTCACAGTGCGAGGCTACTCCGGTGCATGCCCAGCCTACCGTTTAAGCTGCCTTGACATTCACGGTTTGGGTAAACTCGCCGAAATTTACCTGCCTGTGAATTCCTGTTTATTTAAGTTTTCTTCGAGAACCTACTACAGCCACGGCATATCGGTACCATAAGGGTGTTCCAGAGTGGTGGCAACTCTTCCACAATGGAAAATTTAACAAGCGACGAATTTGTTTTTTCTTCGCTGAAGAAGAAAATATACACCGAACAGGAAGCCGTTCCCCATCTGACTCGGTGTTGAAAATAAACAATGCGTTATTATTCCAGTGTGTCGCATTCGGCCGTGGCTTAGATCCTTGGAATCCCTGAAAAAGGTACAACGCATGAGGGTAGGTTCACTCCGTGACCAGAACATCTGACTGTTTTTGTCGTCTGATTCTTTATCAAGGGCGCGATGTTTACGCTTTACGCGTCATTCACCGTTTTTACTTCACAAGCGCTTTGACGAGGGAGTACCGTGATGATCGCGATTGACTGTTCTCTTTATTAGATCAAATTTCACACGTCGCTTTGTAACGATAAACGAATCGTTCGCTAACGAGTCAGTATTACTTGTATCACTCTTATTACTTGTGGAAATCACTCAGAAATTGAACAAAGACTGTGCTCGTGCAACAAATTCGACGGCTAGTCACCACTCAGCAATGGGGGACGATAAAACGGAATTGAGCACGCTTAAACCACGCATGCTAATTGCAGAACGTGATTTCCCCATCTTTCGCCGTTTGGAAAAATGTTTTCAAGCAAACCCCGGCTTTGGTAGGGTGGTATCTGTTTCAGAAATCGAAATCGACGAATTCTGTGTCATGGGTCGATATATGTTTGTTTTAATTGACCATTAATTGACAACGGCGTTATCGCACATCTTATTCGCAATTCACTATGGCTGCTGCTCCTGTGGTGGATGACGTGTGACGATGTCAATATAAGGATTCTGGATTAATGTTCAATTTACTATATGATTATTTCCTTCCATTCATTATTTTATTGTTTTGTTTATATTCTAAATTGTAGGAAATGGATTATATTGCTACTTTCAAGGCGATGTTTGAGAATCGTGAATTTCGCACATTCTCACAGTTTCAGGAGTGTCTTCAGAAGTATATGGATGAAGTGGGCGTTATTTACGTGCGTGAGACAAGCCGTAAGTCGAAAACTGCCTTGAAGTATGGTAAGGTAAGGTTTCGTGTTGTCCTTTTCGGCGATTGATACACGGGTTGGAGGCAGAGGCCGAAAGGTCCCGGATCCAGTCGGATTTTCTTGTACAGTGTCAAGCGGGCGTCTGTTGATCTGAAAGGCATTCATCGAAAACAGAGCGTAGCACCGCTCTTGGGAATTACAGTAAATATCGCAAAACAAACTAAGGTCACTCGCATAAATGGCCTTTTGGAAAATGAGAGTCAAGTAATGCTTTAAAACGATCGCCAGATGCGCTACTGACGACCTCAGCAGGAAGACTGCTCCAGAAGTTAACAATCCCGTAGGAAAAGGACCGCTGCCTGAGAAAGGTCCGAGGACGAAGCTTGAAAGGCTCCAGGAACTGATCTAGGAGGCCTACTCTAAAGAGAAAGTGTGTGAAAATTAAATCACCGCGGAGCCGTCGAAATTCAAGTGGGTACAGTTCAAGAATTTCAATTCGAGACTCGTATGCGACACTACTAAGGCCCGTGACTAATTTGGTAGCCACGCGCTGAACACGCTCAATAGCTAGTATCTTTCTTCAGACCGGTATACACCACCTGATTTGCACACTCCAGGAGCGGTCTTATACAAACCTCATATGTTGTCTTGAACCCCTTCTTGTCTATACGGAGCAAAGTGCGCTTAATCATCCTAAGAGAGGCAAACCCTTTTTTCGCCGCCATCTCGTGGTGATGCGCGAAAGAAAGGTTGGACGACAACCAGATGCCCAGATCTTTCTTCAGACCGATTTTCCTAATATCTATTGTGCCCAATGCACTATAAATCACAAAGGCATTGCCGGAGTCTCCACCGAGTGACATATGAGCGCACTTACTGTCATTTAGTGGGAGACTCCAATCGTCCGACCAACGCTTAATCGCGTCAACATCAA
The DNA here is from genome assembly GCA_013368495.1 of Paragonimus heterotremus. Lineage (NCBI taxonomy): Eukaryota > Metazoa > Platyhelminthes > Trematoda > Plagiorchiida > Troglotrematidae > Paragonimus > Paragonimus heterotremus. The sequence goes on from LUCH01000413.1 coordinate 229,100, forward strand.
TCTGTAATGCACTGGGATCAGTGGCATTCCAGATTTTTAGGTCATTGGCGTATAGGAGGGCGTTGTTGGAAATACTATCCGGAAGGCCATTGATGTAGATCAGAAACAACAGATGACCTGGCATTGACCCTTGAGGAACTCACGCAGAAATGAGAGAAGGAGATGAAGGGTCCGATCCGGTTTTAACTCTAAACGTCCTATTATCGAGGAGAGAGACAATCCAGCGAAGAACCTCTCTTTTAATACCATAGGCTTCCAGTTTGTGTTTCAAGTGGCCGTGTGGGACACGGTGAAAAGCCTTGGCAAAGTCGAAGAAGGTGGCACCTGAGATGAGGCCATTGTGTCTGGCCTCCGTCAGACTGTCCATAAAAACAAACGCATTAGTTATGCATGATAGATTAGGAAGGAAGCCATGCTGGGTATAGGAAAAAAGATAAGAAGTGGTTAAGGATGGTACACTTTAATAAGCGCTCCATTATCTTGCACGTAATACTAGTGAGGCTGATTGGCCGATAGCTAGCCGGAGA